>VZDJ01000594.1:11611659-12159907 GCA_008694505.1 Cyanoderma ruficeps | reverse complement strand
GCAGAACTTCAACAAACAGCTGGTAAGATAATTTGCGATATGTAATTGCACCCTGGGTTTAGGTCTTAGCTTCCAGTCATCTGCTGCAATATGTAATTAAAGGCCCTTAAATTAAACCATGACGTAGGCCTACTGAAGTGACCCATAACTCATAACTTTTCACTTACAAGAAATGATGTTGTGACTTCCAGGGTCCCTTTCATGGGATCAGTGAGAGAATCATAGAGTATGCTGAGTTGGAAGAGGCCCATCAGGATCATAATTCCAAGTCCTGACCCTTTGCAGGGCACCCCAAGAATCACACCATGTGCCTGAGAGCATTCCAAAGCTTTCTGAACTCTGCCAGGCTTGATGATGTGGCCACTGCCCTGGGAAGCCTGTCCCAGTGCCCAGCCACTCTCAGGGTGAAAAACCTTTTCTTGATACCCAACCTAAATCTCCCCTGCCTTAGCTTCATCCTGTTTCCTCAGTCCTGTCACTGGTCACAAGAGTGAAGAGATCAGTAAAAATAATACTTGTTCTAGACCCAATTTTAGAGAAAGAAATAGCTCAACCAGAACACTTTCTTCAGTTAGCAGCTGCTTTGTAATGTAATTTTTGCTGCTCTGCTGAAGTGGAGATATAAGAGCAACATTGTGTCCCTGAAAGACTGATAGGGTGGGAAACAGATTAGAAATAAAAAAATAAAATGGAACGAGGCATTTTGTTTCCTAAGCACAGTGAAGGGCAGAAGAGACAAAGAAAGTAAATGTTGAAAAGGAAACATCCTTCCATGGCTAAGACCTAAATCTGACTTCCTCCCCATACTTGCACAATCACTGTATCAGGCTTGAGTCATTCTTCTTCTGCGTGTCTGCCTCATCCCCAATATTTTAGTGCACAGAAATATTTTAACAGAGTAGCAATTTTCCCCCACCCTCCTACTTCCACAGCAGTAGGTTCCCATCTTCAACTGGATGCGTTTTATTTTTTATCTGAAGGCTTCAGTCTCCCAAAAGGGAAAATACCAGTTACCTTGTGGGTTTTGCTGGTGCTTGTTGTTAGGGGAGGCATTGCTTCTGTTTTGTGGCAGGAAATGTGTGCCACAGCATAGCTTAGGTGGTGCTGAAGAAATCTGTTGCCCTTTTGTGTCCTGACACATTTAGGACCTTTTTCTAGAGCTGTTAGTGGCAGCTGCATCACGTCTGTTGAGACTCAGCAGATGTGGTTATGTGTCTCAAAACCAGCTGAGTAGAGATTTGCCACAGCTGATTGTAATGAAAATCCTTCAGTCTGGCTTTGACTTACGTGTAACCAGAGTTGATTGCAGATTCCTGGACACTAATGCTTATTCTCTTGGCAGCAATAGTAGCTATTGCTCCAGAGGTTCATGCAGCATGTCCAGCAATAATGTTCTCCTGTACACAGCAGAATACATTTTAACTGCTTTCTGACAACATGACATTACCAGATGTGACTTTTTTGGTATAATTATTAAGCAATTAAGAAATAACCTTTTTAAAGGAGAAATACAAAAAAACTCAAATCTGGATTTCTAGAATTGACTGTCTGGGATGGCTTTTTCAATTTCCAAAGCCATGAGTTCCAGTGGTGCAGTGAGGAGCCTGTCAAAGAAGCACTGCATCTTGTATCCCTTACATCTGAATTTTTTTTTCCTGTTTTATGGAGCACACCATGAACTGAATTCCCCAAATAATTAATCAAAGAGGCTGGAGGCTGCTCTGCATTTGCTGCCTGGGGTCTGCTGTTTTGCTTAGGCCCTCAGTTTCCCTATTACTAAAATAAATGCAGACAATGCCTGTTTTACAGGGCAAACCATGAGTGTGAGTTAGCTGGATTCTTAGGACATCCAGAGCTGAGGACTAGGGGAATAAAAAGTCAGCTGTATATACATATATGCACACTTGTTTATATTTTTATATGTATGAGGTGTGTGTACCATAGTTATCTTTGAGATTTTTATGACCTTTCATTACAAGGTCTGCTCCAGTGGGGGGTGGAAGTCTGCAGGAAAGCTGACCTTTTGCTGCAGGCTGGTGACAAACCAGCACTGCTCTCTTGTGGAACTGGCTGGGGTGTGAGCAGGCAGTGACCTTGTTCACTGGCTGATTAGAGGCTCCTCTGACTCTAACCACTGTGTTGGACCACTTTGACACATGTTTCTGTGTGTGGTCTGTTGAGGAATGGAGTGCAGGTCTAAAAGTCACTTAATCATTTTCAACCAAGGTATTTGTGGTTCTCTCAAATAGTGATTGAGTGGACATAAGGGAAGGCATTGCACTTCCTAACTCTCTGTCCATCAGGTTCATTTAAGAGCACCACTCTGAGGTCCCTGAATGGTATGAACTTTTTAGCTCAGATGAATTTGCTTTGTGAGAAGAAAACTGGACACAGCCATGCAGGTGCAGGGTTTGCCTGTGTCTCCTGAAGGCTTGACAATTAGCAGACCTGCCCCTCATTACTCTCTCCTGGAGATTCTTTATCTATTAATCTAGCCAAATATCCATTTGAAGACTCCCTCCTCCTTCCCTTTCCCAGTGTCACTTGTGTTCAGTCACTGGCACAAGGATTTGTCCCAGAGATTGTCCTTGCTGACCTGGGAGCAAGAGTCCTGCTGTAAAGGTGCAACTCAGCTGAGGTGTGCCAGGCTTTGGCTTTTCCTGCCCTGTGCTGAAGTACTCACTGGAGGGACAGTGTCAGGCTGGTGGCAGCTCCTACACCTGGCACCGTGTGTGTTTCTGCCTGGCAGAGCAGCTGGGTTTTGGTACCTTTCATGAGGTGCCACCTGTGTGGAAGTTCTAAGCTGGTTCACAGCCTTTCACAGTGAGCACATGAGAGGGAGGCTGCTGCTGGCACAGGCTGCATCCACCTTTGCCTGCACCACGCTGTGTTGGGCACAGCCCCTGCTGCAAGGCAGGCAGAGGGGACTGCATCTCTGCTCTTGCAGAGCAGGTTCCCATTACAGTCAGTAGCTCAGAGGGTTTCTTCCCAGACAAGAACCTTTCATGCCCAGCAGTTTCCATTTCAGCCCCACGTGGCAAAACAGGCTTAACAGCCTCCCTGTGGTACCCCAGGGTGGAGCTTCTCACTAGTTTTTCATGCTTTGTGTCTTAAAAATTCTAAAGTTCTGCTGAGTGGGGGCTTACCTGGAGCTGTTGTTTTAGTGCTTCCTCTCCCTGTAATTACACAGTCTGCTCTTCCAGCCCTACATTAATCTAATCTGGAACAGGACATTACCTCCTGCCCCCTCAGATGCCGAACATCCCTGCTGATTATAAAATCCTTCCCATTAGATCTGCAAAACCAGAGAGGTTATGTAAAGGGGTTGCAGTCTAATATTAGGATGAAATAATTCCTTTTTAAGATTGGGGGAAAAAAGGTTTTAGGAAACCTGTCTATTACCAAGAAGCAGCTCTAAAGAAAATCACATATGTAGCTAGGGCTTGATTTCAAGGTAAAAAAGCACAAAAAGATATCAAACCACCTTTGTGTTTTTCTTTCATGGAGCTGTAAGTAATAGGTGGTTCATTGGCTCTTTGGATAGAGAGAGAGGTCCTCCAGTCTTCCAAGCATAGCACTTTTATTTTTAAATATCCATCTGTACACTGTCCTTCATGTTATACCTGGTTGTGTTATAGGCTCATGGGATTGAATTACACTGTGATTGCAAGTATGGCAATATCTTCTCAAACAAGAGGACACTTGTGTGTTTAAACATCTCCATATTGAGCCATACCTCTGTAACTTCCCTCTGCACACCATTCAACTCTTTGATAACTGGAAAGTGGATTTGTTTTTCTGATTCCAGTTTTATTCTTTTCCCTACTTTTTTAACTGTTTGGTTTAAGAAGTATCTTTTAAATGTGCACTGAAGAGTATTGAAAGTTTCTGTTTTGTGTAGTATTTGACAGTGTATGACTGCATTGTGAGAGGTATTTCGGGAAAAGCATTGGAACAGGCTCCCCAGAGAAACCATCCCTGTGTTTGGAAAACATATAGACACAGCGCTGGTTTAGTGGGCATGGTGATACTCAGTAAAAGTTTGGTCTTGGTGATTTTCGGGGTCTTTTCCAGCCTTAATGATCCTATGATTTATGCAGAATTGTGGGAGTACTTGACAGCTCACTATAGGCTGCTTGAAGAAAGCAGATGCTGCATGTATAGAGAGAAAGCAAAGGTCTTAAAGTTACCCCAAAATTTTATGGGAAAGCATTCATGCTTAAAATAATTAAAAAAAACCCCTTGTGGCAAGGGAGCTGCTTTACTGGTGGACAAGAAATAATCAACAGAAATGCCAGAGAGGGAACTGGATAGGAGCCACAGGTACCCAGGGGAGCTGGGAAAACAGGATTCAGGCAAAACTCTGAGCAGGGGTCTCTCACTGAAAATCTTTGTGCTTGCAGATCTTACAGGCTGTAAAGTCTGTTCACTCTCTCTGTCAGGCTCAGTACTTTTAAGAGACTCAGGTAACTCCATAGTGACAGAAATCACCTGTAACTCTTGAGTTTAAACATCAGCAAGAGGTGACTGAGACCACTCCAGCTGCAGGATACAACACCACATACTGGTGAGGATGCCTGGATAACACAGAAGGCTGGTTCTGCATTGCTGCAATTGCATGGTTCAATTTTCAGCCCTGACTTGTAGGTTTTTCAGGTGATCTATCTGAAAGTATTGATTAGACATTTATTTGGGGTGCTGGTTTTCTGCTCAGAGACTTCTGTCTCCATGGAACATGTCTGTTTGGAACTGGGTTTTGAGACTTGAGGAGTTCTGAGTCTGGCTTCTGTTACTTGCTGCTGTGGCAAGATTAGGGCAAGCATGCACACAATTTTAGTGGTAGCTTCTGATTTTAGATGCTACAGTTTTGAATGTTACTGCTCCAGACACTGCAGTGCCCAAGTGTGTAGTGGGCAAGTTCTGCAGAGGACTTTCTCTGATGATAGTTTTTGGTAACCTCCAAGTTGGGAGTTCAAATTTAGTTTTTCTTAAAAATGATGCAGCTGCAGGATGATAATGGTGGGACTTTGCGTATCTTTTGCAGAACAAGAATGCAGAAAAGAGACCATTGCACCTCACAGCTTGCTGCTGTTCTTCCTCTTCCCCAGTTTGTGCCCCATTGAGGGAGGATCCTAGCATGATGAATTTTGACAGCTGAAGGCAACTCCAGAGACAAGGGAACTCACAGGATATCCAGAGCTACTGGCTTCAAAAGCAGATGTTTCCCATCAGCTCTCCCCACCACTCAGGCACCTCTTGTCTCAACTGAGCTCATGCTGAGATCCTTTGTGCTCCCAGTGCAGCTGTGCTCTCTAAGCAGACGCTAAATCTGCCCAGCTGTTGAAGTGGCAGTGGTAACATAACTTTGTGATAAATCCATCTGCTTCCAACAGCATGGCCCAAATTGTTTTCCATGCCTCGAAAGTTCTGGATGAGTTCACATTTGTTCTTTTCCTACTGCCATCAGCAAAGGAAATGAGGGATTGGAAAGAGCTGGCCAGTTTTACAAACAAAGTCTCCTAGTCTGGGGAGGCATTGGGAACTGACCCAAAGAGAGTACAAGAGGAGAGGAGTAATGATTACATTTGCTGCAAAAGTCCTAGAAGTTCCTAGAACACAGAGTAAAAAAATGCAAAAAAATGTGATAGCTTGAAGTTTCATGTGATTATGGGACTGGTGTGTAGCCCATCTGCCAGGCCAGTTTTCTTTAATTAGAAATGCTTGAGTGCTTCTTACACTCTCTTTAGCTGAGAGAATAACTGATGATCTCCTTACGTTCACAGTCTGAAGGCACGAGGCTGCAGAAGGACCTCCGAACTTACTTGGCTTCTGTCAAAGGTAAGGTCTGCACGAGCAGAGGTTCCCCTCTAATGCTTTCCTACCCTGTGAAGTTTCCCCAGGCATGAGTTGCAGAACAGGTCAGCTTTGTCAGGGGGAGAATCTTTCAGAATCCTTTGGGACCAGCTGGGATGGAATGGGGTTGTGCTTTGATGCCAAACACGTGGTGCTGTCTTAGCAGATGGACCTTCACATGTTCTTCTAGGGGAGGACAAATACAAAGGGCTTGATGCAACTGCACCCTTCATTCTTTTCTCCCTCTGGTCACCTTTCATCTCTGTGTCATCAAGGGTCAGACATTTGGTAAGGAAGAGCTCAGCATCTGTCATAATGCTCCTGTGCCTCCATTCCTCGGGATAAGGGTTAAACTGTGAGGAACACATTTTCTTTTTTTGTCTGAACAGTTCCCTCTTCTTTCCTAGCTATGCATGAGGCCTCCAAGAAGCTGACAGAGTGTTTGCAGGAAGTTTATGAGCCAGACTGGCCTGGGAGAGATGACACAAATAAAATAGCAGAGGTAAGACTGTCCAGGATGTGGGGATGTCCAGACTTGCTCTGTCAGCAGAGATGAGCTTTGTAAGCTGTGTCTGTCCACCACATTTCTTCAGGCATATGATTTTGCAGAAGAATTGGAGACAAACTCAGCACTGTGAAGAAAGGAAGGCTGAAAGAATGCGGGATATATTTTGTAGGAGATTTTTGCCAGATACTCGTACATTACACAGAAGCATACACTTATGTTCAGAAGCTGCTTGTTCCCCCCACAGTGGCTAAATGGAGACAGAGGATTACAAAAGAAACTCAGTAGCGTCAACTGGGTGTGCTGCTTATGTTCTGTGTAAGAGAAAGGGGCAGATAAAAGTATGGCTAAAGCAGTCAGAGCAGCTGATTGTGTAGCTGTAACAGCCCCTCATGGCAGTACCACCAGCTGCCTTGTTTCAGTTGCTCCCTTGTTTGGCTGAGCCATGTGTCACCCCAAAGTGCTGTTATTCTCATCCCTTGGTGGGTGATGCTTGTCCATCTTGCCCAGGTGTTTTCTGTGGAGCTTAGGGCACAGCCTGTCATTTGGCAGCGTGGATCCCCCTTGGCCTGTGCCTGTGGTGGGTCCAGCTGGACGCAGCACCCTCTGCTCTCTTGCTCAGCTGTTCTGCTGAGCAGCAGCTGGGGCAGTTCAGCTCTCTGGATTCATTTGCCATGAGGCTGCAGGACTGGGTTTATCTGCAGCTGTCTGTGGCATTGGAAAAGTGGTGTAGGAGTAGACTGGAGAGCAGGAGGATTCTTTCCTTCCCCTTCTTTCCGCTGCAGAAAATCTGACCTGTAATAACATCTGTATCTTGCCCATGAAATAATGACTTCAAAACAGATAATTTCAAACAAAACCTCAATGTTTCCAGGTCATTTTTTTCATTAACATGAAAGCTTTGCATTAGGAAGTGCTGTTGCAGTAAATAATGTAGTTGCATTTCAGCTGGTTGGCTTCAGAGTCTTGGTTGGCCTTATTTCTTCCTGAGCCACTGTGGTGCCTCCTGAGTGATTGACCGTTCAGAAATTTTGAGCCAGAGAAGTCAAAGGGGATATGAATCCTGAGAATTAACTCTTGCTGCCCTTTGGGTCTGCAAGAATATTTCCATCTTTCCACCTCCCCCTTTAATCCCTTGTTTATATTTTGTGAAAAGACAGGTGAGAGAGAAGAGTTATTTTTACCAAATAAAAAGCATAAAGTGGGAATGTTTCTTGAATGTTTTAGCCAAAACCCTTTGTTCAAGTGGAAAAACAGGAGAGAGGGGTAATTTTCACCTCATCCAGGGTGTTGATAGGAAATTACTGTGCCTGAGCTAAGGTTAAGGATAAAGTGGGCATAGCTCAGGGTGCAGGCTTGGCTGTGTCCTCCATTAGGCTGTGGAGCAGGTGGTGTGAGGGCTGAAGACTGCTAGTGTAGCTTTCTGTTGTTCATGAATTTCCAGAAAGCTGTATTGTAATGCAAAATAGAAAATGGTGCCTTGTGGTGTCAGGTGTCCTTTTTTTGTAGCTCCTGGGAGAAGGAGGCAAAATCAGCCTGACAATTGTCTTCCATGGTACAGGCTTGAGTTTAACATTGCAGGGCAAAGATAGGCATTTTGTCCCTGAAGGGGTCACCTGAATTAGCAGCATCAAGTTCTCGTTTCTGCCAAGATCTCTGTTATCATTAGTTTTCCAAAGAAATTACTGATTCTTAAGAGCTCTGAGGGCCCAAGATTGTTGGCTGTAGCACTCACAGAGAAAACCAGAAATGTGGAGCCCCGTTCTTAATAGTTAACTCATTACTTTTGTTTTGTAGAACAATGATCTCCTATGGACGGATTTCCATCAGAAGCTGGTGGATCAAGCACTTCTGACCATGGATACATACCTTGGCCAATTTCCGGATATTAAAGTAAGATTCTCTTTAAACTATTTGATCTAGAGAGTCACAGCAGATAAAAGCTCTGCAGATCAATTTCTTACATCCCCATCTTCTTTAGGAGAATGTGTGCTGCACTTCTCCAAGGTCTTCTTTGAAAGCAGCCAAGATCTCAGGGGGGCAGTGTCAGCAAGAGCTCAGAGTGTCTCAATCTCTCTTTTCAGTTCTTTTGTCTTTTAACTACCTTGTAAGCAGAAAACATTGAGGAAGCAGTTAGTGGCAAATGTACTTCATGAGTAGAGGCTGGTGTGGAAAGCAGACTTCTGAGTCCTTGAATTCCTGCTGTGTGTGTAACCAGCTTTTTTAGGAAGGGAGAATGCTGGATAGGTGTCTTTTTGGGAGACAGGGTCCTGGGTTTGAATGATGTCCTGTGACCTTCCCTTCCCCCACAGTTATCTCTCTATTCATTCTGAGGTTATGCAGGAAATGTCTTCACCATATGGAAGCTCTAGTAACGATATCACCATATGGGAAGTATCAGCTTGGCTGCTTTCCAGTGAAAGCAACCCTTTCCCCACCACATGTCTCTTAAAACGTGTGTCAATATTTATTGCTTCAGGAGGATTGTGCTGTATCAAATGGGGGCAGGTCACAGGTTTGTGAAATAATCTCTGAACAGCAGTGTCCTCGTCTCCTGGGTCTTCCTGTTTTTGCTTCATTTTGCCAGCCTCTTCTGCCCCTGGAAGTCTGAAGTGGGGAAGGGCTGTGGCCTTCCACCCACTGAAGGCTGTAGGGCTGATCTCTCTGGGGTGTGATGCCATGTGCCTCAGTCAGAAGGGCAACCATCACACAAGCCTGAAAATACTGGCCTTTTCTCTCTGAATTAAACAATCATGTTTGTTTATGTTTAGAAGGAAAAGTTATGACCCTTGTACTGAAGTTGAAATTCTGTCTGCGAACTAAAATTCTTGCTACACCGTTTTCTGACACCGATGGTTTCACTCTTTTGACATCACAACAGTTGGCCTCAGCAGCCTGAATTTCACCCATAGGCCTGAAAAGTATGGGAACAAATAGGTATGCAAAGATGAAAAAATTCTAAAATATTGCTAGTGGCAGCTGATTTCTGAATGGGTCACTACAGTGTTTATTACTGATGTTCTTTCTCAGTTGTCAGATGGTGCCCTAGAGAAGGCAAAATTTATATTATTGCATAAGAGCAATTTCATGTGCAATTCAAGTAATGTTTGAGAGCACTACTCACCTGCTTCCCTTCCTAAAATGGGTGGCTTTATGTTGGTTCTTACAGTAAGATATGTTTTGCTAGAGTTGACCATTTTTTTCAAATGGACTTTTGAGTGGTATGAACCTAAAAAGGTCAGTATGTTTTTATGGGTAATTCAGCTGGATGCATCATCCTCCTTACCCCAGAGCAGTAAGAAGTGCTCAAATCAAGGATATTTTTGTCAAGTGGTAGAAACTCCTAAAAATGGAGTTGAACATTGCTGTGCCTGCACAGAAGTATCGTTAGGCCTCACATAAGGAGTTAGAGTTCTTGAGATTGGCAGGCAAAAGAAGCTCCAGTCTTACGTAATTTACGGAATATTTGAGTTGGTTCTTGTTGTTGTGGTAATAGTTTTCCAGTTTTTGTTTTCCACAAAATGAAATTTTCTGCTTTTCCTGGAATTCTGGTATTGCTCTGGTAAAATAAGTTGATTTATGGAGAGAAGAGGCTTTTAATTTAGTTGTGAAAAGGCCTGTTTTTATTAATGGCCCAGTAATGTGTGATGAGTGAGATCATGCACGCATTATTTTCTTGTTACATTGTAACATGTTTTGAATCCATGTTTACATGAGGGGCTGTAAAAATTCCCTTGGATTTTTTGGAAAAGGAATTCAGAGCAGGAATATAAAAACAGAGCATGCCTTTGGTAAGGAATTTCTGTGTGCTGAAGAAAATAATTTATCCAATGTTGGATGTTCACCCCTGAACAAGTTCTCTCTGTCTTCTCTAACTTGACAAATGGGAATGCAGAAAGTACTTTTAAATTTTCTTTTCAGGTCAGCATCTGTACTTCTTGGAGTAGGACTCTTCTTGCATAATCTTTAATATTTCTGAGTGAGTTTTTGGTTGGTTTTGTGCAATATGCAGTAGAAGTACAGGTCCCTGCAGTGGGGCCAGAGAAGTTAAACTACAAGCCAATTCTGAATAGGTGTGGAATTGGGGATTTTCTGTCTTGCACTAAAACTGGTGCTTTATAGCTGTAAAACCAAGTATCAGTAAAGAAGGGTGTGGAGGGCAAAAGTTTTTTGTGATGGCTTGGCTTTGGTTTGGGTTTGTTTTCTTTTTTTTTAAAGAGGCTCAAATTAAGATGGATTTGTTGCAGAGTAGTAAAGTCTGTTGGAGTTCAGCTGTTCCATTCGAGTGGTGGTGGGTACCTGCAGCTGTCCTGGAGTCATAGGAGGGAGCCCTGCAGCCTTCCAGGGCTGGGCTATAAATCCTATTAGTGCCGTCACAGGCAGCAGTGTGATCAGTGCTTACTCCAGGAGGCTCACACACACCCTGTCTGTCTGTACCTTGTGTCATTTCCCTGTACTCCAGTAGAAACAGGGGGGTGGGTGTTAGAAGTTTGGGTGCTGCATAAACATGGAGGAGTTACTTTGTTTGACGGATGGGTGACATTGAATCAAACTCGATGGGGGAAAACCTGAAGTGGCTGTTTGCCATGTCAGAGGTGGGGAAAATTCCAGCTGTCTCTGGGCTGACCAGGCTGACCTGGGGCAAAATGGTATCTCTTAAATCCCAGATGGGGCCATGTTTCCTTATTGTGTTTGTAAGATGCATTAACTTGCATCTCAGGTTGCTGTGCAGCTGGAAGCCCCCTCCAACACCTTGTGTCTTGGCTGGCAATGTGGTGTTCGGGAGGTGTCTTCTAGTGATGTCGACTGTGGGGTGGCTCAGCTTCTTCGTGACTCCTCTCCTGGAATGAGCTGAGCATTTAGAAGAGAGTTTGGGTATGCGTGTGGCTGAGATCCTGCAGATCTGCTGTGACTCACCCGGAGCTGCAGCAGCGTTTACTGGAAGTGCAGAGGAGCCTGTGTGGGAGATGTGTGAGCTGCTCCCAGCTGAGCCATCAGCCCTGAGTGCGGTTTCGCAGCGTATCTGCAGGAGCCTGGGGAGGGGAAACCACAGCTCCCTGCCAAGTGCAGGAGAGAAGGGAATTCTGCTTTTGCAAGTAAATCCCAGTGCTGATTCCTCGTTCTGCACTTTCTATGTCTCTGGGTTTTGTAGTTCATTAGAAATCCTCCTGGCTCCTTGCCATGCCTTTTTATTCTCATCCAGCCTGTCTCTGGACTGCTGATTACTGACACTAGTCCAGGCTCTCTGATCCAGGAGGGAAGTGTTATGGTCAGGCTGGGAAGACGTGTGCTCCAACCCAGATATTCTGAGGTGTTTGCAGACAGTGTGGGAAGCAGGGGGCTAAGGGGATGGCTAGTTCCTAAAACAGGGAAGTCCATGGGCTAGAGCCTCAATAAAGTGCAGCTCTGCTGGGAGAGAGAGCCTGAAGCTCCTTGAAGTTCAAGAAAGGTAACACAGGATCAGGCCACAGGCCTGACTGTTTGTCCTGGATTCTCAGCCATGAATTTGTCAGGACTCCATTCCTGTATCTAAGTGTGGTACACAGTCATCTCCCTCCTTGTATTTGTTTTGGCTTCAGTGTTGTGTGTTGGTGACCCGGTGCAGCAGTTTTTCCCTTGCACTTCCCTTGCTTAAATGCTGCTGACAGCAGACCTTTGCTTGTGGCTTCAGCCACTACTGTCTGCAGCTTCTGTCACAGGGTCCAAAAGGCTGTCCATGGCAGATCCTGAGCGTGTGGATGAGTGCTTTTGCTGTGCTGGCAGCAGAAATGCCGTCTTTTGTTGAACTTAATCTCTAAGGCTTCTACACAAGCTAGTGAGCTGGTCAGTTAGAGACTGGCTGCAGCCCTCAGGAAGCCCTGAAAATAATGAAGCATTACCTGTAGGATGCAGGCACATTGTGGGGCTTAGTAAGCAGTGGAGCTAAAGTTCTGAAAACATGCATGTCACCCAGAGGTGGGGCCTGTTGGGTGGATCCCTTCACCTTCCTTTGATGGATCCTCTCTCCTCCTGAGGTGCTCCCTCTGAAATGGTGCTTGCCACGGGTGGCTCCCAGGGCCTCCTCGCTGGGCAGCCTGTGTGGAGGATTCCGGGAGAGTCCTTGCATGGGCAGAGTGTGGGGTGTTCTGGAAGTTGGGTGAAGAGGAGCTTTTTTTTCCTGGGAGGTTTTGCAGTTTTGGCTGCTGGGGAAGGTTGGTGTGACTCTTTTCTCCATCTTTCTAGTCTCGTATTGCAAAGCGGGGAAGGAAGCTTGTGGATTATGACAGTGCCAGACACCACTTTGAAGCCCTGCAAACTGCAAAGAAGAAGGATGAAACCAAAATCGCAAAGGTAAAGCAATCAGGAGGCTATGCAGCCTTCCTTTCTTTTTGGGAGGTCTGCATTTGCTGACTAAGCAGCTTTTAAATTCACCTGTACCTCTTCATTGTGTTTTCATAGAATTCATTCATGTTGGAAAGGACCTATGAGATCATTGAGGTGCAGTGAACTGGTGAAGTTTTACTAGCTATTTCCTTCTCATTTGTTTAGTTTTCCTGGAAGGCAGGATGGCCTCTGTTGGGCTGGTTCAGACCTATCATCATCAGTCTGCATGTCTTGGTGGCCAAATGCTTGGGCGGCGTGGGTTTCATCACATGCCCAGGACCAGTAACCTCTGGGAGAAAAGCCAGTGTGCCCCTGGGGGAAGCAAAATCTTGCAATGCTCCAGAAAAATGTTATAGTTTGTCTGCTTCTTGGGACTCTGTCTCCCCATCCTGGAGCAGCAATAAGAATGTTTGAGTGTTACTTGAGGTTGGTTGTGTTTGTGAAGTCCTCCGATATCCTGGGAGAGAGACCCTTTGGAGTGTGAGTGACAAGTACATCGATGGAAGTGCACTCTATGCAGAGTTGATGAATGTATTCTGTTGTCTGTTAGTTGCAATTACTGGATAATAAATATGGCTGAAAGCAGAAAAATAAGAGTTTTCTCTTGTCAGGTTTCTTTCCTGCCTGTCAATAGCTTGATCCAGGGCTTGCCTAATATTTCCAATGAAGGATTTTATTTTCAGTGAGATTTATTTTAATTAAAAATAAAGTTTACATTTTTTTAATGTAGCAGAAGAAAGGCAACAGTGCTAATTTTGTTCTAGAGTAGGTGCATGGATTGAATACTGCCCCTAAAATGAGCTATGGATTCCTCTTACACCCTAAGTGTATTTGAAGCCATGTGCTTCCCTTCACAGGACACTTCTTGACAGAACAGAATAGTCCAGGGCTGCGGAGATATCTTTTATTCTCTTTAATGTGGGCCATGGTAAATTGTGACTCTTCAGGGTAGAAGCAGTACAGGAAAGAAGGACCCTAGATCTGTATTTTTTAACCAGGCTGACAAGAGTTGTTATCCTTTGCTTAGGGTTATTTCTGGTAAGGGGGAATATGAGCTATGTAAGAGATGTTGGTGTTTTTACTGCATAGAAGAAATTAAGATGCATCTCTACCCCAAGTGAAAGATGTGTGTCTAGTGGAAGATGTGCGTTTAGTGGTCACAGTACTTCCATTGTTAAGCTGCAAGTCATCAGTCATCTACACTGCACTGCATGCACTGTGATTAACCTTGGCAGACAAAAGGAGAGAGAGATTGATGGCCCAAGTGTCATTGCATCACTTGTGTGGCAAAGCAAGTCTTGATTCTGTATGCAAGGCATGAGGCCCAGCTGGTTGTGCCTTCAGTTCAAAGCAGTAATTCATTGTGTTTGGGGTAAGAGCAGAATTTCCCTGGGGCATGTTATGTGATTGGTGCATGCCAGTGGGATCTTTGCTGCAGTGGAAATGGTTTTTGTAGGAATTGATCTACTCAGGTTGGTACCTGGTGCTCTGCAACAGAGGTTGGCTGCCTTTATCACTACTGGACTCACTGTTGCCCTAAATGCTCAGCTAAAATGATACAGCAGGTATGGAAAAAAGTGCAGTTTGAAGAGTGAAATGTTGGGAGTTAGGAGTTGGTGCTTTATTCATGATTTAGCCTGTGAAAGGGTCTCTCAGTACCTGATCAAACTCTTCTTGTTAGCCAAAATGCACTGGATCAGATCTTTCCACCTTCTGTAATCTAGCCCATAAGTTCATGCACAGGATACTACGTGACACATTGCACTGTCCTGATCCTGCAAAGATGGGAGCAGCAAGTCCCAGGGAGTTATGCATGTATGGCCTTCCCAAGTGGGCAGTTTCCACTGCCCAGCCTGTGATCTGGTATTTGCAGTCACACAGCTCTGCAAGGCTGTGGGCAGCAGCCAGGGCTCAGCGTGCACTCAGCTGCAGTAGGTAGTTTACCTCTCCATTTCTGTGCCTGGAGTTTTGCTCCTGTGACCTTTGAAGTAGGGTTGTTCCAGTGTAAGTTACTTTGGAATGTGATGACAGACCCCTAGGAAAGAGAAATCATGTCTCTGACGCAGGATGCAAATGGGAACTGACTTGATTAAGGTTTCATGGTATAGTAACAGAAACAGCAGTGCACTACATGGTCTCTTTTATTCTTCTCTAATATATGGATGTTCTTTTCCCACCCAGGACCCCTGCCACTTACTGCTAAACTTACATCCTGCTATTAAAATAAATCACTGTGGACTTTCAGCTGTTGCATGCAAATAATTACAATGGTTAATTAATCCTGACCTCTCTTTAAGGAGCTCCAACTTCACAGCCATGCCTTGGAGTAGGGTTGTCTGTGTGCTAGGTCACTAACAACTGTATCTGTTGCTCTTACAGCTGCCTGGCTGGTCTGCAGTATCCAGCCCACATGGGAACATTAATTACTGCTAAACTTGGCATGCTTCAAAGGATTCGTAACTGATCAGTCCCGGGATGTTTGTTTTTTTCTCTCGCCTTGGTGATACTGGTTTGGCCCAGCCTCTAAATACACTCTCTGTTGTGATTTTAATTTTTTTATCCTAAAAGATATATGTTTGTGTCTCTCTTGTTCTCTGTTTATTTTTTTCTTTTTGTTTTTCCCACTCAAACATGCTCCCTCCCCCAGCCTGTTTCGCTGCTTGAGAAAGCTGCGCCTCAGTGGTGTCAAGGGAAGCTACAAGCTCACCTCGTTGCACAAACTAATCTGCTCCGAAATCAGGTGACTGCTGATCTACCTGGCTCTAACCCTGCATGCGCTATTTTGGGCTCTAGATTGTACCATGCGAGTAATCTCTAAGGCAACGTTCACTCTAGTCCTCTCTGATAAGTGTGTCCTTGATACTCCTTAGCCACAGTGGAAGCTGCTGGCCAGTGAATGAATCTGTGCCTGCCCAGTTGATTTCTAGTCAGGTGTGTTAATACTGGGCTGTTGTTTTCTCCCCCCAAATGAAATGTGGATGAAGAAAGGCTGTGGAATAACTCCGAGGCAGAGGGTGATGTAGTACATGGTTTCTCCAGTTACTGCTTCCATTTTGCACTAAGGGAAGCAGTCAATTTTTATTGTTGCTGTTTCAAGAAAAGGAAAAAAGGAAATACTGAAAAATTGGCCTATGGATTCATGTCATTGAGTAAAGCCACAAAAAAATAACACTACGATTTCTGTGGCTGCTTAGTTAGCTTGCAGCATTCTCCTGTGGTAAAGTCCATGTTTCCCGAATGAGCACTATCCTGGCTGTTGTGGTTTAAAAGAGCCATTTTTAGATACAATTTCGATCTGCACAGGAGAAAAGATGGGCCCAGATCAGGCAATTTGCAGCCTGTGCAACATATTTGAACAGCTCCAGGCTGAGGTCAAGGTGGTGTCATCTGGCAGAAAACTTAGGTTATAACATCTTGGGGGACGTGAGCAGCCCAGAGGAACTGCAGGGAATAAAATTTCAATCCTACTTGCACAGAAGTGTGACTTTCTGATGAAATCTTGATCAGTGTTTCCGTTGAAACACCTTAAAGGACAAGAGGGAGTTATCAGAAGACAGTCAGTGAGAAGAAAATGCTTTCAGTGAGCAAGGGATGATAAATCCTTACCTAGACGGGGAGAGTACCGGTTACCCGCTCATCTGTTCTCATTCAAGTGATCCTGTGTCTTCACATTACTTGTCCATGGAATGAATTGCAGTTTAGAAATGCCTCTCATCTTGTGAAGCCCCTGGGTTTTTCACAGTCACTATGTGACGCCGGATCAGGGAAAAGACTCCATTACCACATTAGTAAAGCTTGGGAAAAGAACAGCTGTTAGCAGCCCTGCTTAAGATGCAGAGCAAAGGGAGGAAATATGTATTCATTCTTGATTGAAGGGAGAAGGACGCATGGCAGGCTGCTGGGGGCTTTTCCTGTGCCTCTGCTGGCCCAGCCGGGAACTACGTGTACAGTTGTGGTTCCTGACTAGTCTGTTTGACTGGTGGTATTTCTGGAGGACTAGCAAACAGGTAAGAGGAGTTTCTCAAGTCACAAATAAATATATGTCTATCAGCTCTTGGACATTTTTCCTCTTCTCAGACTTGGCTGTGGTGGCTGCTATAATAGCAGCACGCACAGACTGCCCAGAGAAGCAGTACCTATGAGTGCCTGTGGATCTTAGGCTACCAAGAGTCACTCCATAATTTCACTGTACTGGGTGACTTTGCCCTGCAGCATGTGCAAGGGACTGTGTAATCTTTCCACCACCCGCTGTGGTGTGGGGGTGGTAATCTCCTAATACATGGCATTGATATTTTTGGTGACCGCAGATATTTTCAAAACAGTCCCTTTTATTCCTCAGCCAAGCAATGCTATTGCCTATCCCAATTTTCTGTTTCTATTTGTGTAAATATTTGGGTTTTTTCTTTTCTTTTTTCTTTATTTTAATTTTACTCTTGGTTGGAAACTAACCAAATTAACCCCCCTAAGAACATTAGTTGTATTCTGAATCTGTATGTTTTCCAGCTTGCCTTCACAAGTATTAGTAGATAGGCACAAAAGGCTTCAGTTTTTGCAGTTTTGTGATTTCAAGACTGAAGGTGTTAATGACAGCTCTAAATCTCATTAACCTCTTGAGAAAACTGGGAGGGCTGGATTTATTGAGAAGCTTCAGAATGTTAAGCCTATAAAAAGTGTCCTTTTATCAGCAGCTGTGTTGCTGTCTCTTCTTGCCTAATAATTTTACAACCTCCATCCAAAAATGGGGTCAGTGAGATCGGGTGTTTCTACTGTAAAGCAAAGTCCCTCCCTCCAGTGCACAAACTTCTGGCTCTTTAGGACTTTAGCAGATAATAACAAAAACAACACAGTGGGGATTTTTTGTGAAGTCTGCTGTGGGAGTTGCTATTGCACACTCCCAGTTAGAAATGTCAGTGACTGTGCTTTTTGAAACAAAGAGGAAAATGGCTTAGAACAGCAAATTCTTGCCTTTTGACTAAGCTCTGCTGACTTGTTTAATGCAGACTAAAAAGCAACATCCTTGCTGCTGCAATGGTAACAGAACAGTATCTCTGTAGGAGAAGGTCAGCAAGCTGAGGGGCAGATCTGATTGGGACTGGTGAGGCTTGGGCCTGGAGGGAATGTTCCTGCTCTGTTCCTTATCCCTGCCTCTTGCATATCTAAACTATTTACTGAGCAGTGCCTAATTGCCACAATTCACAACATAGTCTTTGAAGTGAGATGGTCACCAGACTGCCTGAGAGCACCAGGCTGGACATAACAAGACACTCAGGAGGGCTTAGATGTGTGGTAGTAGCAGAAACGGTGTGCAGAAATTGCCCTCTGCCACAACTGAGCTGGTTGTGCTTGGCACTCTGAACTTTGGCTAGGTGGAAGGTCAGGAAAGCATTTGTTGTCCATCTCCTGCTGAAACCTTCCCCCTTTTAGGCAGGGAGAGAAAGATTTTCTGAGATTGTATTTCATGGGTGTGGGCATTAAGTCCTTCTGCCTTGGTATCCCCTCAGGGTGGCAAGGATGGCAGCTGAAACAGAAAGTGCATAGATGTGGCAGTGGGCTCTGCCCTGGAACCTCTCTCTGCCTTTCCCCACCTCACTCCCTAGCTGGCTTTTTATCTAGAAGGGCTTGTGACCAGGCTGATGTCAGACTTTGGCTCTGGCTGGAAACAGTCAGGGTTATCAAATGTCAGGATTCTGGCTTCCAAGCAAAATAAATTCCACTGGTGAGAAGATCCCTGGGCTGACAAAGGACTGAAGAATTAATTCAATGCTCTACCTGGGGATGAGAGCACTAGCTGAGCCGCAGGCCCTGGATGGATCCCTGATTCCTACAAATACTCTAGAGTGAACGTTGCCTGTTGCTGATTTTGCCTTTGCCTCGGGATGTCACAGTATTCACGCATTGCTTTCTAGGTTCTTTGACTTTACAAACAGGTAAATGAGAGGGAAAGAATGTTAATGATATTCGCCATGTCTGAAAAACTAACAGCATTCAATGATGCCTCGTCTCCCAGCTTTCACATCTCCTGGGTTGATTCTGGTTCCAATGTAGTTTGGAAGTTAGAATAAGATCAAGTCAAAGGGTGGACTTAATAGGTTTGTTTTTTTTTTTTTTTTCTTTTTTTCTTCCCTTTAAAAATGGTTGCATTAGAAACATTCATTCATAAAGGTGTTTTGAGGCAGAATGAATCTTTGTGATCATTGTCTCTCATTCAGCATAAATTGTGTCTGTTCAAAAGACTTTTTGTTTGTTTTGTGCAAATCCTCTTGGAATGTTGAGTTTTTCAGTGAGTGTAGCAGCGAAACAGGGGTTTCTGGGTGGAAGCATCATGACCCCCTTCTCCCCTTGCCTGTTCCTCACCAGGTCTTCTTAATTTCTGAATACCTCCCGGATGTGTCTTTTTATGGGGGAAACTTTTTCCCCTGTCTTGTACAGAGCTTTAGCCTTGCCTCTGGCAGCAGTGAGCAACCCTTTGACAGGTGAAGCTAGCTGGAAAGTAGGAGCTCCTGTGGTTTGCTCTTGAGTCAGGAGAGAAATTGAGAGTGAAAGGATCCTACCCTATATAATGGAGAGCGATTCCTGTGAGGAACAGGATTCTGAACTGCAAAATATTTTTAAGCCCTTTCTCCCATCATTCCTGTCATAGTATATAACTGTCACTAAGGAGCAGTAAGCTGGATTTCTTTAATTAAGCTGACACAAAGACGATAAAATTTGATTTCATAGAAGGTGTAGGAATCTGACTGCAGGCTGGTAGGGAGATCCAGCTTCCATAGCCTGTGGGTTCTTTGCAGAGGCCTGTGGTGTTGTAAAATTCCTGCTGTTGTCACATATGTAGGCACTTGTGCTGACCTTCCAAATTGCTCATGTAAGGGTTTTTCCATTCTACATCCCATTGCATGGCAGAATGCTGTGCTGCTATAGATTACAGGATAGAAACATTTTAGTTAGAAAACTTTAAGTCAGGGCACTGAAAAGAGAAAGAGGTCACCTAGGACAGATGTAGAAAAGGGCATGTGCTTGTTGTTGGTGTCTGCTGTCAGCAACAGAAACCAGGAGCATCCTTTTTGTTGCTGAAACCTGACAGAATTCGTCCATCAATGTTGGGATCTGTCAGTGTCTAGGTCCAATGAACAGATCAAATTTAAACTCACACCTGGGAGAAGGAGATCTCTTTGGGTGTTGGGGCTGACAGCCAGCTAGGGATTGCGCTTGTGTGAGACCACTGGAAGCAAGAGGTGCTGCTGAAGCCCTGCAGCCTGGCCTCCCTGGCACGACTCATGCTTTGCATACCCTTCCTTGCTTCTCCAGTCAGCTTTGTGGGAGGGCTGTATCAGCCAAGGATGCAGACCTCCTCTCTTCCTCATAAGAGACGGGGCTTTGGCATGACCTTACCTCAGCAGAGAGTCCCCATGAGGGAGGATTCTTCTCTAATGCCATTTGGGATGGATTTCAATTCCTTCTGAGATCTGGCAAGGGACAGAGGCCTCTATTACCTTCATCTGTATCCAAGCTGGAGGCTGAACTGCCTGACCAACTCTGTTCAGTTTTTGAAGTCAGGAAAGTTTAAAGAACTTGAAACACGTTAGTGGTTGTTTGAATTACTTGCCAAGTGTGTAAATGGGGAAATGCATTGAGAGAACCTGAGAGGAACACATTCAACCTGAAGGGTCACCTGTGGTGCAACCCTGGTTCCTGGGAGACTCATTTGGGATGCTGGGTTACCTCATGCCAGAATTTTGCCTGGTCTCCCAAAGAAGTCCAAAGAGTCACAGTTGTTCCAGCCCGGCAGGGTACTTGTCTGTGCTGGAGCTGACAATCTCCCTTCTCTGTTACTAAGGCTGAAGAAGAGTTAGTAAAGGCTCAGAAGGTGTTTGAAGAGATGAATGTTGATCTGCAGGAGGAGCTGCCTTCACTATGGAATAGGTGAGTGCTGGAAGTTTTCCCAAGGGCTTGTTGGAAGGAAATGAATATCCAGGCTCTTGTATCACAATTCTTCTTAGCCTGGACTGGGTGTCTGCTCTTTTTTTACTGGATCATCTCCATCTGTCCTAGGATTCCCCCCCGCCACAGGTTCTCTCTTGTGCTTTACTTCATGATTTTCCTGAAAAACATGATTTTACCACAAAGAGAAACTGTACTTCTCTGCTTTGTCTGCTTAACCCTTTTGCCATACGAACTCTGCTCAACTTTCTTGAAAGACTTGAGAGACCATGGGTTTGCCATACCAGGGATTGTGATGATGAAAAGGGAGGTGGAATAAAGACCAAGATTTAGCTTGGGGGATGAACTGTATGGCAGCAGAAGCTGATTTATGGGGATGACACAGTGGGAAACTGGCAAAATCTTCCTAGCAGTTTCTTATTTTTAAATGGTCCTGTCCAGGTTGACGGTGCTGGTCTGTGGGGATTGAGAAAGTGGGCAGCAGCAGGGTGGGAAAGCAAAGTGCTGATGTCTGCCTTCAATCCCCTTTCCACCCAGCCTGAGTGCAGGCCTGGCTGGGAAGGGAGCTGCGAGGGAGACAGACATCTGGGTGGTTCCCAGAGCCATGGCACTGCTGGCCTGGGACAGCCTTTCACTCCTGCTGTTGTGCTGGGTGCTGGTAGAACACTCTCTGTTGGCAGCTGGCAGGCTGGTGACAGGCAGCTGCTGGGGTTTTAAGGTGCCACAGGTTTTTCACAGGCTCCTGCTATCCAGCTCATCCTTCTGCTTCCCTGTTGCTCTCTGTGCTATCCTTTGCTTTCTTACTCTTTCTGCCCCTGAAGCAAACAGTTCATGCTTTTTTGATTCCCTGGTGCTAACAGACTTCTGGATGAATTAATATCTGTCCCCCTGCTAATTCCCCCAGCACTGTCTGCATCACTGCCTGTGTACTTTTTTCTTTCCATCTTCCTACTGCTGGTGCTTTTTTTTTTTTACCTTCTTTTGTATTTTTTCTTACTTTTTTCTTCCCCACCCTATACCTCACTCTCCCTTTAGCCAGAATAAATTCAGATTCTGCTTTACTTGGTCTCCTCTTCTCCCTGGACATGTTTGTCCTGTGCCTGGCCTTTGCTCCATTGTTCCATTTCCTTGCCACCCTCTCTTCTCACACGTACCATACCTGACAGAGTTGAGTTTACATGGGAATGGTGGGTGGGAGGTAGCAGAAGGGGCAGGATTGAAAAGTTTTGGGAGAGCATTGTGTCCATTAAGTTCTTCTGCCTTGTTTTCCATTTGGCAGTCGTGTTGGTTTCTATGTCAACACATTCCAGAGTATAGCCGGCCTAGAAGAGAACTTCCATAAAGAAATGAGCAAGGTAAGGCAGCTACCAGCTTATCCTACTTACTGTCTCTTCTCTGTTAATAAAAGAGAAACAAAACCCAAGATCTAGCAAACATACAAAACTCAGACAAACAAAAACAAAGAAAAAACCAACCAAACGAACAACCCCCCCCAAAAAACTAAAAGCTAAAGAACAGCTGGAGAAAACGGCCTTATGTTGGAGCATAATACAAACCCTTAGTGTTTTTCTGAGCCACTTGGGACAAAAGCAGTCTAACATAGTAATGTAAAGGGATGGAGCACAGGGAAGAGGCCACAGGCAGCAGTGGGATGTTCCTGTCACTTGACAGCACTCATTTGCAGATCCACAGAGGAAAGGGAAGCCATTCTCAAACCTATCTCTTGCTGCCTTTTTTAGTTCATCTATATTATGGATCTGTAACCTATAACCTGGTCAGGCTAAGCACGGTGTCTGTTTTCCTCCCCCTCTGCTGCCTGGCAGCCAGTTGCTGAGTACCCTCATTGTACCCAGGTGTGGGGTTAAAACCAGGAGAGAGCCTGCAAGTCGGCTGAAGACTGAGACATGCCTCACTCCAGTCTCTCAAAAAGGCTCTTCCCCACAGTACCTCTCTGCTCTGGCTTCTTTCCTGCCCTGTGACCCAAAAGAAGGCATTAAAGTACTCAGCATGGGCCTTATATGGGCTACCATATAAGCTGGGAATCACAACAGAAAGCAGTATTGGCAAGTGAGATCCTGGTGCTGTGTGGCAGCACCCAGAGGAGAGAGACTTCAGGACCAGTCTGTGGGAAAGTTCCCCATTGCCACTGTCATTTGCAAATATGTTCTTGTTCTTTCAGTTGAGAGCGAGAGTAATCCTGAATTCCTTAGGTCTGTATGCTGCTTGAAAATGTAAATGTTGCACTAATCCTGAGGCAGGACTGAGAGCCCAGCTGGAAAAGCCTTATATTCCCTCTGCTCCCTAATGTCATCCTGACAACAAAACAGCCACTAAGCAACAGGAAACATTATAGTCCTTCAATTCCCAGCAGTCCTTCAATTCCCAGCAGTCAGGGGCCTTCTGCCTTGGAGTAACGCATCAATTTTGAGCCCTGCTGACACTTTATGGGGTCTTTCCCAGTTAATAGCCTGCTCTTCTCCACTGAGGGATGAACTATGTGTTAAGAAAAGAAAGGATTGTTGTAATTACTAGTTCATTGCTGTTAACTTACATTCAACAACACATGGGAAAGATGTGTGTTAGACAGGAATTCTCTTCTTGTATGATTTGTCTTGTCAGAATTTTTTCTTTCTGGAGGAATTTTGTATGAAGGCAGGACTTTTGCTTTGTTCCATAAGAGCCATCTGTTTCTTATTACTGCTACAGCATCCAATTAATTGCTGGTGTTGCCTGCACAGTGCTTCCAACCTTGATTTCATGGGACCCCTCCTCCTACCAGTGATAAATCCGGCGTCTTGTCTGGTTTATGGATTGGCTCTTTCAGAATAGGAGTGTCTGGAATGACTGTTGCAGCCTTTGGTTCCAGGGAGAGTTTAACCCCTAATGTTGCATTTCTGCAGAGACATCCAAGTGCTGCCCGAGCCTAGATGGCCCAGGCAGCTGGTGAAGTTAAGGTTTGTTCACCAACCTTAAAAGCCAGCTGCCTTTGGCTCCACAGTTGAAATGGCCATATCCCAAGCTTTGGTAAGCAGGCCTGAGAAACAGCTTTTGGTTACAAATTCAGAGTGAAGTTCCAGCTGTAGGACACAGATCTTGGGTAAACAATCAACCTGCTTCTGCAGTGGTACTTGGCAGCACACTGGTGGGCCCAGGTGATGGGGACGCAAAGAGGATGATCTGTAAGGAAGACAGAACATTCCCAGAGAGGCCAGCAGCTCTTTCACAGCTCAAGTGCTGTAGCACTGCATACCCCACAGAGAAGTGGAAACAGATTTAGGGTTGTTCTCTCTTGGGATACTGTGCATGTCCTGCCACAAGCCTATGTTTGGTCAGTCTGTGCAGGCCAGCCCAGGCTCTCTTCTGGCATCTGAGCTCTTTTCTCATTCTTTTTCTGTCTTTTGTTTTTGTATTTTGCAGTTGAACCAAAATCTTCATGATGTCCTGCTGGGTCTAGACAAGCAGTACTCAGGCAATGCCTTCCCTGTTAAAGCACAGCCCAGGTCAGTAACTGTGGGTAGTGTCTTTCCCTCAGCAGGGGAGGTGGGACAGGGATATCTCTACCTACCCAGGGGTATTGAAACCTCCAAGCTGTCAGTTGCAAGTGATTTGCCCACCTGCCAGTGCCCTCCTGAGACTTCCTTAAGCCATGCCCAAGATTGCACTTGGCACTGGGTGACACAATGCAATACCTCTTACCTTTCTAGGATAGCATCTGGAGGCCTAAACTTTCACTGGGTGCTGATATTTAGGCAACTGACTCTCAGCTCTGCTTTTGGAGTCTAATTCCAGCTACTGAGCTGCCCTTCTGGGTCCAGTTGCCCAGCAGCTGTCCTGTTCTTTCTGTCAAAAGCTCCCAGCATGTATACCTGCAGCTTGTCAGCTTGAGCACCAAGAGCCCATTTCCCCAGCCCCTTCTTAGGCCCTCCAAAATTGGAATCACCATTCTGCCAAAGCCTTATGCCCATCCTGTGTACCCAGCTGAAGTTTGTTTGTTTCTCCTTCCTGTTTGTTGTGGTAGTAGTTACAGCATCACTAATACGAGGCCTCCTGAACTCAGAGCACTTTCAGTCAGTGTGTGTCCAAGGAGTGAGTGTCCTCTGGCCTTCAGTTTTCTTTCCTCAGCTGGGTCCTGTCCTGTGTGTTTAAGTGCAAGTCTGCACATTCCCTAGCACTGAGAAGGGAGGGAGAGGTTGGATTAGGCTGACTGGCTCCCATCCAAGTGCACGAGTGATGAAATAGTGTTGGGCTCTGTCTTCCAGTTGCTGCTAATCCCACGTGCTGGGTGAGCAGGAGCACAGCCCAGGTCCTCAGCTGGTGTGTTGGTGGAGGGAGGTGGTGAAGTCAGCATGAAGTAAGGGCAAGCTGTGGTCTGAGTGCATTGGTTTAGAAGAGGTAGATCAGCTGTTGAGACCTCTGTTCTCCCTTGTGTCTCCTCCCAGTTTAACCTGTTGCAGTCATGCACAGATGACTCGCGTGTCTTCTCCCAGAACTTCTTCCAGTGCGGTGTTTGCCAGCTCTGTAGAAAGAGGAAGTCTGGGTTGAATTTGGGCCCTGAATTCTGGATTGCTGACAGCAGATTTCAGTGATACTAGTTGGAATGCTACTTGTGAAAATTATGTCTTCTTCCCAAGTTAGCATGTGGTGTCTGTTGATCATCACAACCCAACCAGACTGAAACGTTGTGAGGAGGCTGTGGTGCCCATCCTCTTGCTGCCATGGGCTGTGTTAGCAGCATCCTTCAGGGTCCTTGGAGGAGGATGAGGTAACAGGACAGATGAAGGCTGTAGCTATTGCTTTGCCCAGCTCTTTTTTCCTCCTTTCTCTATTCCTTGAGGAACTGATTGTAGGCAGTAGTGACAACCTGGCTCAGAGATGTTCGTTGCTGTTGTGACAGAAATTTTCTGGCCTTAAAGAGCTTTCAATGAACAAATTACCTGTTTTTGCAATTCCTGTCCCATCTCTGTACAATTTCTGCCCCCTCCCAAACTACTAGCTTCCTCTGGGGCTCAGCAGGTGTCTCAGCTGCAGTTCTGTGCCCTTTGGCTGGCTGGGAGACCACATGGCCCTAGAGCTCAAAGCTGAGTGCATGCACAGGGGTCTCTGTGTGGGCAGCAGTCTGAGTGCTGCTGCTTCATCCCCCACTCACTGCATCTCAGCTGAGATGCCAGACCTGTCCCAGAGCGACTCTCTTCCTCCTGAGCACAGTGGAGCAGGGTGTTGTAGGAGGATATAGCAAAGGTTTGCCAGGGTGGTTTTGCAGTGACCAGGAAATGCTGTGAGGCACTTGTGTGTCTGCTGCACATCTGGCTTCTCATTGTGGCACAGGGCTGGGGTGAGAGTGTGCAGGAGGAAACAGCCCTCACTCATCTGATGGCTTATTGTGCTCTGCAGTAGAAGCAGATGCTTCCCTAACCCTTTTTACTGGGAAGGGGATTGGAGATTGATACAATGGTAGGAAATGAATGAGAAGGTGTGAGAACAGAGGCAGTTATCTGTGCACATCATTATGGCATCCATGTGAGGCCCTACAGAAATACTGTTGTGGCTGATGTTTCTGGTGCTGGCAGTGTAGCACAGTAGCACAGAACAGCTGGTGTATTTCTGGGATCCTCAGAGGTATGTTTGGGATTTGCTTCTGAAAGAGTTTGAACATTCAGGGCTCAGATATCTCAAAGGCTGAGGAGATCTATGGGATTATCCTAGTGTGATTGGGAAAACTGGAAAAAGACATGGTAGGAAAGCTGCTGATTAGGTTCCATGTGCAGACTGCATAGACCTCATAGGAAAAGAAGGATGGCAGCTTGTTTCTTTTGCAGCAATATTCGCAGGGGAGTGTGAGGAGCTGTGAAAGGACATTTACAGTACTCTGGTGGTCTATACAGTTTCCTTTTTCTTCTTCATTTGCACCCTGGCCCCATATTCCAAAGTGCAGGGAAAGTTCTAGTTTGCTTGTATATATACGTATATATCTTTGACAGGCATGAAGAACCTTCTTCTACTTTCTGCAAAACTTGCCATAGCTTTCTAGTAATGAAGAGAAAGAAATGTGTATGTGTATTCGTGTGTGTGTGTGAGAGAGAGGGGAGATCCTGTCATCTTGATTGCAGCAAGTTTAGTGGCACCAACTAAATGGGTGCTTGGAAGTGTAACTTTTCCTCCCTGGTTTGACTGTGCCATCCTGTAACTGAAATGATTTGCGTGCCATCCTCAACAGAAAGAAAACTAAACTGTTCGCCAGGCTGAGGAAAAAGATGAGCAGGTACCGGTATGGAGAGCAGCATTTCGATACATGTTTGATTTAGTTCCTAAGACTGGAGAGGCTGTTGCTGGACTCTAACAGCCTGGCACGTGTTAACCCTGTGGTGGGAGAGGGGTCCTTTGCATGATATGATGTGTTTGTGGCCTGCTGGGTTCTGCTGAGATCTCTCTGTGTCTGGATAATCCCATTAACTGCTTGTGTGCCTGGTTTGAATCCTTGCTTCTTTTCCTAAGAAGGCAGTGTGAAAACTCAGGCATTGTCTGTCCAGTTGTTTTTGTGTGATGGAAAATGCAGTGCTGGGTTTTCCATGGGAAATATAATCAGTTTTGGTGCTTAACAGCTTCTAGTTTTACCTAGTGGGTCTGTCCTTTTGAACAGGTCTGAAATGCTGCATTCTCATCCCCTGCCTGGCCAGGGAGAACCAGTAGGCAGGTTTTTCACATTCAGAAGTCCTATCCTATCTACCTGTTGCGGTTGGGAGGATGATGAGGTGGGAGAAGGATACTTCCAGTTTTGCTCCTTACTTGCTCTGTTCTTGAGGATCCTCACTATCTTGCTCCATCCATTTAAAATTTTATGCAGGTCTGGAGGAAAAGGAAGCCTCTTGTCTTGTATAAAGACTAATGTCTGCATCTTGCCTTCAAAACAGTGATGGCATTGATTAACTGGATTGCTAGAATGCCTGGAGTTACCGTAGGTCAAGGACTCTGAAAAGAACATGTTCTGGAGCAAAGTGGGAACTGCTGCATAATGGCATGGAAAATCCCTCTAGTTTTTGTTTTTCTTACTTTTTGTGTTGGTACTTTTTTTGAGGAAAAAAAAATTACGATCATCAAAATGGTGTCCTGCCAGCAATAAAAGAAAGTGCTGCTGGATTGGGATCCTTGTTTTTCCTGATCTGGTTTCCCACTGACTAGGGCAAGTCATGCAGCCCTTCTCTTTGTGTCTGCTGTGCATACTTTGTAAAGTGGGAGGTTGGAGAGTGAAGAGTGGTAATTTCACAAGGAAGTTCATGGGCAAACTTAGATATTTATATCTTCAAATGCAAGTAATAACGCAATGTATTGTGTTGTTACTATTTTGAGGTTTTCTACTGTAGGAAAAGGAGGATTCACTGGAGTACTTCTCTGGATGTCTGTCTCTGGTCTTGGTTGGACTGGTGGTGTATCTGTACCAGGCAGGAGGTCTAATATTTCCAGTCACTGAGAGTGGATTATACAACAGAAGAAGAGCAAGTAAATCTCCCCTTATGAGCTCTACTCACAGTGGCTTCCTGCTCTGCCTTGGTAAAGTCCAAGTGCCCCAGCAGTTAAGGTTCCTGACCTGGGCTCTGCTGGGGGTTTCTGCTGTCAGAGCAGCTGCTGGGGTCACAGAGAAACGTGCAATCTCTAGTGCAGAACAGGAGGATCTGGAACTCGGTCAGTCTTTGATCTACAGCAAGAATGTACATTTGTGCCACCATATGTTTGGGTGTGTAGGTTCTTTTTTCTTTCTTTAGCCCACCCGCTCCTTTTATAATTTATTTTTTTTTCTAAATAAATCTCCAGCATGCTCTGGTGGTAAAAAATTAATTACCTTTGGGTAAAATGCCTGGTATGAGCCTTAACTGAGAGGCCAACCTTTATTCTTAACTTGAGAACTTGGCAGGACATGACTGATCTGTTTCTAACATATTGGAAAGTAGGTTTTATCCTCTGAAGTAGGATTATTACAAGTGCAAGGGAAACTTGTCTGCAGATGTTACTCCGCTCTTCCAGAACAAATGAGGCAGCACCATGGAGTGTCTGGGATCTCAGCAGCACTAAAAGAGGCTGGAGGGATTTTGACTTTCCCTTCAGCTGCATTAGACCCAGCTCTCTTTCCAGCTCTGTGTTTACAGAAGAAAGCTGACACCCCTTTCCCTTCCTCACCTGATATTCCTGGAATTGGCATCACTTCCCATTTGCTCATGGGAAGGAAAAAGAGCAATGACCTTGTTGTTTTGGCCTGTTTTACTGTGGTGCTTGTGTTTGGTCAGTAGGTAGAGTCCCCGTGCTCTTGCTTTTTCCTGTGTTTCCTGGAGCAATCATTTAGCTGGAGATAAGACTTTGCTCAGTGTAGGCAGTGTGTGCTCCCTGGGGGCATGTGAAGGACAGAGGATCCTGGTGACCATCTCACTTGATGCTGGTTACACTGGCTAAATTCAGCAAAGTTGCAAAGCAACAAGTGCAGGAATGAAGGTGCTACTCAGGGGGCTGAAAAAGGCTCGGCCAAAATTAGCACTGGCATTTTCCTAGGGGGACTGGCCAACACATCAAACAAGCTGTAAATAGTAGTGACTTAATGAAGGCTTTAGTGTGGGGCCCTCACAGCCCAATTCTTCCCCTCATCCTACAGGGGCTGACTCACATGGGAGTCTTTTACCTACATCTCTCCAAATTAAGTCCCTGCCAGGCACTGGAAACAAGTCACTATAAAACTGATCCATGGCCTTTAGAAAATAAGCCTGAACTCCTCTCTCACTGGGAGAACTGGCCTTTCCAAGTCCCTAGAAGGAAAAGTCTACCCATGTCTTGGTAGGCCAGCTGATTGCCAGTAGTCCCAGTATTCCCAGTGTAGTTTGGGCATTTGGGAAGTCCTGGCACTGTAGATGTAGATCACGGTGTCTCCCCTATCTTCTCCAAAGTGCTTGCAACTCCAAGGGAGGTAACATGTACTTTCCCCCCCCAACTCCAGCATTAGAAGATTTTTTTTGACATTTCCAGGTGACTCCTGTTTAGATCAGGACTTTACCTTCACCCTCCAACCATTACTACTTTTAAACTGTAGCACAGCTTGGTAAACTTTGCAGAATTCTTTACAGAACCCATGTATTGAAGTAATTTCTGGGAACTTCTGAGAAAGGACACTGTTCAGTCAGACTGAAGAGCTGAAGGGGCTGGCATACATGTTCTTTAGTCTCTCCTCTTCCCTTTTCCTTCTTCGTGTGCCTCTTTCTCCCTTGGTGTGTGTGCCCCTGGTTGAGAGCTGCTGGCAGAGAATGTCACTGGGTTTGTTGCATTATGTTGGTGTGCTGTTGGCATCAGTGTCATCAGAAATATCCAACCTGCATGTGGACCTGAGAAAAAGTGCTTTGTGGGGAATTGTGTGTGTGGGGTATGGATATGGGGGAAGAAAGTTGGGGGAATGGGTGAGGGCAAAGTGAATGAAGAAGGAATGGGATGGGGAGCTTGAAAGCTGGAATGCTGAGCAGAGTGAGATGCTTGCTTGTAAGAGGAGGTTTGTTGAAATGCCTTGCTGTCCCTTCTTCCTCTTGCTATCCCCCACTTGCAAACAAATGTTTAGGAATGAGGCCATCATGCATGTTGGCCAATGACCACCACAACTCAGGCATCCAAGTGTGAGTGGATGTACATGTTTGAGGCTCTGGGCTCTCTTGGGACAGAGTAAAGTAATAAATTCCTTGATCTCCCTGCAGAATCAGATCTGCCTTGCTTTAGTGCCGGCTCTATGCCAGGATTTAGTGCCTCAAGTTGTAGGAAAGGATCTGTTTCTTTCAGCTTCTCTCAAGGCCTTGAATTTCACAGGAACTCTGACTTTATAAGTGGAGTCAAATATCACTCACTGTAGATGAGTTTGCACAGCCCTTTTGCAATATACTGTGATATTATATTTTCATCTGTGTATGGTTTTTGCCAAACTGTAACCACTTCTGGTAAAATATCCCCCGGCAGTGAATTTTCCCTGTTGAAATTCTCTGGTAACCAACTTTTTACTAAATATCTCATGATTCTGTATTTTGAAGCAGAGACTTGACACCTAGCCAGGGCACGCCTGTAGGGAAAGGCATGTGCCTCTTGCCATTCCTTTGAAAAATCTGCCCAAGCTGTGAACCAACAAATGCCATTGGCATGTGCTTCTTGCATCTTAATTCCCTGAAGAATCCCTCTTGACTGTGTGTCAGAAACAGTTTTGGAATAAAGACCAACTAGGGAGACCTTACATAATAGAGAAATCTCTGTTAGTAGCCAGAACCTCACTGTTCCTTTGCTGTTTGGAAAGATCTGTGAAACTCTGACTGCTTTGCCTCTCTACTAGCTTAGTCAGTTCATACCACATCAGGGAATAAGATATTCTGTGATTACAGCCTTAGTTCAGGTGTTGTGAATCTGTTAGTCATAACCCATGTAGATGTCCATAGACCACCACACAGAAAAATTTTGATCTGTGGAATTTAAAACTAAATGAGCAGCACTGAACTCCTTTCCCCATCTGCTTCCCCAGTATTAAAGACTATAGCTTAAGATCAGGCACTTACATTAAAATCTAGCAAAATTAAGGATGCCTGGTTGTTTTGTTTTTGTTTTTCTGTGTTTGAGGCAAGTGTATCAATTCTGTAGGCATTGAGTGAGTAGCCTGCTGCAAAGTAATGCTGCTGCAGTGTGTTGGACTGCGAGTGACTCAGCAAAGATGCTTCTCAGAAGCTTCAGATGTCTTCATTGTGTATCTGGGCAGTGAAGCAAAGAGATAATGGAGGCCACCAATCTGTGCTGGTTAGCATAACTCCTCCTAGGCCTGGCTCAGACTTCTCTCTCTTTTTCTTCCCCCTCTCTCCCCCTTTCTCCCCCTTTCTCTCTCCACTTCCTTCAGTGACAGCACCCCAGCGAAAGCAAATAAAAGCCCCTCGCCTCCACCAGATGGATCTCCCATCACCAGCCCTGAGACCAAGACTGTCAACCATGAGCTGGAACCGTCCACTTTGGAAGCACCTGGGGCAAGCATCCCAAAGTCACCGTCTCAGGTAGTGTCCCCATGACATTGACCATGTCTCAGCTGATGGCACAAGCTCTGTGAGTCGAAGACATCCATCAGTTGCTTTTTTAGACCTCATCCTGCTACTGAGCACACAGAATATGACATGATGGTTGTTCTCGTCCACTGGTTCCTGAGAAAGTCCCAAGAATGCAAGTTGTTTATTTGCCATCTTTATATTATAAGATCTGAGTGTCTTTGAATGGCTTCACACAGGGAAGGCCAGTAAGACGTTTTGCTGTCTGATAGGATAGCCAAGAAGATCCAGGGAGGATGGAGTTGTAGCTGGGTGAGGAAATTTGTTCTTTACATTTGAATTAACGTGTGGAATTCAGTGGTCCAGTTTCTTCTCAAGAACTTCTGTAGTTGAGAAGGGTTAAAATAAAAAAGCTTAATATTATGAGGAGAACATCTGTACTTTGGATGATGTTTCACCTTACTATCGATACAGTATTATGCTACTAAAGAAAAGGGATTATATTTTAATGCTACAAAGAAATTAGGTGGGTTCCAGGAAGAAGATAGTCCACTGTATGGAGTCTGATATCTTCCCTATGGCCTTCATTAGGCCTTTCCTTACACAGGAAATACCCAGCAGCATGTTCAAAATAATAGATATAGCTACACAGCATATCATATCATGTATGTTTTACTTTGGGAAGATAAAACATTTGTTTCATTTTCTTGTCCTTCCGTTGCTGAGTGAGGGAAAAGCTTAGTAGGGAAACGTAGTAACTGGGCCAAATTTACATTGGGTTACAATCTTTGTATCTCAGTAAGTGGGACACTAGGAGTAGTCTTCCAGGAAGAATTAAAGCTAAGAGGGGTTCTGGCCAAACTGGTAAGAAAACCCACTGCCTCTGAAAAGAGATGGGTGGAACCCAGAACTTCTTTGCTGTTCCCATGCGTTCTAAATCCAAGCCTGTGTGGTAGTTTTTCTCCTGTTTCTGGATAGCCTCTCATGATATTTTTCTTTCCACTGCATATTTGATTTTTAGGATTATTGAGAGACAGGAAGGGGACGTGTGGCAAAATTTCTTTTCCAGCCCTGTCAGATGTGTGGATGCCTGGCAGTGTCTTTTCAGGACTCCTCCAGGGTCTCTGAGCACCCCCCAGCTGTGCAGAGCCTAACTGTGGCTTCACCACCAACCTGGTTAGGACCTTTGGAGTAGGTTGTGTGTATGAGGGAGAGAAAATAGGATATCCAGAATTGCACTTCTGTTGCAGGTTTTTGATTTTTTTCCCCCCCAGAGATTTCCAGAACTTGACTAAAATTTGGAACAAGTAATCAGTGATTTATTAAGCTATTCACAACAGACTTAATTCATCCTGCCTGTGGACTCGTCTTGCTGAGTTTGGTTTCTTTCCTTTAAATAGCTCAAATAACCCTTGTTTTTGCCAGTCTGCAAGTGCTTCCTCCTTCCCTTGCAGCCTGCCTGCCCGCAGGAATGGGGCCGGAGGCGCTCCTTGAGGAGGCGGCAGGATATTCCAGCACAGCCCTGGCTCGGATGGGCCGCAGTCAGGAGTGCGATGACAATCGCAGCGAGTGCTGCCACCGCCTGGCAGCTCTTTCCCAGTCGGTGTTTAATTCATCCCCCCAGGCGCCGCTGCATGGAAGAGCGGGAGCTCCTCTCCGTATGCACAGTAGCTGCTAAGAGATGGAGCTGGCTCCAGAGGCAGGGAAGACACAGGCAAGAGTTTCACACTCAGAGCCGAGCCTGGTGTCTGTACAGATAAGATCTAGAGACCAAGTGTGTGTCAGCTTGCCAGGTAGCCGGGAACACAAGTGTCTGCTCTCTCAACATAGCCGGGAACGCAAGTGTCTGCTCTCTCAACAATGCTCGCCTTTAACACTGCAATCTTCACAGGTGTCATTGCTTTTGGCCTACGGGTAAGTGATTTGTTCAGGGGTCCTCCAAGGGTGGCTGAGGGGCCTCACCCTCTTTGGGAGGATGGAGCATAAAGCAACAAGCAAGAACAATTCTCTGGCCTCTTCGTGTCTGAAATACCAATGCAGAGTGTAAGCGAAGGCTGTGAAGAGAATGACATGACCAGGAGTGATCAAATAAATACTGACTAAATTTTGAACTGTTCCCTATGCCACCCAAAATAACCCCTAACTCTTTTACTGTTGTTTAATTTTTAAAAACAGTTTATTTCTGTCTTTTGGAAGAAGTGAATGCTCTCAGCTCTCAGCAGAATAGTTTGATGACACAAGACTTCAGGGGAACTGTGAAACTTAAAAGGTCAGACTTCTGCTCTCAGTTACACCACTGAAACTCTGTAATGAGACTTTTGAAATCAGTGCAACTTTGCTGAATTTGAGCAGATAAAGCTCTGTGAGATCCAAGTCAGCAGAAGAATTTTAGAGGATTGGTTTTATTCTGGGCAACAAAGTTGTTAGTGCATGATGAATTTATGGGTATAACCCAACATCATTATGCAATCATCTTGTCTTTGAAAAACTGCTGTTGGAAGTAATGCTGGTTAGTGTGGAAGTGGCAATTTCCAAGACACTATTGCATTGGCATGAAGGAAACTGACTATCCATATTAGAGGAATAAATAGTAGAAGAGTTGTGATATTTTTAACTTGAGAGTCAGTAATTGGAGCCTTCCATTCTGCAGAGGGTGGTTCTGTTCTGAGAACAGCATTTCCCTGAAATTTCTGGTCCTATCTTGCAATTGGCAGAAAGGGGGTTTTCAGGAAGGGATTGTTCTCAGGGAATATGGATACACCACCTTCTGCAAACAGCAAAAAGTTGGAAGTGAACACAATTGCTTCCATTATTTCCCCTAGCTGGCTATTCAGGGGGAAAAAAAAAGATGTGTTTTCATACACAATCACTCTCTCTAAAGTAGGTTAATCCAGTGAAAAACTGGGCATGTCCTTAGAAATCTGAATAAAGGTTTTGTAGAACTCAGTTATATGCTGGAGGAGTGTGAACACAGGCCTAGGAGTAATGGATTTCTGTGTTTCAGATCTGGGCTTGACACTGATACACTGGGTGCACATTGTCAGGTCTCTGAGTCTTGCTGCCTTGGATGCAGTAAGAAGACCAAGTAGCCGGGAAACTTAATTGTAAAAGGAAGGCATTGTCATTGCTGAGCATTGCTGTGGAGCTGGGAACTTGTATGGCTGATTTATTTCAGCACAGCAGGAGCTCCTCAAAGTCTGATTTGATCTAGAAATGATCATTAAGCCTTGTGCACAGCAAAGTATGAAAAAAGTAGGGGTTGATCTAGGCAGGGTCTACCACAACTTCCATGGGGTTGTGGATGCAGTGTCAGGCTGAATCTTTAGCATGATGAGGCGGATTAGAATGGGTTAGAGTTACAGAGTGAGGCAGTTTTATGTATTCACTGGGATCTCTATTTGGAAAACATGACTTCAATACTGTCAATGCTCATTGGTGAAACTGAGAGCAGAGTTGGGCTCACCACAGTCACGGCTTCTCAGATGTTTGAGTTGTTCTTGCCCAAAGCTGAGATACCATCAAGAGCTCCTGCAGACCTTTCTTACAGCATACTGAAAACCAGTGCACCAGGGAGCCAGCACTGGGCAGGTCAGTCTGTCCTTATGGCCACCTGCCCACTGTAGGACAAATGAAGTCTGTTCTCCCATTGCCTTAGGTATGGTAAGTATGGCAAAGGGAGGCAGTGCTGGCCTGTTCTATTGGATCATGTTCTCAGTAACTGATCTGCTCCCTTCCCAGTGGTTCTTTTGAAGGTTGCACATGCTTTAATTATGTATGCATGTCCTGTCAATGCATATTAATTGTGTTACGCTTCTCCTCTGCAGAGGGAAACTTGCTCACGGCTGAAGTGTAACTAATGATGCCAAACCTTCTCTGGAGGCGTGTGGTTATTTATTTTGTTTTGTTTCAGTTCAGCCCTTCACCCTTTCCCCTCTCTCTTCAGATGGAGTTGATGGGACCCTGCTCTGTGCCCGTGGTTGTGACTTCCCTCACCTTCAGTTTTTGTGACTAACCTGGTTTCTGTCTTTGGTTTTTTTGGGTGTCGCCGTCTGTGCTGTGGCCATGTGCTCACTTGCATGCAGTTGAGGAAAGGGCCTCCGGTGCCTCCGCCTCCAAAAGTCACCCCTTCCAAGGAGATCAAGCAGGAGAACATCATCAGTCTGTTTGATGACAATTTTGTCCCCGAGATAAGTGTGACAACCCCTTCGCAGGTTAGCTGCCACGCCCTGCCTAACTTTTCTCTGCCTCTGAACTCTTCCTTCAGACCTTTCTTCTCTTTGGAGGTGTCAAGCCATGAAACCTGGTCAGGTGAAGGAGGAAAAGCAAGCTCAGCATTGGACCTCAGAAGGCGAGGGATTACTTAGAAGCTGACTTAGAGGGGAGAGTACCTAAAAGGCAGTAACACGTTGCCCTTTAAGAGCTTTCATTCATAGAAGAAACAGGAGAAATGCACCTGGTCAAGAAACCAGAAAGTAACCACTGCATTTGTTCAGCAGCAGTGCGCGTGGATTATGATTCTCTTCATGTCCTGTGGTGTGGTTTGCTCTCTCCAAACCCACTGATCCTGAGTGTGGATAAAACATGCTTTTTCTGCTCATGTACATCCTGGACTGTTGACATTGGCATCTCTGCCCGTTCTGGGAGAAGACAGTTCTGTGCCTTCACCCATGGGCCTTGTGGTTTAAAGCCCACGTCTGCACAAGAAAGGCCAAAAGGAATTACCAAAGTTCTCTTTGCAAAGAGCAGCTGATGCAGTTAGATGGGCAGGACTGTGCCTGCAGTTATGACTGCTGACACAGTCTGTCAGGATTGTCAAATGTCACCTTCTGAAGCCCTGAAAAAGGAAAAACATTTTTAAATTATAGATATTCTTCTTCACTTTCCCTTTGATTTATGTCACTGCCAGAGAGGCTGTCTAGGTGGGAAGTTCTCTGTTGGATCTAGGAGAATGGCAGTCCTTATGTTTATAGGAGCCTGACCAGATTTCTGGCTGTATCATGACATACCTGCATCTACTTTATTTAAATATATATACACACATATATATACATGTGGATATATATTTTCCCTAAATGCTTGTTAAAGCACAAATCCTATCTCTATCTGTGCTCATCTGTGACTCATTCCTTAATTTCTCCTTGCATCACGCTGCTCCATTGCCTCTGGTTTGCTGCCTTCCACCCAGCTGCTGAGGGGCAGAGACAGAGTGGGGAGGGAAGGAAGTCTATATTAGATTTGGCATTGCAATAGGTAAAACTTGCAGAGTGGAGAGATGGTTTGACATGAGTGTTGGAAGGCAGGGACTGCAGGCAGCTGAGCAACTCTTTATCATTTTCTGTGTTTCCTTCTCCTGTATTATAATGGACAGCTCTGTCTGCCCCATGGTCTGTATCATGTATTTCCATGTGAATGCCAGCCCTTAGACATATTGTTCTGCACCTGATCAGTGCTCTGAGCCAGAAGGGGATCTGCTGTGACTTTTGACTACATGGGAGTTCTGAGGGAGGACTGGTTTCCAGAACAATCTTCATTGAAGGGCCCAGCAGCCCCTGGCATTCCCTGTGTTGCCCAGGGCTGTTCCTGTCAGATGTCTCAGTTCCAGTGAGCTGTCTTGTGGGAATTTGGGTAAAGGCAAGGAGTGTTAGCCCTTGCATTCAAGTCTTGAATGACAGGTAAGACTATTCCATGGCTACAGCCTTTGATGTCTCACTACCAAACAAAGCTAAAGGTTGGGTTATAACCTCTCTGATGGGTGTCCGGGATGTGCTAGAAGAGAACACTAGAACTACTAGAATGTCAGTTGATTTTTGCGCACTGGTCAAGATGAGAGAGCTTGGTTCCTTGTCCTCATCCTTGTGGATCTCAAAACGACATGTTCATAAGGCAGAGAAAAGTCTAAGAAATTGGGGTAAGAGAAAATTAGAAGAGGTGAAAATGATGGTGATGTCGGTGGTATTCAGAAGAATTACCTTAAATGGTGTCTCTTGCTACTTTCCAGAAGCTTTTCCATTGTGGGATTTTGATATAACTGTGGAGATCAACCTGCCAAATTTTGTTATTGAAAAGGTGGCTGAAGAAGTAGGGCCAGTGAGCTGGGAGGTCATAGGAAACAGGGGCAGACCTTCTTGACCTCCTGGAGACAGCAGCTTCCTCTGAAGCTGAGTAGAAAGCAGTATCTTCTTTTGGTTAGATTAAATCTAAACCACCAAAGTGATAGTCCAGTTTTAAACTCTAATGGCTTGTGTCCTTTGTAGTAACTTCTTATTAATAGTATTCAGCAAATGTGGGATTAGTCTTTTGAGTTTTAGACTTTTAAGTCTTTAGGTAGAGCATTAATTGCTCAAAGGGAGTTATTCTGCTAACTTTGAAGAAAGTATCAAAGCATCTCAAATTTATGCTTTTTTAGAAGATTTGTATGTGTAAGTTTTTGAGATGGTCAGAAATGAAAACAATTGAAAACAGCATTTTTGAATTGGGGAGGGATTCAAATCCCTTAGCTAGGGTGAGCTGCTGTATTTTGTGTTTCTGACTCAGATGGCAGGAGGAAATGAGAAGCTTTAGGAGTTAGCTCTGAGGTCTCTCAGACTTCCCTTCCAGCAGTTTGGGTGGTTTGCTGCCTCGATTTATGTTCCTGAGATAGGTTGTATGGATGGCAGCTCTTTTATCTCTAGCTGAGGAAGTCAGTCTTGGTCTGTCAGTGTAAAGGCAGCTGGATGAGCTGATACACGAAGAGCAGCCCTTCTGACTCCTCAGTGGCAGTGATCCTTTTGACCACAGCAGATCAGGTGCTCACACCATGTCAGCTCATTTGGCCAGGTGGGAAGATGGATATTTGCGTGCTGTGGAAAAGGCTTGGCTTTGGTTTACAGCGCCCCCATGTGAACTGCCTGTGACTGTGGGCACCAGGCAGTCGGGAGTCACATCCAGCGTTTGCACTGCCACCATCTCTTCTGCGCTTGCAGCCTCAGCTCCGGGATATCTCACCCTCTCCCTGCACTCTGCACGCGTGCGTGTCTAATGCTCATACTACTTTTCTCCCTCACTGCTGCCAAGTTTGATGCCCCTGGGCCCTTCCAGGAGGGAGCCAGCCTGTTGGATCTGGATTTTGATCCCATTAAACCAGATGCCACTGTGGGGAAGACCCCCACACCCGCCTCCCAGGTTGGTTCTTATCGCCATTCCTTCTCCCTTTGTAACTGACTTGCGCCCACCTGAATGATAACGTGGACTTGAGCTCTGGGTGGCTGGGTCTTGGGTATGGGCACCCAGGATGGGGACCTTGGTCTTCTCTGCTGGATATGCAAGTCCAGGAGGAATCAAATGACTGCTGGCCTGGCCACAGTCGGGCACTAGGTGTTTATGGGGTGCTTGGGCTTTGCTCTGATGATCCACTTAATGTATGTGCCTCCCTAGAGCAGCATCCTCTGTATGCTATATATATTTAAGTTGTTACTCTGTGGATGGGAATTCAGCCTGAGCTCTGTGCTCCTGGTATAAATTGCTCTCAAATGGATTTTTAATTAACTGGCATTTTGATAATCTGCAGCTACTTAAGGTGAATAAATCTGTAAATGGATATTGAAGTGATGTGAAGCCCTTCTTTTTCTGTGTATGACACAGCCTGCATCCATAATTCAGAAGCAGTTTCCTGCCTGTCACTGTTTGATATCAGAAAGGAAGATGCCTAGTCCTCTTCTGGCCCATACTTGGTCCTGTCCTCTGTCAGAGGCAGGTGGACTGTGCCTCATTTTATGAGACCACCAGTCTAAATGACTGGAGGCTTTGAAGTGCGTCCTGGATATGGTTGTTGTCCTCATTGAGACTTTCCATTTTATATGTATGTACTGGTTATTTTTTGCCTGTGGATGCCACTAAAATCTGTAATAAACGTAATTGTGTTGTTTATAGTTTATCTCCAATATCATCACATTTAGTGGGTCTGTATGGCACAGATCTTTGTAGGAATAAGACTTCTTTTGTCAGAGAGATCAAACATCAGGTATTTGATTCTCCTAAATTAAAATACTGTATCTGCAAGATACTAGTTATTATCATAATTTGATACACACCAATATGGCAAAGCTATATTTTTTGGAACTTTATGTGGGTACGTGGGCATTTGGTGTCTACTTGCCTTCCAGAACAAGCTACATATCAGGATGAGCTATTAAAAAAAACCACCTACTTTTTGTTTTTTTCTGCATCACTGGTTAGAACTCAGATAATGGGTTAAACTGACATAGGATACAAGTGTAAATTTGACTTAAAATGGAATTGTTATCCTTCCAGCAAGCAACAAATATTACCCTAAGTGGGTTTTCCAAAAGTGCTCAGCAGTAACATATTTAGTGTTTTAACCTAGTTATTAATAGCTTCAGAAGTCATTAAAAGAGAGTTAGAACCTGTAACCAAACTACAAAACATAGTGAAAACCACCTAATTATCAAAACAATCAGATTTATTTCTTATAGGGTGGGCAGTGTGGCAGAGTGCTTAAGGTATTTTACTACTGAGCCAAGACACCACAGAATCATAGAATGTGAAAGGGTTGGAAGGGACCTTAAAGATCTCCTATTCCCAGGGATGTATCAATTAATGTACTAACAGATATTTTCAAAACGTGCAGAGATAAGTGCTGTTGAATGTGTATGTCTGCTTAAGTCTGATCAGTGTCTGTAATGTTTGTGCTCACAGAAATAATCATGTATAAACATGTTTTTTTGTTGCTCTTTGACATGCTTAGTCTTTACCTTGGGATTTATGGGAGGTAAGAAATTCATACGGCTTTTGTCTCTCATCATGTACTGTTCACATGCCAGTGCCATCCCTGTTCACATACCTGTCTCCTTTCCTTCACTGCGTCTCCTTCCTGCACACCCCAGACCAAAGTTGCTCTGTGTGCTGCTGGACCCACTTTTGCACCTTGTATGAAGCCCCTGGGCCAACCACATGTTTGCAAGTCAGTCTGGCACTCTAAGACTTAAAATTCTACCAATGCACAAGCCCATTGCCTTTCCCTGCTAACCCACTCATCTTTCCCTTGGCATAATGCTGTGACCTTCACCTCATACCTAATACTGCTGTGGCATCATCCTCACTCTCCTCAACACAGTATTTCCTAAACTCTCTGTGTGCTGTTGGTCTTGTGTGCAATGCATAAACATCTCAGCTGCCCCTCATCGTTACTGCCTGTACCGTTAGATAGATACACATCTGGAATTGTCTGTGGTGGTTGCTGTTCCTCTACCATCAATGTCAGGAAGACTGAAGTGAATTAGCTCACCCTGTGTCTACACTGGAAATTAACTCCAGGCCCAAGACTTGCCTGGCATCTGCCTCAACCTCAGTTTTGGAGCTTGCTGACAGGGAGACCTTGCACATGCCCTGCATCTGAACAAAAACCTGACCCTCATTTATGCCCTCTCCACATATCTGGCCTGGACAGGTCTCAGGTTACTGCAGATTAGCCCCTTGAGAGATATTTCAAGCACAACTGCTTTTGAGTCCCTCTCGACTGACAGCCATCAGTGTGGACAGAAAATGCTTGATCTGGATACTCAGGCCTGCTGCTGGAGCTGGCTGTATCCACTGAGTAAGCTCCTGGCCTTGGCTCATGCTGGGGAATTGAGTCCTGCCAACCTTCCTGTTCCTGAGGGCCAGACCACCCCCTGGAGTCACTGCTTGGGAGGACATGACTTAGCTCTGGCCTGAGGACTCACTGTGGCTACTGCTCTCCTTCACATGAGCTTAGGTGATATCAAGGAAGAAGATTTCCCCTGTATGTTTTATCAGCCATCAGTGTTCAGCATCTGTAATTCCCCTGTATGTGCATCGTCCATCTGTCTTTGTAGGGAAGAAGAGACTGGTTTAGCTATGAAATATCTCATTCCTTTCAGGTGAATGGGCAGGGTTGAGGTGTGACTGTATCTGACTGGGCTGTGCTTACAGTCTTGGCTGTAAAAAAAATTTTTGGACCACTTCTCTCATCCTGCAAACTGATTTTACCCAGAGAAGAATTTGCTCACCCAGGAAATGCTACCAGTCAAGGTGTTCTCACTCTACCAATTCTTACCTTGGCATACCATACACAAAGAGCAGAGCTTCCTAAAGCTGGGGAATCTTCCTTTTCAAGTCTTCTGAAGTCTTTTTGTTTTAAATGTTCTTAGATGTTGATGAGAGGAGACTTTTTTTTGTGGTTCCTTAGTCCTATAGGCCATGAGGTTAACAGCTGTATAGAAACTTGAGTGCACCAGGGCTGGCTTAGTTCTGCAGACTGGGAAATGTGCATTTGGTGTGCATGATGCTGCTGTTGGAATAAGCAAAGCTTTTAAACCTGGTAACAGTAGTGAGCAATTCTTCCTTTCCCTGTTCTATCTTTCCATGACTGAAAATGCTTTTATAGGCCTCAAGATGCCCCACAGGTATATAAAATAGAAAAATTAGTAGCTGATATGAAAATGCCCTTTGTTGAAATCCAGGGGATTAATTTAGATCCAGTTTCTCTAATTATTCTATACTATTTTTGCAAATCAGCTGCTTTAGAAAAAATTCCAAACCCTCACACTGAGCTCCTTTGCACTTGTCCATATAAAACTCATGCTTGGTCAGATAGAGCTGGCCTGGCATTTGTGCCAGTTCCAGTTTCACTGAACCCAAATGAAAACTGGGAGTGAATCCAATTTAACAGGAGAATCCTTTGTAGCATTTCATATGCATATGAAATTGTTACCTTAGCTCTACCAGAGCTGCTGAGGGAATCCTCTGTAGGATGGGAACAGCTCTACTCTTTATAATATCTTCTGGCAGTATAGGTCATGGTGATGGGGAGACATGAGGAAGGATGTGATAGGGGAGGAAAGCATGTGTTAAATGACACCACTGGAGCAGCTGAAGGTAAGGTAATGGATTTTTATTTAATCAAGGATTTATTTATTTATTGCTGCTGTTACTAGAATGCTGTGTGGAGCGTTGTGCTAGTGCATGGCTAGTAGCCAGATGGGTGTACATTTAAAGTTTACTGTGGTGATTGCTTTACTCTGGGGTTTGGTAAGGTTTGGTCTATGAGGACTGCAAAGTTAAGGAATCTGGACAGTGCCTTGTTTTGAATATGATTGTATTCAGAGGTACATGTGTCTTGATTTAACTCCAACTGGCAGCTAAGCACCACACAACCACTTGCTCATTTCTCTCCCATTGGTGGCATGGAGGAGAAAGTTGGAAGGGTAAAAGTAAGAAAAGTTGTGGATTGAGATGAGACCAACTTAATTAAAACAAAATAATAATAATCGTAATGAAAAGGAAAATAACACAGATAAATGAACCCCCCAAAAAACCAAGTGAGGCAAATGAAAAACAATTGCTCAACACCAGCTGACTGATGCCCAGCTCATTCCTAAGCAGTGGTGCCTGATCATCTTTTCCCCTAGTTTATACACTGAGCATGATGACATTTGGGATACCCCTGTGGGCGGTTGGGGTCAGCTGTCCTGGCTGTGTCCCCTCCCAGCTCCTTGTGCCTCCCAGCCACCTTGCTGGCAGGGTAGCCTGAGAAGCTGAAAAGTCCTTGACTTGGTGTAAGCACTGCTCAGCAACAACAAGTGTTGGCAACGTTATTTTCATCCTAAATCCAAACCACAGCCCTGTACCAGCTATTAAGAAGAAAATCATCTATCCCAGCTGAAGCAGGACAACACGTGTTTATCAAATGTATGAGGCATGTAGGCATGCTAAAGCTGGGTATTCCCATGTATTAAAAATGGCAAATCTTGAGAGTCTTCCCAGATGCTGCCTGGCCAGTCTCCCAAGGGTCTGATTTGCAGCCTTGGTGCTACCAGATCCAGCATACTTCCTGCATTGTTGCAATTTCTGGGAGGCGCAAATGAGTATCTTTAATTTTGTATTAAAAAGAGTTAACCTGACTCCAGGTAAGGGAGAATGAAAACTTGAACCACTGGAAGCCTGTCTTAAGTGTTTGGTTGGTCTTTTGTTGTGCACAGAAACCCTTGTCCCCAGGCTTTTAAAACAGTCTTTGCCAGGCAGTGGTTTGTGGGTGATACTGAATCTCCTTGGTGGTGATAAGCTTTTGTGCAGTAGAAACTTTCCATCCACACAAATGTGTTTCACACCCCATATGGAATATTCATAGAAAATCCTTAGTAATAGAATATTCACAGTAGAAACCAAATTCACAACTCTTTGGGCCTGTCTGAAATCGAAGGGAGTGAAAGTTGATTCAGTGCTAATATCATGTTGATGCTGGGTCTGGACTAAACTCCATATCTGGACACATTATTACCATCCTCTTTTGTCTGGGAGTAGGTGAGTACTTAAATATACTGTGATTGTTGATACTTGGAAGTAGACTGTGGAGAGATCCATGTTCTTTGGTGTGCAAGAGAACTTGTATTCTCTTACAAGTGGGAAATCTAGATTTAATAATAAATACTCTGTGTGTGTAAAGTAGGTCTGCAGTTTAGATTGTGAAGAGAAAGAGGCACACAGAATTTTTGCCATTTCATTGATTGCCTCTAAATTATTGCCTACTGGATGGCTGGAATTGAGAGATTCTGGCTTTGTTGTGATTTCTGTGAATTGCAGAGAGAGGAGGAGACAGAAATGTAGCAGATCCTTCAATGTCTCACTATTAGTCAGCAGATGGCTCAGACAGTGGCACAGAGCACTTGGGCAGGCTGGGCTGCACTTTGTTGCACACACGTGTAGCTGGAATGAGAGTAACTCCCCACCGGGATGACTTTTGTATTGCAGCCTGCAGAAGCAGCCCGTGCAGGAGCTGAAGCGGCTGGATCAGAAGCAGCAGCTGGAGCTGAAGCTGACTCAGGATCGGTAAACACCTCAAGGGACAGCAATCCCTTTTCTCCATCATCCCATTGTTTTACCACACATGTGGGAGGCTGGGCTGGGAAAAGAGCTGTGTAGCTGCTTGGAAAAACACATCCCTGCCACTGAAGGACATACAGTGCTCTTATTCAGGGACCAGACTTAGTTGTTGCATTTTATCTGTGTAATGCTTAGGGAGAGGTTCTGCTGGAAAATTCAGTAAAAGAACTGTCCCTTCACCCATGTTATTAAGTCAGCCCACAGCCCATGCTGTCCTAAGCTGTGTTGTCAGCTGGATTCCCCCTTGCTTGCCATTTACTTTACCTACCCTGTCCCGGGGCTCTGGCTGTGTCTCCTGAATATCAAGGCTTCCTCTCTTTTTGGTGACACTGCTGTGCTTTTAGGGGACAGGAATAGGTCCCATCTCATGGGAGCTTGGTTCCTACAGGCTGACACATTTGAGTTGTCTGTTCCAGGAGAGCTCTATGAGATTGCACTGTGACCACAGCAACTGGGAGATGTCGGGCGTTATGGTCTCGGGAAACCTACAACTCATCCTTGCTTTTCTGCAGCCTTAGGCAGAGAAAGACAGCAGTCACCAACCCTGCCTTCTCACTGCTGCCTCTGCTGTCCCTTGGGGTGTTTCTGTTGCTGACTGGTGTGCTGGGAAAACCCACTGAAGCTGTGGGATGGTTGGGGTCTGGATCCTCCAGGGTGAACTTGGAGCTTCAGTTTTGGATTCTCTTTTCTCAATGGCTTTTTTTCCTTTCCTTGCCACTGCCTACCAGAGCTCTCTGCCTGCTGTTGTTGTGGAAACTTTCCCTGCAACTGTCAATGGCACTGTAGAAGGAGGTGCTTCATCTGAGAGAGCTGACATGCCCCCAGGATTTCTGTTCAAGGTGAGTGTGTGGTTGCGCAGCATGGAGTTCCTGGTGAGGGTTTTTTCCTCCCCTGTAAGGCATTAAGTGCTTTCACTCAATGTGACCATGGGCTAGGCCACATAGAAGGGCAGAATGGAAGTTGAAGGAGAGAAGAACTTTCCTCTCCAGCAGTGCAGTTTCATGCAGTTTCACATGTTTCAAAGGATTATGTAAGAGCATCAGCATCTAAAGGTCTTGTTCTACTGTACAGAAAAACCTGTTCTCTCTTCTGCAGTGGTTTCTATCTTGGTGGTGTGGTGGTGTCAGTCACAGATTCTGAATAATGGATGAAATGTTGTGCTCCTGACAGGGAAAGTTAAGTTTTGGTGCAAGTGGGAAATTGAGAAGAGCTGAGAACACCATCAGGAACAGAGGACTCTGTATTTGGGGAAGTTAGAAAGCCAGGATTAACAGAGAAGTATAGGACTAGACAGGGAAGTTGAATGGGTATTCTGAATATGCCAAAGATCACTTGCAGCAAAGGTGTGGAGGAAAGAGTGATTTTGAGTGAGGAAAAGCCACGCATTTAATGTGCATAAGGGAGTGTGGTAGCAAGAAAGCACAGATATATCATGCCCTGAAAGTGAGAATTTACAGCATCTTACTGTAGGAACACTTCTCTGCTTTAGTCACTCCCATTCTTTTCTGTGAGTTCTGCTGAAAGCAGAAGAATGGCAAAGCCCTGAAGAATTACAGGAGGCTCATAACATTTAGTCTGGTTTCAGGTGGCATTATAGGCTGTAATGCTCAAAGTGCTCCTCTCCTGTCCCTGCAGGTCCAGGCCATGCACGATTACACGGCCACTGACACCGATGAGCTGCAGCTGAAGGCTGGGGACGTGGTGCTTGTGATTCCATTTGAGAACCCTGAGGAGCAGGTGAGTGGGGCAGGCAGGGTGTGAGCCTGGGCCGGGTGGAGCCAAGGAGGTTTCCTGAGCTGCTTCTCTTCACTAACAGTTGGCTGGCTGGGTGCTGAGCCATTAGTTTGTGGCTGGGAGCTGGCAAGAGAGCCGGTTGTCCTTGAGCTTGAGATTGGCTTCCTGCAGCAGAGGGGAGGGCTCTGCTTGTTATTGGAAAGTGGAGACATTATCCGGCATAAAGCATGTGGAGTAGCTGTGGATTCTTGTCCCTGTCAGAGCATTTGAGCCGATACAGTGGCTCTCTAGATCAGGGAGCCCAACAGAGCCCATACTTTGCCTCCTGACTGCCCCTAAACTTGATGCACACTCCCTATGACTGCTACAGCATAGTCTGTGCCATTGAAAGAAGTGACTCACACCTTACGATGTTTTCATCTCTTTTGAGAAATGTTGGAGCTCTGAGAAAGCAGCTGGTGGTGGATGATTTCTTGCACTTCAGCACAGCAGTGGCTGTTTCCAAATGACTGTTTGGTCAGGAGATGGCAGCAGAATCAAAGGCTAGAGCAGGTCTGGGCTCCACAGAATAAGTCTTGCTGCTCATCTTCAACCTGAATTTACTTGGTCATGTTTTTCATTAATTTGAGCTATTTCTAGAAGCCTTGAGTAAGTCCTCCTCACTTCCTGTGTTTGAGGGGACCCAGCTGGCAATCTGCAGCAGTTTTACTTTGAGAGAGGTGGTGGATTTATAAAATTCATGCTCCCATCTCTAGGTTTCTGTTTGGAAAAGAAAGAATCCAAATAGACTGAACAGTCATCAGCTCTTTGAGTTTGGCCAGGTTGAGATAGGATCTGGATTCCCTAGGGAGTAAAGGGAAGGTGACGTAATTCAGAAACTCGGAAGATGTGGATCCTCTTTGTGGCCCAGCTGTTGGCTTTGTGAATTACAGAGGCAGATCATGCTGATGCTTGTGAAATGGAACTATAAAATGCCAACAGTTTCCACACAGCTAAGGGAGGAAAGGTTTTTAGGGAACAGGCACTGATTCCTTCTGGAGACAAGACTCCCCACTGGGTGGGACTGCCCTGCACGAGCATTTGTGAGCATTTCTTTCTCAGAAAGACTTCTAGATGGAAATGAGTGTCAGCTCCCCAGTTTCTGGTAGGAGATGGCGTTTGTGGAGCAGATGGCGTTTTTGGATCAGAGTTTTTCAACGCCCTGTGTTTGCACTTTAGCTGGATGTGGGTGCAACAGCCATGAACTCGAGACTCTCCAAGCTGCAGAGGGTGAGCTCTGAGTGTTGCTAACATGATTCTGTAGCTGCACTGAAGCCCTCTAACCCTTCTACAGTGTATCCTTTGCTACAGCTCATTTCCCTAACCTCAGCCATACCCAGCCAGGGATTTCTGGCTGTTAACATGGGCATGAACTGTGCACGTGAATGGAGGGAGCTTAGGATACTAGACTGATTCACATCCCTACCTCTCGGCTTAGGTGTCAGTTTGTGGGTATCCAGGCCTGGATTCATCTCTCTTGGTAGAAGAAAGGGTTGAGGGCAACAACACTTCTAAGCTGGTACTTCAAGTGATGTGGTTTAAAATTGTCAAGGCCCCATCTGGGTCCTCATGTCTAATCCCTGCAGCTGAGGAGACCCTTCATAGCAGGATGTGGTGGGAGTGATGCATGCTGTATGGCACAGCTCTGTGTGCAAATGGATGAGCTTTTGTGCCTGATGTGCTGTGAGCTGGAAGCTGCCTTCTAGACACTTGGGTGCAGTGTCTTCTGTCTCGTTGTTTGTCTTCCTGATTTATGGCATGTCAATCCTTCCACAGCCCCTGCAGCTGGCTGCTGCAGATGGGCTCCCATCTTGTGTCATTCCCATGACACCTCCTGAATGTTCCAATCTAAGGCAGCAGTCAGGGCTAAGTGAGCCTGCAGGCTGTGGGAGCTGTGCAGCTCTCATGCCTCATGCTGCACTCTAAACCCATGGGCTGCCCCACTGCAAAGGAGTGGGGTATGTGCATGCTGGAGGGGAGCTTCCTTGGTGGCAGCTCCAAGACGTGCAGAAAATAGAGTGGCTGTACACCTGAGCTGCAAGCTCAGGGCAGCCCTTCCATCTTGAATATCTTGAATACCTTGAATATCTCCCTCATGTGCCTAGGATGGAGCAGAAATCTCAATGCCAGACAACCTGCAGGCACAGGGTAGGAAGTCTGTTTCTGCTTATGAGCAGGTTCTACCAAGCAGTGTTCCTTTTGCCTGAGTGAAAATTTATCTGTGTTTATAGATGTATAGGTTGGAGGCTAGGGAAGAAAGACCTTATTGAGAGACCTAAATCACAAGTAGCCAAAATTTGGGAGTTTTGCTAACCTCACCTTGCATCAAACCAAACAGACTGCAGAGTTTTGGGAAGATGGGTTGGGTTCCTCAGCTCCCAATTCCCATAGATCAGGATTTCAGCGTAGCAAATGAGACTAATTTTGCCTGTACCACCTCTAAAATGCCAGTCATCTGGGTCTTTGACTGGAGCAGGGATGAGCACCTCCTGGGGCTGATTCATCCTTTGCAAAGACTTGTGCCCGAGATGAATGGGGTGAATTACACCCTGGAGATGCCTGTCGTTTTATGGCTATGGAGAATGCTAGACCCCTCATGTTTGCATTGTGGAGGGTGAGATAGGTGATTCCCATCCTGTAGCTTTGGAGTCTCTTTTGGCAGAGTTTCTCCTGCTTCAGTGGGTGTAAATTATGACATGTTTCTGTTACACTTGCTTATTTTTTACTGTGTCTGCACAGTCTGGGTCAGATGGGAGCTTGATATGAACTCTGGTGGGATGTAGCCTTTTCTCTGTTTAAAAGGAAACAAAACCATTTTTTCCATGTCTCCCATACTCCTCCTGGATTGTCTCCAAGCCAAATAAGAGCATGGCTTTGACACCTCCTTGGTCTGCACTGTGTAAGAAAAGTCCCTGCTCACATCTGTCCCTTAGCATCTGATCTCTGTTTTCTCCTCCAGGATGAAGGATGGCTGATGGGTGTGAAGGAGTCTGACTGGATCCAGCATAAGGAACTTGACCAATGCCGAGGGGTTTTCCCTGAGAATTTCACAGAACGGGTGCAGTGAAAGTCCAAGCCCACCAGCTGCATTTCTGCTGGAAAAAAGCAAGTTTTCTGGTAGATAATTGAAAAAGAACAACGAAAGGAAAAGAAGAGAATTTTGAAGGAATAGAAGCCTGAAAAAAAGTCAACTTAAAGGGTGTGTTCTTCTCAAAGGCCAAGGTCTCAGAAGTTAATTGAAATTCAAAGTGTTATTAAAATATATACATATTAATAATAATAAGGCAATTCAGATACTCTCTTCCCCTTTGGTTTAAACAGCATTTGGATTCAAAGGACTGATGCAGGAGCAACTCAGTGAGGTTCTCCAATTACTGCATTGGTTGAATTGTCAGATGTCAGTGTGATTCCTGGAAAGGCAGTATTTGTCAAACGGCTTGAGATTAGAAGCTGCATTTGCTCTTGGGTGGGTTAATCTGTTTTGTCTTGAAGGTGGCTTGCATGGCAACCATAAGGATTCAGCCTTCCCCCTACATCTTCAACCTACAGTAGGCCAAACTTTCTGTTATGCTGTTGAAAAAAAAAATTAGTGTATAGTGTTCACCACTACAATGTATGTGTGTGTGTGTGTGTATTTTATTTTCTTCCTTTAAAACAATGTTACATAAACTGTGATTTTATACACGTAAAGATGGAAGAAACTACATGGAAAAGGGCATGAAGAAGGTGAAATCTGTGAAGCTGTGCTCAGTCCAAAGTTCTTTCAAATGCAGACCCCTAAATTCTCACAGTAGTGTTGGACTGTGAAATTTTAAGGGGAATGGACAAATTCAAGAGGAGAAACAACAAACGATGCTATTTGGATGTCTCTGCAATTTTGGAGAGGGAATACTCTACCACACACATCCCCATCTCCTACATCCCCTAAAAAAACCAAATGCAAACCTATTGGTGGTTTCAGAAAAGCTTAGATTCATGTAGATGGAAAATAGCTCTAAAATCTACCGGTTAGAAAATTTGCTTTTAAAGACAGAGGTAAGGGAAGAATTTTTTTTTCCTGTAAGAATATCAAAGAGAAAACACTGACAAAAAATTACTTTTTGTGCTTTTCACTGGCATTGTTTTTTGTGGAATTGTATTTCTTATTTTCCTTTGAAGAGTTCTGTAAGTGAAATATTGTTAGATCAGCTTTCTCCAGTGCTGTGCTGATGATCAAGTTAACCTCTATGAAAACTGGACTCTTGAAATGCTCATTTAAAATGGCTGTGTGACTTCATGCTATTGTAATGCATTAGAAAGGAAGGCAAGAATATCAAAGTGTCTGTGTCAAGAAGACACTCTGCAGTCTAATACTGATGCTGAGTCCTTTCCTTTACCTTTCCTTTGCTTCTGTTTGTTTTTGAATTTTGTTGGCTTGTTTTGTTTTGTTTTTTTTTTTTTTTTNTTTTTTAGTTTAGACAAGCAGATGACAAGGCTGTTTCTAAGTGCATATTACACTTGTTAATATAAGCCGGTCTGACTCTCCAAGACTCTAAAGTCCCACAAAGGTACTTTATAAACTTTACTTGAATACTGATGCAGCTGGCAAGCAAGTCAGGCTATTTTAATTTTTTACAGCTTCTCCTCCTCCCCCATGATTGTTTTGCCCAGAAGGGATTTTTAGCAGTGAGGTTACACTGTGCTCAGGATCACGCTGAAATAATCTTCCAAACTGGTAGGAGTTGGCTTTTGTCACAGCTGCACAAAATGCTGACAGTACTGAAAATCTCATCTTTTCCAATCTGTTTAGATTATTTGTAGAACAACAGAAGAAACATTGTAGGGCAAAAATTGTGTTTTTTAAAAAATACTTAGTTTGGAGGAACAGATCTGATTTTGATTAGAAAAGATATTCTTATGGATGGAAGAATTGTTGGAGTTCCTCCTGCTTTCAGCTTGGGAGATGATCCATGGTAGTTATTTACAGCAATGTAACCGGCGTTAAATCTGTTCTATATTCCCAAATCCCTTCTCCTTTTTAAAAGAAAAAATGTGCAGGAATTTATTTTTCATCACTGTTAGAAACCCCAATAGTATTTAGGAGTAACTGCTCACAATACAGAAGGACAGGACTCCACAAATTACAGTATGGTGAGCTGTTGCTTTAGAATGCTGCCCTGTTTGACTTTCTTTTCCTTTTTCATCAGGGTTGTCTTTATTATTACTCTTTTTTGTTTTTCAAAATATCTATTTTTATGCATTTGTGACTCCCATTACTCCTTTAAAGATTATTCATATAAAATATACATTTAAATATACATAGAAATATATATATATTAAAAAGCGGGTTGATCCAATTAACATAATGCTGTCAGCTTAAAATGTTTATTTTTATGCAAAAACTGTGGATAATAGCTTTGTTTTTTTTTAAAAAAAGGACAAGATTCTAAGTTACCAGAGCTGTGATTTTTGTCTTGCAACTATTCTAGACCATTTAGAAAGCTGTTCTGATACCTAATTTATTGTGGTTTTTTTTTTTTTTTGCTGTTGTTGTCCTCTTCTGTGCTTGAACCAGATGACTGTCCCAACAAAGATCCTTGTAAGGCCTTTTCATTTTATTGAGCTTGCAGAGCAACTATCCAGTACTGTATTGTCCCTGCAGAAGTGGTGGCACTCTGCAAAGAAGGGATGTTGTTTTCAGGTCACCTGAGCGATGCTCCAGGTTGCTGGTGGGGAGAGTGTTGTGTCTCTCTCCCTTTGCTTCCCCCGACCCCAAAACCCCCAAGCCCCCTTGCTTAGAGCAGGTTAGGGTGGGTTACCTGGATCCTGCACTGCTCACAGATGAGTGATGTCCAGCACATCTCAGTCAGGTTCTGAAAATGCGGGATCAGACCCACAGATTATAAATGGCCTTATGTGAAAGTAGAATGGCACAGCAGGAAACTTGGAGATGGCAGTGCTCTTTAGAGCCAGGAGATCTGTCTGTCTCCTGCCTTGTTCAGCCCCTTGTAAACAGCCATGGCTCCTCCCATTTTCTGTGTTTTTACATCTCCTAAAATACCTTGGTTCTGGTTGGTATTACCTGGTGAAATGAACTTCCCCTTTCCTTTGGTTTAGATCTGATTCAAATAGAAAGAGGGACAGTAAATGCCCAAGTAGGCTGTGCCCACCTGGTTTTTCAGTTTGCAGGCTGAACTGAAAAATCTGAGAAAAAATGTAAGGGTGACCTGAGACAATTTTTTTTTCCATTTTCTCAGTGGAATGAAAAAGGGAAAAATTGGAACAAACAAACAAATCCTTTCATACCAAAAAGAAACATTAATTTCTAGGGTTGAATTTTAACTTTTTAACAAACATTATGTCTTGGGCTGTAACAAGTTGCTTTGAAGCAAAAATGTGAAACCTTCTGTTTTGAAAATGCTGAAAGAAAATGTTATAATGTTAATAGTCTTTTTGCCTCTGCCTCTTTTCTTAGTCTGATGACTGGTTTAACTCTAAACTGTATTTTTTTGGAAATACATTATCCACTGAAGAGAACCCAAAGAAGCCCAGTTCTGCTCCACTACAGATACACTGGACACATTTCAGGGATTACTTGGTATCTGGCCCATCAAAGCTGCTGTTTTCCCCATTTAATAATCTTCCACTTGATTGTTCTACTGGGTGAAAAATAAAAGCATCTCTCATCCCGTGCCATTGACTGGTTTTGTAGCTGGGCTTAGAAAGACATTCTTGTTCTGTTTGCTTCAGATTGGTTACAGATTTATAATACTACTCCAGTTTGAGCCTAATCCTAGTATGAAGTGGGAATTAATATTTACCCAACTGATTAGAAAGAAATAAGGCATTGCTTTTTCCCCCTTTTTCTATCTTAGCAGTGTCAGTAATATCTCTATTTGATGGAATTAAGGAAAGGTCCCAGGGTGAAGAAGTGTGTGGTGTTCCAGGTGAGACTCCCACATATTCTGTGCTATTTTCCATGGGCATTCCTCAGCTGTCTGCTTTTATCACCTTTGTTTTGCGTGACTGTTGAGGTGATGTAGTAAATGGAGTTGTGCAGGTTCATTTCCAGCTGCTCAAAGCTGGTATTGCTTTGTGTGAATTGTGCCACGGTCGTTGAAGCTTTGTTCACTGTTGCAGAACCCTTTTCTGTCCCGCTATCTATCCTAAGACCATGGCCAAGGCAGACAGCCCCAAGTCAAAGGGGACCTGGACCAGGAGTGAGGGCTCCATATTCTAGCTGGAACTGGTAGATGTCAGCTCAGTTAGGTTTTGCAGTAGCCTCTTGGAGGGAAAAGGCCCAAGGCTAAGGCGATGGGGAAGACTGGAGGGATGATCCATTATCTTCATTTTGGGTTGATGCAGTGACTCCCTCACTTCTTAGTTCCAGGGAGAAACTATATAGGGCTGAGAACAAAATATGAATGGCCATGAAGTGTATGTTCAATCTGATAACGTGCTTCTTGCCTGCCAGTGACACTGAGTTCAGAGCTTCCTGTTTCCTGCTCTCTGCCAGACAGATGCAATACTCTGCCACAGATATTTTGGATGCTGTGCAGTCAATGCCCCAAAACAGTGAATGTCTTTGTCTGAAGGATGCAGAGGTGTCTCTCAGCCCTTTCTAGGAAGACCTGTGGATCTCCCACAGACGAGGGCTGTGTGCATCTAACACAGTCACCTCTGCTTTCAGTAGTCTGGACGTCTTTCAGCACTGGCCCCATTCTCCACCTCCTCTCACTTCCGAGTGCTCCCATGCTCTTTGAGGATGATAGCAGCATTGGGCACGTCCCACCAGCCAAAAAGTGCGAAGCTGGAAGATACACAAACATGTCCATCAGCAAATCCTACACCATGCAGCTGATAGTGCTGATATCAGGAAAACAACCAACAGCTTTTCTTCTCTGGGCTGCTACAGGGAAGCTATTCCTTGCCACACAGGTACCATCACACCTGGTACTGGTGCAGACACATCTCTGCTTGCATGCTCTGGTTCACACCTTTTAGCACACTCCTGATGGAAAAGAGTCCTGGGTGGTGCCCAGAGCTGGATTGTGTCACTAGCCCTCACAAAGCACCAGGTCTAGCTGACACACAGGGGCTGAGAATTAGAAGACTCTTTTGGAAATTTTGCTTATGAAACTAGAGAAACTACAGCTGTGAAGACTGGTCCGAATAAGCTTGTACTTTGATGTGTCCTATGGTTATAATTCCTTCACATCCTTTCGCAGCTTGTTCTGCTAATTGTGACCCTAGTCTGCATTTCATGTAGAAGGTCCCTACTTGAAACTTGCCAGATGCAGTCCTGGGCTTATTGCTTCTCTTTAGCTGAATTAAGTGGGAACGACTTTGGCAGTGTATTAGCAATCTCTTTTCCTTCTGTTAATTCAGTCTCTGAATTTAATCACAATGACCTGAAACATGTTTGGGGGTTGAGTGGTTTTTTAGTTAATTTTTGTTTTGTTTAAACGAAGCTGAACAATTCCCATTGTATTTAGAGCTGTGATGCCCAGTTCCATAAGTACTAGATGAATTTGTCCCATCTTGTTTCTTGGTGATGTTCAGAAATATAATTTGTGTCATCCTAAATCCTGTGTCAGTTTCTCTCTCTATTTTTTTCCTACCTTTATATTAAGAAGCTAAAACAATTCAGGACTTTTTTCTCCCCACAGAGGTGAGTAGCTTCATAGATGTTTGGTGTCCAGGCACCCTTTAATATTGGGAATTCTTACAAACACATGGGATGGAGAGGGTGGTGCTGGTCCTTACAAGAGCAGAGTAAGCTCTTGAAGCAGCCATCTGTTCCAGCTGTGACACCAAATGAATGTAGTGTAAGGGAGGATTTGAGATCTTTCCTTTTTATTAGCTACTGACCCCAAAATGATGTGAACATCCTCTAAGGCAAGTCTGTTGGTGGGACTATGACACTTCAAGGGTACTCTGTGCCACCTGGCCAAACTTTTTTCAGCTTCCTCTGGCCTGCTGCGACACCTGTGTGAGCTCAGTTCCCAGGTTGGCTTTGGGTTTTGGTCTTTAAATGGGACGTTTCCTTTGTAGTTAGAAAGGAGGTGTTTGTGCCCATCAGCCACAGGGATTGAGGGACAGGATTAGAGGGGTTCACAGTTCATAGCTGGCTATTTTTGGGGCCACTCCCTTGGATATCTGATTCCAGACAGGCTTGGCACAGCTGCACGTGGAACTCAGTGTGTAAATAGCAAGCACTTGCCAAAGGCCAGGCTGGGGTCTGATGTAAATTGTGCTGGTTAGCACTTTGATGGATGGACTGCCAGAGTCCACTCTTCTAGGATGCAGCTCCACAAGCCCTGGAGCCAGCTCAGGGAGCTGGCTAGGCTGTTCTTGCACCATTCCTTTGCTTCCAGACAGCCTGGAGGGTTTAGTGCCTTTTAGCCTCTCGCCTCTATGGCATTGGGATGGACCTGAGTCACATCTTGTGGCAGAGGGAGAGCAAGAGGCAGGCTGTGCCCCTGGGACTATCACCGCATTGGTGACTCAGGCTCTGCCGTGGTGTGGTGGCTCCTGTGAGGCTGAGCCGGGCTAGCTCTGGTGCAGATGGAAGCTCACAGGGCAGGAGCAAGGCCCCTGTACATGCCTTCTGCTTGTCCTGCCTCACAGTTTCATTCCCATCACCTAGAAATACAAAGGAAATGGGAGGGGAGAAGATGGATGAGTGGGAGCAGTGAACAGTTCACTGCTGGAATCTCTGCTCAGCTGCATAATTCATTCCCAGTGATGTTTTGTAGCTCCAAACAAGCAGCAGTTGGGCCATGTGCAGGCTGTGTCCACATAAGCTCTGGCAGCACATCTGGCACAGGATCAGGCTCAGGGGGCTGTGATCCAACCTCAGTGGGCCTCATTGCACTGAAGGAAGACTGGGCTTCCCTCTGGAGCACAGCTGGAGAAGGAAGTCTCTAAGAGGAGGCACAACTGGCACCAGGTGAGGCTGGAGTGCCTTTGAGTGGGCAAGGTGAAAGCCAGGGCATCCTGTGCTGCAATGGACTGGCAGTGACTGGTGTCAGTCACTCCATGACATGCCCACAGGAAAGAGCCAAGTTGGTACCAGGGCTGTCCTTCAGTAGGAGCCCATGCCACCTGGGGAGACCTCATGACAGGAAGCTTGAGCCCCAGTGTGGAGCTAGGAGTCAGTCTGCAACAGTGAGGAGGAGAATATGGGAGTTTGGGGCAGCACTCAGCAATTTTTTCTGTTTGCTGGCTGGGTGAAGATGGTGCCCTTTGCAGAGCAGAATTGCTGCTTCAGCAGGTGGAGGAGTCTCTGCTGTGCGGCCCAATCCACAGAGTCATTAATAATGGTGTGGGAACAGGAATTCAGCAAGTGTCCATGATTAATTAGCTCATCATGGGCAGTTAATGGCCAGGCTGCTCTCCTTGGCCCTGTGGTGCAGGTAATGGAATAGGTATCACTTCTTACAGGACGAGGTGTAGCCCCCTGCGAGGAGCAGTGGGCAATCTCTGTGAGTTGTTCTGATTGGCTGCTGAGAGGTTTTGGGTGAGATTGGTTTTTTGGGTGCTGGGGGAATAGCTCTGTAAGGGAACTTGTTGGTTATCAAGGTCAGGTAGGCAACTCTGGCACAGCCCCAATCTAATATCAGCTGTCCTTTTCCTAGTACTGGTGTCATGTCTTGCTCGTGCTCCCTCTTACTGAGGCTGACTTCTTCACACATACTCTGCTTGTCTCAGCACTTCCTCAGGAATTAATATATAGAAATTCAGGTGCCACCTATGCTGCATCAGGCACTGGAGATGACAGAGCCTTGCAGTAACGAGGACATGAAAACAAGGTTGCTTTTTGAAATCCAAGTGATGAGGAAGCAATCTGCTGCACTTGTGACCCTGCCAGGAAGAGACAGGGCTCCACCAAGTGCAAGTGATCGCCTGTCCCAGCTGCTTAGCTGGGACAATAAGATAGGAGAAAGCAATAAGATAGGAGAAAGAAAAGGTCTAGCAGGTGTGCAAGGATTAAAAATTAAATTGCACATGTTTTCATCATTTGAGCAACATGAATGTGATGGGAGTGAGACTGCTGCTGTGCCAGTAAGGAGTGCAAGCATTGCTCTGTGTCCCAAAGGGACATGATCATGTTCCCCTTTAGGACACGTTTTGTGATGGTCACCATGATGGCTATTACAGCAGAAGTGAAGCATGTTCAGAAATCCCTGTGCCACAGACTGTAATTTCTCCTATCTCCAATCCAGAGACCTGTGAGAGCCTCCTGGAGTGACTTCCCCTCTCTAATGTCCAGGATTGCCTCTGTATGTCTCTGTTAGAGGCCTCCAGGAGAGACCTGACTATTGATTTTGCACAAAGTGCTGTATTTGCTGTTGAGGGCGATGCTGCTTTAGGAGTGAGCTGGCCACATGGAGGCACTCGTGACATGCCTGAGCTCCCTGTCTCAGTACGAAACATCCCAAAGGTCTGAAAAACACCTTCTGTATGCCAGACTTCTGGCTGGCTCCTGTGGGGAAATCTGAGGAAAGCTCAAACTGAGAGCATCTATGCTGGGAGCAGTCACAGTGTTTTAGTGGATGGGCCATGGAGTTGCACTTGATGATCACATTAACCAAAGATGCTTCCAGCCCTCTGGGAACTTTTTTATAATGCACAGCAGCAGCTGGCTTTGCTCCTCTGTGACAAGTTGCCACCTTCCTAAATTCTCAGCAAGCTTCCCTTGGAGCCATCTCATGAAGTGTCATGTCCATCTTCTGCCTCCTAAACATCCTTCCTGTGGGAGGCACATCCGGGAAGGCTTGCCCCACAGAGGCAGTGATGTACCATACCAGGAGGACAGGTATTTAATTTGCCATGCTCTGCCCTATCTGGCAGCTCCCAGCATTGCTCACTGTGTCTCAGGCTTTCTGCTGTGGCTCTGACAAATTGTTGCTCTTTCCCATATGATACAGATGTTTTTGGAGGACTGTAAATCACTCCCATCCAATAACTCTTTTATGAAGCACTTTTTCTCCACACAGTAAAGAAAAATGCAACTGAAGAGGTAATTAAATGTTTACTGTTAAGTACTTTATATATTATATACTATAGATCATTCCATCCATTAAACAATCCATTTAACTCCCTTTAACAGCATTATTGTCTATTATTAGGTTAATCAGCATTCACATCCTGTAACTCTGCATTTCTATCTAATTAGCCCTTCTTTCTTACTTCATATTTCTGTTTAATTAAGCTCAACGTCAGAGCTGAATTCCCTGTGCTCAGCACTAGCAGAGGATTTGATCCTTTCAATGTGTGAGGGGCCGAGGGGCACTCTGTTTTAAGCAGCCTCCTTGGATGTCTGCTAAAGTTTTCCTCCCAGAGTCAGTCCCTGCTTAACTCCTGAGAAATTTGTGTCCATGTAAGGAGCTGTAGGTTTGTGACCTTCTCAGTTATCTCAGATTATCAAAGAGATTCTGTAGGTGTGGTGGCTGCAGCTGGTGTGTCTGCAGCAATCGCATGCAGCATCCAGGCACCACACGTGGCATGGTAATGGATCGGGATTTCCTTTATTTCCTGACTGGTAAGGCAGGGAGTTTGTGTTGTGAGGAGCTCACATGTCACTCTGCATGTCAGGGTAAGGATCAGCAGCTGGGAATAGCTCATTTCTTACCTGACCAGGGCAGAAATGTACATGCTTGTGCTCTTCCACGTGCCCCAGGCTCTGGGGGTGGTGGGGCAGGACACAGAACCTGCCTGTGAGTGGGGTTTGTCAGTGTGCACCAGTTTTAGATGTTACTCTACAGGCCCCATTTGACAAACCTTTGCAGAGTTGCTCAGACTTTGATCTGCAGATCACTTGTAAGTGGTGTTAGTGGGCTGGTGGCCCTGACCCATGAAATGTGTGGGTGTGAGGAGGTGGTGGCGCTGCACGAGGCTGCCTGAGGCTGCTGTGTTTTGGAGCACTGCTGGGACCTGAGCTCACATCCTGCCTGCCGATAACACGCTCCTTTGGCATAAACATGTGCTCTGTTCTCTCAGTCCCCAGGCTCTGGAGTCTGCTACAGGAGGCTGTCAATTATAATCTCTCCCCCTCAGATGTTTTTGGGGATACCCAAGGCACGCAAGGTGACAGCATCACTGGAAAGCAGATTAAATAACACACAGGAAACACCTTGCTTGTCACCACTTAGCATCCAAGCTGCAATGGCTTTGAGGAATTGTCTGGGACCTTCCAGAGTCCCTGAGCAGCTCTTTTTGCTAGTGCCAGTCCAGAACAATCAGCAAATTGAGTTCTTTTTATTAACTTTAAAAGAAGACATTAGCCTCAGCCAGGAGAATAAAACCAATTTATGAGGCAATTAGCTCTGCAAAAACATTTCAGTCTCCCCAGAGCAGCCATCTGAGAAGCATCTTATTCCAGCTGCACAGCTTCTTCCGGCCTTGGGTTTACAGCACACTTCATTTATCATAAATAATAATAATAATGAATAAACAAATGGCTTCCTGATGAGTGTGTGAGACAGCCAGGAAAGTCTTCTCTGCCTGAAATTAGACTATGTTTTTACTTCCTCCTTCCAGGTGTCATTCTTGTGGCCTGTTGCTTGATTGTGATTCATTTTGATACTCAAGCTCTTTATAAGCAGTATTACCTTGTGTGGGCTTCTTGTGGGATCTGCGACAGGGGTACAATTCAGAGGGCCTGGACTACATGAAGGTGCCGTAGCAGCAGACTCAGAGAGCTCTGTGTATTTTCCAAGTCCCTTTGTAGAAATTGCAGCTTTCTCAAGAACTGCCTATTAATGCTGGAAATTTGGGCAAAAGCCAAGAATGGGGTCTACCTCTGCCATTATTGTTGTGATACAATAAAATCTGGATGGTGAAAGTAGTGCAGGAATAATTGTGGATTGGAATTAAAAGAAAAGTTTGATTTTCTATTTCTGGGCTAGCCTGAGACTTCCAAATTTGCCTTAAAAGCAAATTGAGATTAAAAGTTAAAACTCAGTTTCAGTGAGCTGATGCGTAGTACCAGTCTACTAAACACAGAACTCTGTATTTTCTGTATTTTCTGTACTTTCCTGTTCGAAATTTTCCATTTTTTTTAATAAACATCTATTTCCTGATTTTAATTACACAATGCTATTGTGGAAGTGAAAAGTAGAAAACACTAGAATATAATATTTCTACTACAAATATTCTATACATTTTACAATTTTGTTAATTAAGATTTTTGTCTTTTTCTGATGTAAGGTGATGCAGCTGTTGACCAGCTTTGTTTAGCTTATATATGGAGCACTTCCAAGCGGAGCCCTTGGCTTGCACCATTTTTCATCTCCAGCAGCAGGAAGGAATCCTGTAGATCTTAGTGTGTGTTAAGAAACTCAAGGGGAAAGAAAGTGCAACTGCTGTGATCTTATTAACATATGCAGAAAAAGAAAGAGCTAAATCCCAAGCTTTTCAATAGGTATCAAGATGTCCAAAAGAAAATTTCCTATGGAGGTTTCTCAGGTGTTAAAGTTGGGTTGTCTGTACCTCTGTTTCTCTCTGAGCTCTGTTTCTGAATTTCAAGCAATATGTATCCAGGCCTGAAATGCAACACTCCTTATAGTTATTAGGCTAAAGAGCATGGAAGGACAGGGGAAATTGATGAAAGCCAATGTTCAGTCACAACCAGCGGCAGTCCTGTTGCTGTGACTCCTGGATGCAGCTGTGGATACGGCTCAAGATATAGCATGAATACCTTTGGATTAAAGACCTTCCAGGACCTCCACCTCAGGCATTGTGGCTGCAAGCCCTGGAGAGGTGAGCTGCTTGGAAGAAGGCAGTGTGAGGGATCCAATGTGCTCAAGCCTTTTGCAGAAACTTTTTGTGCAGTTTCCAGTTGTTCATTTGCCTCATGCTCCACACTGAAGATGGGGATTTACAGCCATTCAGCAGAGCTGCTATCAGTAGCTTGACCAGCTCAAGTCTATCAAGACTTTAAAGGATTTTTTTTCTGTATTTTTGAAAATCCTTTCCTGCTCCACTTCTTTCTCCATCATTGAGTTAAAAGTCTGTTAGCATCTCTTTGAAATAATTCTGCCGTTAAATTTTGATGAGTCAGTGAATCCATGCAAAGCTTTTTAAAAGCTTTTAATTCTAAGCTTTGGGGATTTTACATGGCCAGTTTAATCTGTAATGACTTTTTTTCATTTCCACTTGAACTTTCTCCTGTTCTGGTGCTCTTTAACTCCTGCAAGGCCTCATTTATGTTCTGTTGAAACACTTGCACTGGGAGACGAATGGTTCTTCCAATACCCCCTCTTTATTAATGTGTAGGTTTATAAGTGATGCTGCCACTGAAGGGATTAAATATAGCTTGAAGAAGACCTAACCTCCTAAAGTGTTTGCTGTTGTAGCTGCACCTTCCTTTGGGGAGTCTGTAGCAACCGAGCTGCAGCCTGTGTGACATGACCATGCCTGCACAGCACTGAAGCCATTCCTGCATCTCCCATCCCCGTGCACGGTAATGTTCATCCAAGAAGTTTTCACGTCTTAAGGACATGGATGCTTCAACAAACCATGTCAGCCTTCCAGGAAGGACCAGACCCAGCTTAGTTTTTAAAACTGAGGGGTTGGTTTTGTGCTAAGGGATGGCGCCAACCATCACACTCACTGAGCAGAAAGATTTCAAGCTGCAGAAAACAAAATTGGGCTTTCCATGGCTAAAGTGAAGGGACACATTGGCACAACAATAGCAAAGACAGCGATGTTTCAGTGGCCTTCTCTGCAGGACAGGTAGCCAGGCCAAGCCTTTGTGACCCATGGAATGTCTCACAGCAGCAGCACTCCTAAAGCATCTCTGCTCCACCTGTCTCTTCAGGTGTGAGATAGTCATTAGATTGTTGTTTGAGTGGAAAAAAAAAAAGGAAAAATAAGCAAAGAAAATAAGGGGGAAAAGGGTGATTTGTGTTGTGCTTTGAAACCATCTTCTGTTGTCTGTGTTGTTATATGTCTCAGCTTTGATAGCTGCTTAGTTATCTTCTGGCCAAGTGTGATGATGTACAAAAGCTGTCCTCCTTTGATACTCACACAAACGTAGGCACTGCTGTAGTGGAAGCAGCTGTCAGCTGGGAAATTGCACGGAGGCTGCTGGGTTTTCATGTCAATTATGCAACTATTCAGACATCCTAGTGGGAGGCTACAGCGCGATGTTTGGGCTGGATTTTCTACGGTGTTTAGGCGATGGAGTATTCAGATGAATACTTGTGGGGACTGACTGAGAAGCCTCCATGCCTACATCCTACTGAAATCCTGGGTGTTTTGCTGTCAGATGTGCCAAGACACTTCTGAGGAGTCCCATTTTCAAGAAGAAATGTTGGTCACATGTCACGGAGAGCTGGCAGCTACAGAAATACCCAATGCCAAGGTAGAGTAAACAAGATAAATGCATAATTTTGTGTCCTTGCCATTGATAAAAGATTGCCTCTGCAACATTGAAGATCATCTCTAAATAAGGGTAGGTGGGTCAGGAAAGGAAGCTCAGCTGCAACAGGCTTCAGGAGGGCTGGCTTCAGTCTTTGCCCTGCCCCAGACTTGCAGCATTATCACAGGAGGTCGTGGAGTTCCAAGCTCTTAAGAACACAGCAGCTGAGGCTGGTTTATAGGTCTCCCACCCTAAGGCAATGCTTTTCTTCAGCAGAAACAGCTCACAAAGACCTCAGCCCTGCAGTGTTGCAGCCTGGCTCTGAGTTAAGGGGAAAAAATCAGAATGGGATGGAGGCTTGGAGCCCCAGCAAGAGGTTTGCTCCTTGCATCCTGTCTCATGCTGTGGCTGAAAATTGTCTTGCAGGTGCCACTGGTCCAAGGTATGGGGTGGGATGGGATGGGAGAAAGCTAACAGGCCCCATCTCAGCTGGGGAAAAGAGTTTTGTGATTAGGATAAAGCCCTACAGCTTGGCAGCAGTTTCTTTTCTATTTTCTTACTATTGGGAGCAAGTTGTATCACCCACTTTTCAGAACATAGAAGTTCTGTTGTCTCAGGAGGGATCACACCCAGGAGTGTGGTCTAGCCACCCAATGGAAAAGGGCAGAGCACAATGGCAGCTGGGCAGATCTTTCAGCAGCAAATAGAAGACAAGGCCAACTTCTCTGATGAGGACCTGGTGTGTGTGTGTTATAGTTATGAACATGGACTTTTAAAGAACCAGCAACTCCCTGTTTTTTTTAAAAGTCCAGTCAATAGCACTTAATAGCCCTGGCTCTCTGCAGAACTCCCTCAGCCTGTTTGCAGTCACTCCTAGCAGTGAGACTGGTAGATTTATATAATCTTACAGGTGTACAGAAGAGTTGCTTTACAGCACAGCACCATTCCCCCCTAATGGACTCTGTGACAAAGCAAATTTTGGTGATGTAAAAGTGCCTGGACTGCTGGGCCAAAGTACTTCATTTGCAACACCCTGTGGTGAGTGAAAGCCACAGGACTGGTTATAGCCATGCTGAAAGGTTGTGAAAGCACTGATCACACCAAGCACTTATAAAAGCCAGATTTATAGCACTGATCTGTTCATTACAAAGAATAGCATACTTTTTGCTCCTAAATTCAGCCTAATGTTAAAGAGTCAGTGTGCTGAGTGTTGCACAGAGCGTTGCAGACAGGGTATCTCCATGAACACTTCAGAGGACTGCTGTGTGTTACTGTCATGCTTGTGCAAGGGCACCTTTCTTCCTTCAGGATGGCTGAGCTCCTGTGAGGAAGCAAAAGAGTCCCTGTGAGGTGGCCAGGTCCCCTGGGAGCAGCAGCACAACCCCTCAGACATTGTAACATTGGAGCAGGCAGGTTGTGAGCAAGGAAGGATGCTTGAAGGGTGGCCCTGGCAGAAGAGGAATATTGCACTGGGGGGAGAGAGGAGATCCTACAGTCAGGGTTGAGGCACAGCCACAGTTTGCAGATAAATGTCCAGGTATGGGACCTTATATCATGATGCCAAGCAAAGTCTCAAATACTTCATGTTGCTTTTATTTATTTTTTTTTTGAACAGCAGAATTTCTCCCAGTGAGGAAGGCTGGGAGGCTCAGCAATGGCTCTGTCACAGGGAATCCGGACTGACAGATTGGTGTCACAGCTGACACCTGACAGGCTTTTATCTAGACAGCACAGCCATGAATGACATGCCTGGTTAACATATTACTGGGGCTTTAGGAATGAGATACATCTCTTCCACTTCGGTAACTTGTCCGGCTGAAGCCAAAAGCAGTTCGAGAGCTTTCTTCGTGGCTATGGGAGCCTCTGCCTAAACCAGGCAACACAAAGATCCTGTTGCCTTGTGCAGCTGAACTTCTTGCTGCCTTGCTGTTGTGCAGCTCCGCAGGAGCAGCTCAGGGTGGCAGTGTTGCCTTGTGATTTGCACTGTTCCCTGTGCTCATTCCATTTTCTTGCTGACACACCGGAGTTGTATCCCCAGAGGGAGCGAAAGGGGTCTCATACAAAATAGTCCACAGATGCAAAGTGCAGAAATCTGTGTCCTGGCATGCTGGGTTTAATTAAGGGCCCTCTGGAAAAGTCCTTGTTTGGTAACATCTCTCTTTCTCCAGTCATACTGTGTTGGAATTCAAGTGGCTTTATGGCAAGGCTGAATTTGGGCTCACATCTGGCAACATTAAATCACTGCCATGTAGAAAGAGAAGGTTATTTCTATTTTCTCTAATTTTTTGCATTTCAAGTGACTACATATGCCAACTACACATTTCTGCTGTAAGTGGTAGAAAGGAAAAGCATGTAACCTCTGTAGGAAGTATTGGAAAGGAGCACTATAAAATGCCACACCATTGATCATTAGCCCTGTCTAGTGGCAAAGGAAAGTGTCGCCTTTGAATGACAGCTCTTCATCCCGACTTCATCTGGCTGAGAGGGAGCAGTGGCACATGAATCTGGAACAGACACAGCCTCATGCTGCTCTGGTTGCTGTTTCATTTGTGCTCTCAGCACTGACCTGTCTCCTGGGGATGATTGACAGAATTTCATGGGTTTGAGAAACTTCAAGCATCTGATAGATGGATGTAAAATCTGCCTACTAAATACGTTTCATTTATTTTCATGTGCAATTTGTCATCTGTCAAATCTATTTATCCCATATAACCTACGTACCTACCTAATTAGACACAGTTGTAAGAATTAATATAAAGACAATGGAACATCACATTTTCTCCTAGGAATTTTGTTCACAAAAATCATTGTTCAGTTTGATGTCAAGAATTTTCCTTGTTTTTCCTGGATTTTCAGTGCAGTCTGACATAAGTACTTAAGCTGTACTGTTACCTTTTCCCTGACAACGTATCTGCTGTGTGGATGCTCTGTGCTCTTTATGTGAAACCTGTGGCCCATGTGCTTAAAAGCATGTATATCTGTCCAGGGGCTCCCAGACAGAAATAAGGCAGCCCTGATGATGTATAAAGAGATATAGAAATACATTTATGTGTCTATATATGGATCATAAATCCACTCACTACTCTACAGTGTCTTTCTGTCAGTTTTGCAGGGGAGAATTTCAGGAGCCCTGGCAGGGAGGTGTCCTGTCACCGGCTTCCTGCTGAGTGGCACAGCATACAGGTGAATACATGTGCATATCTCCATGCACCTTCTCTGTAATACATCACTCAGGGTTATCCCTGAGCCTCAAAGGTAACATCCCATCCTGGTGAAGTTGCAGATTTAAGGACTGAAATACCCTTGAAGCTTTGGTTGTTTGGGAAGCAAAGCATCTCCACTTGTTCTAGACAGCATCAGGGCTTCCCCTGAGCTTTGGTATTGCCCAGGGCAGCTAGCTGGATTTTGAATCATTATTTCTTCTCCTCATCCAGCTGGAGGCTTCCCTCAGCAGCTCCTTTCCCCTTGCTGTGCTTTGGATCTGCTCCTTGTACAGTGAAGAAGTAGCTCTGAGCCATGTGTGACCTGACAGAGCTGATACAGCAGTGTCAGCAGTGCTTGTGCAGAGCAGGTCACAGTGGTGGACAACATCTCCACTCGTTTCCAGATATGGTTTCTATATCTCTGTGGCTATGTGGAATCAAATCCTGAGCTGCCTAAGGGGAAACAACCCCATCAGAAAGAAGATTTGCTTTCTGTTCCTGCATTCACTTCCCCTAAGCATAAACAGCAGGGGTATTTTACTGAGGTTATAGAGACTGGAACTAGTAAAAGACAAAGCACAAAAAATAAAGAGAAGTAGCAATATGTAAAATGGAGCCAAATACAGTCTCCCAGGACTTGCAAACCCCACAAAATCTAGGCAGGGCATTTTATCCCTAAAAACAGGGACAACAATTGCTTTTTTGGAGGATGAGATATTCTGTTGACTGCAGTACAGGTCTCTGCTGCTGTGTGTCTCCTGCTGCTGCTAGAAAGGGACCACAAAGGCTCCTGCTTAGTAGATACAGCCAAGAATTTCTCCAAAGCATCAGATGTCAAATCAACATTTTCAATCTCTTCTCTCTGCCTGAGTTACTTTTCCTTCATGTTCCTTTCACTGTTTTTCTCCTTCTAAATCCTCCCCCTCCTTCTCACTGATCAAACCCTTTCTCTCATGGCAAACATCATTACTTTAGCAGGTGAGATGAAATACACCTCAGTCTACCTCAATCCCAGTGCAGACAGAAACCCAAGAGAAAAGGGCAAAGAACAGCAAATAAGGAGGTTTGCAGAATGCCAACACAGCAATGACAGTGAGAAATACAAGACAAAGCAGTTAACCACACAAGGAAATAAATGCTCCTGTGGGAAAAATCATACACTAATGCCTATTAGCTTAATAGCCCTGTGGTTTAGGCAGAGGGCTGAGAGACAGGGGGTCTGGGCTCTGTGTGCTGCTGTGCTGCAGCCTGGCTGTCATTTGGGAGGCTGGATCCTCGCTCTGCCCTTGGCCATCTTTGCTTTCAGCTTTGCCACTTTCCAGTGTAAAATGGAGTCCAGGTGCTCATGGGGCTGTCAGACACCGGCTGAGGCCAGAAGCACCTGCAGGAACCCGTGCTGCTGGATGAAGGGTTTCACCAGATGTATTTCCCACACTTGTGCAAGGGACAGGTTTGCCCCCATGTGTGGTTCCTCCTCTCCCATCTCATTCTGTGTCCACAAGTTGGAGGTGAGTGAAGGTCTCCAGCACCTGTCTTCAAAGGCTTCACACATTGTGCCCAGTTCAAACCTCAACTACTCTGGTGGTTTTTTATTGGTTGTTGGCACTTTGGGAGCTGAACCTCAGAGCAAAAAGGTCAAAGAAAAAAAAATAGATTAAATGGAAGCAAATGGCAGAGGTAGTCCAACAGAGAGCAGGAGATAATCAGCAGTACCAGTTTACCAGGAAGGTTTATGAGGGAAGGAGAGCAAAGATTCCCTTGGAGAAAAGATAAAGAGGCAGATTATGATATACTTTACTTCATAGTGCTTCCTGAAATGGAGCTGAGGGCATTGTTTTCTGCTTTAATATATTGTGTTAAACATTAAAGGAATGAAGGCAGGGAGCCCGAGTAGCAATGAGTTAATCTGAAAAGCAGACTTTTTTAGGCCTGGGAGTAGAGGAAAGAAGAGGAACTTTATTGGTTATTATTAGACTTTTCAGCTCACAATAGGCAAGTCAATATTTTTTCTTTTGACTTCTTCTGTTTCCTCCTTTGATTGTTAAATCCCCTCTCTGCCTAGAAATACCCTGCTTTGAACAGTCTGCTTGTATTTAGCAAAGGGCCTGAGAACACTGAGCATTAAGTCTGTGGGGCACATGACTCAGTCTGAGCACTGCAGAGGCTGGACTGGGGGAGGTATTGGGTTAATAAGAGATAATACCCCTGCTCTAACTCTTAGCACAAGGATTTGGGGCAAGAATGTATCAGCACCCATCATCTTTTTGTTGTGGGAAGGATAAGGCCTTTGAGAGGATAAATGAAAGGATGAAATTCTGTGTTATGAATTATGAATGTTCTGGACAAGAAATTTTAAAGAAAAGTGGTTGAATGGAGGTCCTACTAGTAGTAACTCAAGGTATGAGACCTTTCTCACTCTTTAGCCTTCTAAGACTGCCAGGAGTTGACACAAAAATAATTGTTGGACAGTGAGTAGATGGTGATGCTTAAACACCCCAAGGGAAATTGAGGTCGCTAATGATGATGATGTTGCCAAACACTGCAAAAAGTTTCATCAAGACAAATAGTACAAATAACTGTGGTTAACTACTGCTCCTCACACTGCTTAAGAAAGAAGGACAAGGTTCCCTATACCTGGAAACTTCCACAGGCATGGGGATGAATTTTGAGTAGATATTTCAAAAGAGGGTGAAATATTATATGTTTCCTCTTATGACCATGCCACGTCAGATTTACTGCCTTGTAGTGGCTGGCAAGAAACTTATTAGGAAATAATACTGCTATCTCAGAGCTGGGATATTAATTTTTCATTGATTACTTCTTTGTGATGATGATGGAAGTGGAATATCAAAGATGGGTGAATAGTGTAGCACATACTCTTGCTGTTTTGGAAGCACATGCTAAGCCTCAAGCTGTTTTTAAGGCTTTCTTTTCCCAGCTGGCCAAAATAAGATGTGCCAGCCTTCTCCTGCATCCTGCTAGCTTGTGGGCATCTCCTAGCCTCAAATGCATTCTTTATCACCGACCCACCACAGGTAACAGATGGGGAAGCAAGGGCAGGAGGAAGAGTTGAACCTTGTGGTTCCAGCAGGAATGAATCACTGAAAGATGGTTTATGATATTGATGAAAATTAATAGAAATTCCCTGGCAGAGGAAGGAAGTAGAATTTGCATCACTCCATGATCTGAAGGGGACAACCCAAGCATGGCACAGGACACCCAGGCTTATCTTGGAAGGGAACTGCTGTGTGCAAGTACCACCAAAGAGACACGAGCAGGGGGCCTTGGCTCCTGCTACGACTGCTGCACTGGAAGGACAATGCCACTCACTTTTGGGTGTCACCAAGATCCATCTCTTCTGTTTGAGTGTCTTCAGGCTTTCCTGTGAGGTGGGTATCCAAGGCTTTAACCAGCTCCAAACAAATGCTCCCCAAAGACTGTGGTTGGAAAAGCAGCTGCTCTTTGCCCTAGGCTGTCTTCTCTACCTGTAAATCATGTTATTCACTATAAAGCAAAGCATCTGTTGCCTACACATGGTAAGACTGAAAAGCCAGAGTCTGAGGATAAAATTGGAAGGGAAAAAAATTGCTCCAGCTGCAGCTGCCAGTGGGGAGCAGCATGTAGTCAGGGAGGCTGAGAACCGGCCAGAGGAACACCAGCCCTCAGGCCCTCTCTGGGTAAGGTCTCTGGCAAACCATGCTTGCCACAAATGGTCAACTGCCTTGCTTTTCAATATTCCAAGCAAGGAAATGGCCCCTCTATGCCCCCAGCCCCTAAAGTTGCAAAAATTTGGCCACTAATGTAAATCATGAATGCCATTTTCCCAAAGCAAGCTGTGTTTTTCCTTAGAGACTTCATGAAAGGGTTATGAAGCAAAAAACTTTGGCTTTCAAAAAGCAGGTACAGTTAGAGCTTCTGGTGGTGGGAGGGTGTCCATGTGCATGCATATATGCACAGATGTTATTTACAAACAAATTAGGGCTTGTTTTCCAAAATGACTTAGCTCCTGATTTTGGTGTGTTTGGCTTTGTAAACTTAACAAATCTTTCTAAGGTAGTAAATTCCCCCAAAAAGCTTCCAATCTCCCTTAATCTGACTCTGTGATCTCAGCTGCATAACAGTTCACTTCAGCAAGGGCCACAGAACATGGTTTTCAACCTCTGAAAAGCACAGGAGGAAAGAGCCCATTGCAACTGACAGATAGAGATTGATATTTTGTGAGTGTGTGTGTGCGCCCATGTACATTTCAGCCTCAGAAAACATAGATCTGCCACCTGCTTGGAAGCCTGCTTTGAAGCCTCAATAGCAAAGCAAGCAACAGTGGGAAATGTGAAACAATTTTCCCCCTTTTTTCTCTTTTGGCCTTTCTGATTCATAAAGAAATTCTCTAGTGAATGCTGTTGAATTTGTAGAAGCTTAGTTGGCAAGGAAAGGATAAGTTAGAAGGAATGCCGTGAGTTGCTGTTGGAAGCTTGCTTCTATTCCTGATGATTCTTTGCAATATCCTGGATTGCATGAACACAGTGTGTTTCACACAGGCTCACGCTGCAGTCTTTCTCCCTCAAAGGCAAGTGTTGGAGCTCAAAGAAATCATAAATCCAGCTCTGCTCCCATATTGCAGATGTGCCTTTGAGGGTCACAGCTGGAGGAGAAAGTTAAAGGTAAGTATGTTTTCACCCCCTGCTTCAACTGGGCTCACAGCGAGCACTAACCCAGGCTGTGGCTCCTTGCCGGATATGCAAAGCAAATATTAGTGGATTTTAAATTCTGTGCAGTCACAGACTCCGGCTTTAAAAAGCTCCCAGTGGGGCTTGTGACTTAACACAGGCAAAAGGTCACAGCTGGGGGAAGCAGGGGGGAAGTCCTCTGGGAAGGGTCCACCAGATTTGGTTCCACCTGAAAGGGGACTCTCTAGGAAGAGGAAGCAACTTGTCACTTTCTGTTTTCAAGAAACACAGAGTTGGAAAAGGCTTCCTGGTTCTCATCAGTCACCTCCTCATCTGACTGCTGCTAGGTGCTTGTTGAGGGACTTAAACCACAATGTGGAGCACCTGACTCCAGTGGGAGCTGGATTTGACTGCTCTGACTTAGTTGAGTTAGAATTTGTCTCCTAGGAACTGTCAGAGGGCATCGTCCATTACTGTGATGTTTGGGTTTGGATCGATGAGCGTCATCTCTGCCCACAGGGACAAAGCTGTTACTGGCCAGCCTGGACCAGAAGAGAAATCTTCTGTGATTTCAGAGAAAGGAATATCTACTCTCTGGAAATGAAGTCTGCTAGACTCTTCAAAAAGTAGCTTTTTTTACTGATTCATCTTTCTCTAAAGGATAAAAACCAGTTCAAGAACAAGAAAGAGGGAAAATAGAACTAGGACTTATAAGCAAAAGGAGTCTATTTTATAGCAGGACTGAACCCATCCTCAGGTTTACATTTCCCTGCTCATCTTGGGGCAAAATTCAATCCTGAGGTTCGCCTTCTCGTCTGTACTGAGCACAGCGATTATGTTCATCCTATTCAGATTTCAGACTCAATTTTCCTTTTTCAAAGGCCTGTGCTGTTATTTTCCTTCCATCCATTCTTGCAGTTAGAAAACATACACTTTGGAGGCTGACTCGATTTGCTCTTTCCCTTGGGGAATAATAGATGTCGTGCTGTTTAGAAAAATGAAAAGGAAAAAAACCCTTTCCATGCACCGAAGGGTGTGGGGGACAAAGCCCTATTAAAAACCTGCATTCTAAATACTGTTATCTAAAGCTGACAAAGAGGGTCACGGAGTTATTTTCTTCTTCAGGCTCAACCTTCCTTTAACCAATACAAAAATTTCTTGTAGCTCCTGTCTCTCCAGGGAGTTTGACCAGCATTGTCTCAAGCTGTTCTTTCCTCAGTATTAATAGGTAACAATTGTGTAAGCTCTGACTCTTTCTGTTAATATTCTAACAAAACAGATTTTCCAAACAACCACAACTCTTTTGTCCCTTTCAGTCCTGTCTGATACCTCATTGTAAGTGTCTGTGAAAGGCAAATAGACATCTGTGGAATCTAAAGAGGAGCTCTGGCAATTTTACACAGTCCCCTACTGCCTGCCTCCGTAATCTGACAATAAAATTGGATTTTTGGTATCTCTTTAACACTCCAAAAAGTAAACCCCTTTCATAACATGTATCATTTTCCAAGGTAATTTGAAGAGAATACCTTTCACTTTCAAATTGCCCTTTGTCAGCTTTGAAACCACTGTTGTTTTGTGAAAGCTCTTGGCATTTAAAACTGCTTTGTAAGTAGGAGGAGGAATAATAATAATAAAAAAGCTCCCAACCCTGGCTACTTCACGTTCCTTCTGATCTGTCCAGAGCTTTTCAAGTGAATGGGAACACGCCGACAAATGCATTCTGAAGAAAATCTCATTTCGACCCTAAATAGTTCTTCACAATTTCCAATTCACGCTGTTGCCATTTTTGCAGGAATTGATGGCTGCCATTGTTATCAGAGCTGACAGGCCCCGGGTAGGTTGCACAATCAGCGCAACCTGCCCGAGCCTTTCATTATTCCCAAGTGGCAGGTTCTCATGATATCTCTCTTTTATAGGCATTGCTCATTTCTATTTTGCATTTGACAGTGCTCCCCTGCTCGCTCGCTGCCGGGGTGCCCAGATAAAATGGCTCCTCTGAAGTTAAAGGAACAAAACTCCCACGTGTGCCCAAAGTGGTTGGCAGCTCCCGTCCTTCCAGCACATTCCAGATCAGAGGCTGCTCTCTTTGTGGGAATTAGCAGTTGGGTAATTGCCCAGCACGTGGGTCCATTCTGCTTGGCTCTGGTGTTCCGGCAGTGCTTTGCAGACATACAAGTGTCCTCTAAAAGCAAATCTAAATCAAAGGTTTGGGGAGCTTTTGTTTTTACATAAATAAAGAGGACAGTGTTTTTGTTGAGCTGTTTTTTTTCCCTAAAAGTCTCTCTCTCTCTTTATCTCAGCTGGAAGAACCTGAAAGGGGCTGAAACATCCCCCAAAAGACCAAACTGGCCATCAGACTGTGAAATAGGACAAGTGAGAAAAGGGTGAGCTGCTCTCCAGGAGCATGAAGGGATCTGAATGAAAAATAAAGGTCCCAGCAACCAAGAGCTGTATTTTTTGCATGAGCGCAACTCAAACAACCTTAAGGGGTGATATCCCCCTCCCTTACACATTTTCTAATCTGTAAAACTCCAGCTAGAAGTTCTGCTCAAGTCTGTATAGGGCCTATGATCATGAGTTTTTGTGTGACAGAGACAGCACTAAAGGGTATAAAAACACCTATTGACTACACCTTGATAAACCTAATCTTTCAGGATTTTACTCTAGAAGATTTGTCTAATGTCAAATAGGAGCTTCCTGGTAGACCTGATAGGAGATCCTCCATTATTATCCCAAGGGCTTTGTGTTTGTCCTCTACCAGGTTCTCACAGAATTCTCATCTTGCCTTTGCCTTTAACCCCAGCTGTGCTTTCAGCCCTATTTTGTTTGTTTGTTTTAAAATTATTTAGCCTGGAATTTAACTTTGAAGTTGTCCTTTATGAAGATAACTCTCTACGAGGAGACCACTGTGGTTGCCAGCTGTGTCTGTCCTGCTCAGAAGTGCAGGATCTGATCTGCACTGGGTTTCTCCCCACTGCTGGACTAGGGGTCAGCTCTCTGAAGGTAGGAGCCAACTGGTGTATGGGACCAGCTGTATAAATGTAGTTCTGCAGCTGTTATGTGTTTACACTTACACAATTTAGAGGCAATGTGAGGAGGAGGAGGGATCTCTGCTTCTGCACCAAACCTGGCTTCTTTAGATTTAGTTAAGTTTAACCCAGCCTCTGGTAAGTGCTATAAGTTGAAATCATGAGGAAATCACATTTCTCCATTGGAGAGTGCCCATTGAGAGATGCGGGTGGTTGCAGCAGTCAGTGAACACCACAGGGATGCAAGAGAAAGCAGGGCACAGACCCACAAAAACTACAGTACCAGAAAAAGCAAAAGAAACATCTCCCCCATCTTCTGGACTTACATCATGAAAGCAGCCAAAAAACAAGGCTTTTATGGTGTGACCCTTCTTTCTTGTTTCTGGTGCTTGGAAACATTGCCATAAAAGAAGATCTATTGCTAAATAGATCTTAAAAGAAGAAGGAAAAAATCAGCCTTGAGGTAAATTAAAAAAATATTATGAACATATAAATTAGTGAGCATATATTGACAGATAAGTAACTCTACACCCCCTAGAAACATAATCACCATAAATATTTGAGATAAAATTGGCAGACAGGGATAATATATTTTCTTATTAGATCAAGAGCCATATCTAGGAAAAAATTAAAAACTGAAGGAGCTGGTGGGCACAACATCCTTTCTTTGGGCCTAAAGCATAAGCAGCCAACTTCCAGGTAGTGTTGGGGACAATTGTCATACTTTGATTTAATTACAGCAATCAGTGAAACAATTAGAATGAAAAGAGTTGCTAAAATCTCAGAAACAGGTGGGAACATTCAGGTTTGATTTTCCAAGTAAAGCATTCATGATGACACTGAGTCAGGCATTCAAACCTTTTCTTCCCCTTGCTGTTCCTGGTTTTACCTTTGCTTCACAGACAGTACTGTCTGTGCAAAGGCACTGGATCAGAGAATCGAGTGAATTAAAAAGCAATGAAAAAAGAATTACACTTTTTTTCTTTCCCCTTTAGGTCACAGGACAGTTGTAGAGGTAGAAGGAAAGTACAGTCTTTGCTAAAAATTTCAACTCATGCCCCCTCTGCTTCCAGAACTACTGCTATGAACAGCTGATGTCTATTTGGCTCAGCTGGACCTGACATCAATAGAAATTGGCAGGTAGTGGGGAAGGGTTGTCTGGCCACTGTCAATGCTCATAGAACACAGTGTTGTGGTATGCTGTCCAAAGGCTGCTTGTCATGTGAGCTGGAACTTAAGCTATGCCCTAGAAAGAGCCTGAAGACAGGAGGACTTTTAATGATGGATGGTAGAGAAATAGATCTATTTGGTATATGTGGGTAGGGTTTGGGATAGACTGTTACTATTTACTTTCTCAGAGTTGAAGAATAATGGCCCTCCATGTAATTGTGGGAGGCTCAATTTTAATAAATGGTTTTGATATTGCTGGAGGCCAGATGTGCTATGAAGGTAACAGCCTATTACCATATTACAGCAGCTTTGATAAACCAGATCTTGCTCTTCTGCTAAAACTCAGAAGAAAACACATTCCTGATGAAGCAAGACATTGGATAAGTTTCCTTCTTAAGCACTGATGAAAGATCCAGCATGGCAGGGGGTTCAGACTATTTCTCACCTGACAGGAAGGCATGTGGGTAGAAGCAGCAAACACAGACTCAGAGCCTATAAACAAGCCAGGTGAGCAGAGAGCTCTACACCTGTATCCCCTGCCTGTGTCTCATCTATAGAAATTCTTGCTTGTAAATTTCCAAGAGACATGCTGGAGTCACATAACCATGTGACAGAAAACTGGTAGAGGATGCTAGTTGCAGACTCCAGCTACCCAGGGCACTCTACTCACATCCATGTTCCCTACAGTTCCCGCTGAGAGGTAGCATCAGTGATGAATTTCACACTGTTCACCATCATAGAACGAAGTGACAGCTCCTTATTTGGTGCATAAATTATCACCCTTCATGACATTGGATGCTTAAACATATTACTCAAAGCTGCATTCTTCTTTGTTTTCAGAGGTTTCACTATTCTTACAATGACAGAGAAGCTTATTTATTTATTTATCAGAGGATAAATCTCTTGTTTAGAGGATAAATCTCCTGTAGTGCACAGTTATGTAGAAATGAAAGAAAATATTTTTTCATGGTCATTCATCCAAAAGTCCCCAAAGGCTATGGACACACATCCAATGTGGTTGCAGTCCATGCACCATGAGTAAAACATAGTGCCAGAAATCTACTGCTTTCATGGACATCTCACAGCAGCCAGAGCTGTTGGTCACCCTCTAAGTTTTGGGGAAAGGAAAACCTCTGTGCTTTGTGCTTTTGACCTGCCCCGAAGTAAAGCCCTGGCCCAATTTTTATCTTTAATTCATTTGTTGCGCTGCTGAGATGAAGAAAGTCTTCCATGTCAGAGATTAGTTCTTGTTTCACTGAAGCCTTCTGCTCTGTGGGAAGCATTATTTAGGTGAGTGACCAAAAGGTGATTCAATGGCAGGTGTTTATCAGTTGTTAGAGGTTAGAATTTAAACAAGCTGGTGCCATGCATCCCTCCTCCTGCACTGCTGGTCCTTGCCTCATTCTGATTTGCTGTCATTACTGCTTGTCTGTTCTGCTTTCTCTCACTGTGAATGTGACTGGTGGGCCATATATGGAGCCTGTTATCTCTTCCTGTGGTTTAAGCAACATAAGATCTAGGCTAAAATCACCATTAAGTGATTTTTTGAAGGAGTGTAATTTATATTGCGTTAGAGGCAAGGTGTACCATGCCCTGCTGTCTGCCCTCTCCCTGATCCTGATCCAAAATAATTTCTGGTTTGCCATCATATACCAGAGTTTTAATGGCACTTGTTGAAAAGAGAATTTTTTTGGATTATGTAGTTAGAGCTGCAAAGCAATTAGAGCGACAAAGTAGCTCTCAACACTCAGGTTGCCCCGAAGAGTCTGTTTTTTTTCCAAAGCAGACTGGAATACATTTAGATAATTTCCAATGTGATTCTGTGATGTACCTTATAGCTCTCTGGGATTTTACTCTTTTTATCTTCCGATACTGAAACTCCTAATACTGGTTATGGCTACACAAGAAATCCTGCTTTTATGTGCAGATCCAAGTTTGGGCAAGGTACTTTTGGAATATTTTGGTATTGAACAGAGCTCTTAAAACCATATACCCTTGAGCTTGCAGCCAGCCATGTTGACAAAGGGGCTGTACTTGACTTTGTGTAAAATCCAAGAGCTGGAATGTTAACTCACGTGAGTCTATCCCATGTCCTGCCTGATTTGATATTTTGGGGAATGTCTGAAAGAAAAGTGACTTCCAAGCTTCCTTCAGATACTTTTAGACAAACCCAGGAGGTGTTTTTGGAACATGCTAAATAGCACACTTTAGCAGTACTACTGTGTCAGTAGATTACAAATATTAGCCCTTTGTAGTTACTATCTTCAAAGTGACAATAAATGAACCAGATTGGCACATCTATAAGTCATTTACATTTTGTGTTATTTTTGTACAATTATGTGTTTGAAGAAAGAATGATTTTTTTTCTTCTTTTATTTTTTTACCCTCCTCTTCCAAAACTCCCTTAATTACTTTCAGTTCAGGTTGACTTACCATCTTATTCTAGGTAATGAAAGTCAGATGGGAAATAGCGAAACTTAGTTTAAAGTCAATCAGTCTGTTAAGTTGAATACAAAATGCACTTGTGGTTCATTCACTCATGGTAGGGAAAAAGAGATGCTGACAATTCCCACTGAACACCTAGAGAAGAAAAGAAAAAAAAATCATTAAAGCAAATATCAACACCGCAGAGAGGAGAGGGAACAAACACAATGTGCACTCTGTCTCTGAAGTGCTGCTGCATTACAAAAGCATGGGAAACAGTTCACATGAATTTCAGAAGTTTCTATCTTTTCTTTTTTTGTCTTTCCTCCTGCCCCAGAAGCTCCATCAGCCCAGATTATATGTGACACAAAGAAACAATATTGTCATTGCAATTTGCATATTCCTGTGCATGAGACTAAAGTGAAGTCCCCATGACTAAACCTTTCTAGAGCTGTGCAGCACCCTTGGAAGGGAGAAGATTTTGTGGAGGGGACTCAGCTCTATCTCCTCTAGCACAGAGGCAGAGATGGGAGAGGTGGTGACGTTTTGGGCTGTTGAAAATAACCGGTGTGCTCTTGGGCTTTCAAGCTCTCTTCCCTACCCAGAGGGCTGTAATTGATTGATAGAGGTCTTGGGCAGAGGCTGGCAGCTGCAGCTGGCCCTCAGCAGCTTGTCAGGCTGTTCTCTCCACCAGCACGTTCCTGCTTTTGGCAGACAGCTTTCTAGGATACTCCTGTCTCCCAGCTCCCTAATTAAGCAGTGTGGGTTAGTGGAATTGCAGACTCTGCCTCTTCAACCCTGATCAGGTCAAAACCTGTGTCCATGTTCTTCCTAGAGGTGGGACTCAGAAGAGACCAATTCTAGTGCCAATGTGCCTTTCCTTCTGTGCTTCACTTTCCTCAGCTATAAGATCACAGAAAAAATTCCAAACTTGTGAAAACAGGTAGTTCCAGACCAGCTGCATGCAGAGTGCCTCAATGGGGTTAATTGTGCACTGGCTTCCCTAACCTTCTCAACTCCTTAGCTGGAAAGATCTGTCTAAGCAGAGAAATTCTCATTTTCAATTCACAGCCTGCATATTAAAGTTCCAGCAAAATTTCCAAGGTAGGGTGACATATGTAAAGTATTGTAACTGCTGATTTCTCTCTGGCTTGCAGGTGTTGGGTTTGTTTTCAGCTCATTGCCATTAATTGGAATGAATTTTAATGAGTTCATGGAGCTTAGAATTGAGGCAGTTATAACTAATTCCATGTGTACATGCCAGATATATGTGTATGAGAAATCTCACGATGAAATAATTATTTCCTTGCAGGAACAAGAGCTGACAGTGCCAGTAGCTACCTAGTTCCAGCATGGATTATGCAGCCTGAATTAATCTGAGGCTTCAAAACCATCTGCAATTAGTCCTAATCCCTGGGACCGCAGGCAAGGTCCCTCACCACAATACACTTCAATTTCCCCTGTCTCCAAGGATGTTAATGCCAGGAGCCACCTTTCAAAAAGGTTTTTGAGATCACTTAACAAACAGTGCAATGTGACCAAATACAGCTATAGAACAGTTTAGGTTGGAAGTCCAGTCATTAGCCTAACATTGCCAACCATGTCCCTAAGTGCCACATGTAGGCAAAGTGAGTGGAAATCACTCCAGGAAAGGGATGACAGCTTAACTTTCCATGACTATCATTTAGTGGCATCTGTGAGAGGCAGAGCATGAAGGAAAAGTGCACATCTCAGCATCTCTGACCAGTGGGGGCTCCATTTACAGTCCTGATAGAATATCCTTTTCTCATATGAAAAGACCGGGGCGGGAAGGTGGTCCTGTGTTAAATTTTCAGGCTTCTTCTGCCCTTTCCTTGGGGTTGATTTTTCCTTTTCAGATGCAAGACTTTGTGCTAATGAAGATTAAAATGACTGTCCAACCTTCCTTGGTGCAGCCATGGAACAAGTCAGTCGTTGTCAGTATGGCTCTGGCTTTCCTCAGCCCCTTGTGCCAACAGCTCATGGTCTCACAGGGAAGAAGATGGGTGGCTGCTTGAAATGACCCATTTGTCTCAGTAGGCAGAAGGTGTGAGAGGCTCCTGGATGGCTACAGCACACGTGTCCTTCTTATAGGAGCTTAAAGTTAAACACCCATTTTAATGAGGATGAGACACTTACATTTGCATAAGTGTCAGCCTTAATGGACTTTAAAGTGTATAAAACAGCACAGGGATCACTTGTGTACAATTGGAGAGGCTGGTGAGATGGGCTGAGAGGAGTGGTGCCTGTGTCCCTCTCATTGAGGGTAATGCTTGTGATTTTCCCCAGCACCTGCACAGGAACCTTAACAAACTGTGTTCTATAAGAGATCACAAAACAGCCCTAAGCTACATAGCCTGACATGGTGAACAGCCTCCAGCATGCTTATTAAAAGAAATACCATGAAATATGGGGCTTAGACAATTTTCTAAATTAAAGTGGCTCAGTATGGCACTGGGAGGCATCTAGGCACTGCTGACTGCCCCTCTGTTCACATGGTTTTATCTGAGACTGGAGCAGCATGATGTAACCTTTCTTTGTCCTGGGGATAAACCATGCTGTATTATCTGGGATGTTACCAAGGCTAAGGAGGAGTACAATTATTGTAGCCCTGCTGCCGTGTAATAATGTACTGATCATCAACATGATGTTCTGCTCCAGCCTGATTTTGAGCCTGAGCTTTGAGTGTGATTCAGTCTGAGTGTCTCCTGGGTTGGTTCACAGCTCACTATACTTTACTTAAGCTTGGGGAGGGCTTTCTAAGACGTATCTCTTTTCTTGCTGCCTTGACTCTGTGCTGTCCTTTTCCAAACTGGAGGATGTGAGATCCCGCAGGAGAGCCATTCTGGCTTTGACATGATGGATCAAGACAGGTCTCAGCAGGAACAACACAGCTGAACTGAATGTTGGTCCTATGGCAATCCAGTCCAGGAGTTGCTCTGCGAAGATGAGAAAGTGAGTATCCACTGATGACCAAGAAGAAAGGGTCTTAATGAGATGTTTACCTAATTTATCTTAGGAAAATGTTCCCACAGAGCTCCACAATCCCTGACTGGACACTGACAGAAACCTTTTTCTCCCCATGGCTATGGCTGCTCTGACCTACCACAACCCTTCATTGGGCATCTCAGCAGGACTTGCTAATTCTGGCCCACCACTGAGCTAAAGCAGAAATGAAGTTACTAAAAGGCTCCAGTAAATCAGAGTGGCCAGGGGGCTTGGATCCAATCCAGCTGTCAGTGTAGACACAGCAAATAATATATTGACTGAACTTGTCTATATCCCTTTGCAGAGATCAGATCCTGGTTCCTGCTTCACAACTACTAACACTGCTCTGACAGAAGTGACTGATGTCTTTAGATCCCAGAGTCACAGTTCAGCTCATGTGCATGACCTAGCCAATGGACTGCAGCATGGTTTTGCAGAAAACTATTTCATTGCAATATAGATTTGGTTTCAGACTCTTACATGGGAATGCTAGTGTCTCAGAAAGGTTATTTTGTAGCTGTCTTTATTTTTGTCAAAGGAGTTAGGGTTTTTTTTCCATTGGATCTACTCTATAATAGCTATGATTATAAATCATATTTGATATAATTTTCCAATGCCTTAAAATTCTGCTCATCTGGCCCTTGGTTTAGCAAGCTTTGATCCCACAACACCCCTTATCCCTTTTCTTGATGTCAGCAGTAGCCCCATTGGAGCTGGAATCCAAAGGGCTAATTGACTAAACCATAATTGTTGAATTATTCTCCCTGGTGTCATCTGGGGACATCCCACGCTAGTGATAGGTGACTCCTCAGAAAAGCAAGCTGCATAGCAGGGAGATAGCTTGTTCATCAATGTGGTAGCTCTGTGTAAGGTGGTGGATTCCTGGTTCTGTAAATGTTGCCAGGTTCAGCAGTGTGAATGCTGCCACAGTCTAATCCAGCCGTGTCCAGCTGGCCTGCACACAACTCCATCCTGCAGACAACGATTCCTTCTACAAACCTGTGAGAACCTTTGTGTTGATACCCAGTGGGTCTCCCTGAGGCAGGACCTGGTACAACTGTCCAGCTTGGGTGTGCAGGTGGTCACTGTGCTCCCCTGACCGTGGGTGTTTCTCTGGAGCAGTTCTGAAGGAGCACATGGAGTCATGATGTGGTTTAGGATGTGTGGATTAGGAGCCCAGGCACCATGATTTCCCAGAGAGGTTTCCAAAGAGTGGCCAACAACTGGTCCTGGTGCATGGTGCACTGGACTTTGTGATCTTAAAATGAAAGTGTCATTGTAACCTCTCTTTTTCAGTGGCAAGGAGCAGCATGGTGTGATGCTGCCCTGGGACGTGTCCCCAGTTACTGCAGAGGGAAACAGAGGTAACACCTTCAGCTCTGCAGCCTTCCTATGTGGAAGGGGAAGGCTACAGAGTGAGGCTTGGAGGCTGCTGGTGGCAGGACAGATGCTGTCTTCCTGCTGTGAAACCTTGGTCAGATGTGGAAACACATGTGCCTTTTAAAAGAGAGTCTGTAGGGTGGGAAAAAAAAGGACTCTTTCTCTCTCTTTTTCTTTTTTTCCTAAGAAGAGAAAAATAGCTGTCTCAGCCCAGTAAGGTACATTTGAAATGGTTTTGAAAGGCCCTGTGGGGAACTGGACTTCTTCTCTTTAAAAATTTTCTGCAGCTAAATAAGAAAAAGACAACAAAACCTGAAACAACAGAGAGGAAGTCCAGAGGCTTCTCACAGAGTTTGCTGGTGAAAGACAAGCTTTTCCTGTGACTGAGAGGGTAACTGCTGGCCAGAACAATCATTCAAGCCTCTGAGCAAAGACAGAAGCATATGTGTGTGTGTGTGCATGTGTGAATCCTTTGGACAGCTTTGAGTGAGGAAAAAAGCCTCACTGAAAGTGGCAGGAGGCAGTGTAGGAGTCAGCGTCATCAAATGCTCCCCCTTCGTTCTTTGAAAAATCACACCAGGCCATGTACTTCCCTCACAGATTAGAATGAAAATAATGGGTTTTCTAGTGAAGCCCATGTGTGGTGAGGGAGGCATTTTCTATACATACATGCATATTTTTATACATAAGTAAAAGTGACTACATATATAAATATAGTCATATATGTATACATGCATGTATAAGAAATTTTAGACCATCTATTTAGCAGTTGCTTTTTGATCATGCACTTCCCTGTGCTTCTTTATGCTGTTTTTTATGCTTTTGTTCCCCACTAACACATTTTCCATCTTTTCCCCAAATCAGAGCCTGTGTGGCCAAGTCCTGTCTTTCTACAACCAGCCCACTCAGAGCCAGAGGTAAAGAAACACAGGGCTTTGTGTATTGTGAAAGATTTTCTCATTTTCCTGGATAACTGAAAATAAATAGTGATTAGATTAAAACAAACAGCTATGCACTCCTATACCAAACTACTGGACCTGAGAAATGGAGGAGATTGCTGGTGTGGGGCTGCAGTAATCATAGCTTGGCATGATGGAGCACCCTTCAGGCAGAGGAAATAGACCCCCAGCTTGCTATGTGTTTTATTGTTCCGATCCTGTGGCGCTGTGTTGATTTACCACAGCAGAGGAAGCTGTGTTTTCAGATGTGTGCTAGCAAAATCAATTCCCCCACTCGGGTGCACAGGCTGGTGGAGCTGAGCACAGCAGGGGCTCCGTGCCCCTGGCAGCAGGAGGATGCTCAGGACAGCATGAGAGAGATGGAGGAGGCAAACACATGAGGGTGGTGGAACTCAGGATGTAACTAGGCAAGTAGCAAACCTCTGCAGTGATTCTGCTGATGGCCATTCCCCCAGCTCCTTGCCCACTGATGAAGATCAAAAGCTGCCTTCTACGTGGCGATTTCTGTCCCTCACAACAACCTGCCCTGACGAGCTTTTTGTGGGGAGCACATTGTTGTGTTTTATAACCATATTTGATTGTATAACCAAATTTCTATTTTGGTTTTTTAACCAAAATTCCAACACATTATGACCTTGTGGACATGATCTTTGGAGCTCAGTTTTGTAATGGGGGTTCCTTGCTGATGACCACATTCAAAGACATTGAAGTTGAAGCTCCCCAGCTCTTGTCTTGTGAGGTAATGGCAGAAAAGGCATCAGAAACCAAGGTGATCAGAGGAAGCTGGGAGTGGGTAATCTGAATAAATAAGAAATTCTGTGAGCAATGAAATGACTGAAATGTTCTCGATCATCTCTTTCCCCCTTTCTTGTAACACTGCAATCTGAGCAGACTTCCTTCCACACAATAGTGCTATGGGGCAAGGAAAAATTCAGCATATTACTTGAAGCATTAACAAGTGTAGAGAGAGAGCTTTCCTGAGATGGGACCAGTGGAGTTTGCAAGCTAGCTGAAAGCACAATGAAAATGCACCACTTAGGGAATATATAAATAATTCCATACATTATTCTATAGCACATCAAAACACAGAGCCAGCCTCACACACTTCAGCAGTTTTTGCTTCTGAGTGTTTTAAATGAGCTTGAAACTCTCTCAGATGCTTTTCTTCATAGGTGAATGGCTATCCAATGTACCAAAAGCAAAAATGTAATTAAACTTTAAACTCTTCAAATGCCAAGTACCACTGGGATAACGCAGGGGTAAAACATAATAATTGTTTATATTTACTCTACGTCTAGTTACCATTTCTTTTCAGGTGTCTGCCAGAACTGCTGGCTTGGGAAAGGCAAAAAATGTAAGAATCAGTTCATTTTTGTAAAGTCAGAACTTCAAAGTCGTCATTGACTTTCAATGTGGTGTGATCTCATTACCTGCCTGCTGAGAACAGTGCTCTACTTGACACTGGTAATGCAGGGGGGCTTCTTTCCCATATATTTCAAAGCCCTCCCCTTCCTCCAAAGCCCTGGCAGCACTGCATCCCAACTCAGAGGATCTGAGCATGCTGTGTGCCAGGCCCTGAGACTGCACTTTTAAAAGCAAAGAATGAGTTTTTGCCCTCTTCCTCTCAAGTCCTTTCCCAATTTCCCACAGCCATGGCCGCTTCAGAGGCATTGGAAACTCCCATATCCTGGAGTAAGAATAACATCTCTGTGCTATGTTTTCTGTTTAGTAGGAAGTAAGGAATAAAGTTGTTACAGGAATAAGAGCAAAGGAAAGGTTGTTTACCACCACAAGGAAATTTTTGCTGCCAGATCACATGACAAATCATGTTAAAAGTGTTACAATCAAGTGCGAGGCCCTGTGTCTCGTGTGATGATATAGATGCACACACAAGATCCAAATAATTTTAGAAATATTCAAGGGACTTGTTTGGATTTATGAACTGACTTTGACAATATTCTCAAATCTCTGCTCTGTTTGAGAAGAAATGTTTGTTACATTTCCAGTTCTGATTTTAATATGTTAACTGTAAAAAAACATGCAGGAGAGAAGAGCAAATATGAGCTAAAACGTATGTTTCTTGAGCATTGGCTTAGGAGAAGGTACGAACTTTTTTTGTTCTTTTAAGAAGTTGCTCTGTGTGTGACTAGCAGAGGCCATATAGGGACTTTGATGAGGGAATTTTTCCCTTCTTATTTTTTTCCTATCACAAAATGGACTTTGACAATAAGCCTTGGTCTCTAAGCAGAGGTGTATTGCACAGAATGCCTTTTCAACTTGGCCCCAGCCTGCTTTTGAGCAGATGTGAGTGAGTCTAATTTTCATACTAATGGGTGTGTTGAGCTTATCAAACTTTCAATAGAAAACTGTGATAAACCATCTTCGTAGCAATTGTGAATCTGTGTTTTGCCAGTCTGCTCCAGATTACTGACAGTTCAGGTGGTCCCATGAGCTCCCAAAAGATCTTCCTTTGCAGGGCAGGTTCTGCTAATGCTCAGGTATTTCACATTAAGTACATTGCAGACTGCTACAGGATTGTATCTTTCTTTGTTTAGAGGCAGTGAAAAGCTTCTATAACAATCCACTCTAAAAATCAGACTTGCAGTACATTTCTGCAAACAAGACCTCTGGAGTGATGAAAAAACTGGAAAAGGCTTTTTGGAAAGTTTTTGCGCTTCTACAGAGGTTTGATTAGTTTTCAAGGTGGAAAGCTCCCTTCTGTGTATATACATTCCGTCTCCTCAACGTTTACTCTAGATCACCCCAAAGAGCTGATCACCTGGGTAACAAAATTAAAGCAAAAATAACCCTTTTACTCCCACCTCCTCTTTATAAAATGGCTTGTGATAAAGTCTTGCAGTAAAGACCAGTGGAATCAGCACTAGAATGGTCGTAAGGGTTAATTCCAAAGAGATTTGTGTTGGTTTTTTGCTTGTTTGTTTGTGGTATTTGTTTGGTTTCATTGCTGGTGTTTTGTTTCATTTGTTTGTTTTCTTTGTTCATTTTGCAGTTACTGGAGCTCATTTAGCCACCCAGACTGCAAACATCTACATCAGCCTGTTTGTCCTCCCTTAGCAGAGAGACAGTGAGAGGCACTTCCAAGGGGGTCCTTCATGCTTTAGGGAGTGCTGCTGGTGGGAGGGATTAACCCAGCTCTGTTCCCTCAGGAGCTTCTGTATGAAATATAAATGATAAAACCACAAGGCTTTTAGCTGTATGGTCTGGGGACCTTAGTTTAAATTTGGTAGCAGTTTTCCCCTAGACACAATCTGCACATACTGCAGAGGCTGGAGAACGTGTATCAGTAGTCCCTTGGCTTGATCATAACAAACTTGTGGCAATTATTATTTCTACGTGTAATCTCAGTCTATCCATGGGGAATGGGAAGCCAATTGCTTTAGAACCCTTAGTTGAATGCTGTGGCCCAATCTTTCATTTCCAGCTTGCCTAGATAGAGATGAAAGACCTGGGTGCAAGAAAAGGCTTATCCATTCTGTGAGCACTGTGCAGCAGGGCAGCCAAAAAATTGACTGAAAACCAACCTGCAGAAAGGTGGTCAGGCAGGCCAGAGAGAATTCTTTCCTTTGAACAGCAGGGAGTCTGTAGGCTTCCCATCCAGTGCTCTTTGCTATTAACAGCCAAACAGCAAGACAGAAGAATCTCTGCCCTCTCTCCAGACAGGGGGGTGTTGATGGATGGGTGGGAGTAGCTTCGTTTGGGATGAGGTGAAAGGTGAGCAATGTGAACATCCACCAGGCTTGTTCCTGCCAGCTGCTTTGAGCCAGGCAAAGGGATATAATCACAGAGAAGGCAAACCAGGCAGATCTGAGGAATCCTGGATTTACCCAGCTCTATGCATCCTGTCACAGGATACTGCCAGGGCTCTGGGGTTTAGACTTCTTGAAGGGAGGAGGTACCTCTGAGTCAAAGGACTTGGACAGTCAGAGGCTCCTCCCTAGGAGCAATGTTCCTGTCCCAGTTCTGTCTCAGAGAAAGTAAGCTGGGTAAATGGTTAACATCTTAATGCCTGTTTCAACTTTTTCTCTATGTTTATGGATGAAGTAAAAGCTGAAAAGCCTTTGTAGAAAGCCAGAACCAAAAACGAACCAAGGTGTGAAGGCCTCAGCATGCTCCCTTGGCTTTCCCAAAGATTTACGTCTCCTGAGATGTAATGAATTGCTTTTCTTTGCACCTATTTCTTTGTTTCTTTCACCTCTTCTCTGTCTTTCTACTGGAACTCAGTTCCCCTGTCTCTTTTTGAATTTCTCAATCCCTCTTCTTCTCTTGGCCCAAACTGCTTTTCTCTACTGACTTTTCCACCATTCTTATCTCTTGCTTTGAATACCTGCCTTCTCCTCTCACCCCCACAACTTCTCTTTTCTAGCTTCAGTTCAGTCTACTGGAAAACCCTTTTCATTTTGCCCATGCCCTGGTCAACCTTAAGCCCACCTATATAGTTTTCTTCATGTCACAGATCATTACTCATCCTTATTTCTCTTTAATTTTAGGATATCTCTCCTGCACTTTTGGATTCTGTCACATTCTGAGTTCATTTTTCCTGTATTGCTTCATTGCAGGCAGGTTTTGTAGACTCTTTATTGATCAGCTCAGTCTAATCTTCTCAACTTCTCTGTAACTGGGGCTAAATATATTCTATGTGTAATGTGGGTTGGGTTTTGTATTACAATGCTGCTAAAATGCTGCAGCCATCTCAGGCTCCATAAAGGTATGCAGTATTATACTGTAATATGGCTTTACAATATAATCCTGTTTCCCAGCAGAAAGGCTGCAAAAAAATCTAAGATTACACTTCTTCCTACTAGGTGGTGAATTGTGATTAGAGAACCCCATGGAAAAATTGGGTTGCTCCATTTAGTCCTCCTCTCAATTCATCAGCCTGAGAGTTAATCGTTTGCCTGCAGCCACGGCAGCCTGAAATAGCACCATTTGTTCTGGCAAGTGGGCAGAGAGGACAAGGCTAACCTGCTGAGCTTCTCTCTGCCAACTGGCTGCTGTTTGGAGATGTGGCCTGAAGTGAAGATCTGCTTGTCTGTGCTTTGAATCTAACTGTGTTTGTTGACCTTCTGACTTTTTCTGTTGTGAATCAGATCTAAACCTGGAAGCAATGTGCTATTTTAGTGGTCAGGCAAAAAGGACTGCTTTGGTTCTACCTGTGTCTTTGTCTGTCTGGGAGTAATGATGAGTGCTTTATTTTCATGAGATCACAGAATCAGCTCAAGAGGGGCACAGAATTCTTTAGAAATATATCTTGAAGTAGATAGCATAGTATTTGGCTCTTAATTAGCTTTTTATGAGGTTTCTATAATGCGAGGCAGCACAGATCGATATTTCAGGATTGTTATCCTTATAGTTTATTTCATGAGGTGAAAAGGAGAGTATCCCACTCTCTCTGTTTCTCCAGCACCTTATATGTATTGCTGTGTGGCCTTTTGTTGAAAAGGGCTGGAAGAGTTACTCACCTGGCTTCTAGAAATTATCCTGGGTACATCAGAAACCCATCAAGTGACGAACGTTAAATGATGGTATCTGGATACCCAACTTCCCAGTAGCTTTTGTGCTTTCTATCACACTCCAAAGTCTTTTAATCAGGGATGAAACCTTGAGTTGTGCCTCTCTGTTTCTCTGTGGTTTGCTTACTGTTAGATTTGAGTGAAGTAACAATAGAACAGAGCTATGCCATTCTGTTAAAATTCAGTGTAACCCCTTAAATTTAATATGGAACTTTTATGGGGGTAAATGAAAAAAGGTTCAGAGACTTGATCTGCTCCACATTTATACCTACTCTCTCTATACCCTGGAAATACTGTCTTTGTTTTGCTTTTGATCACAGATTAATTGGGTCCACTTCAAGGTGTCTGTTGTTCTATATTTTCAAACCATTACTAGTAAAAAATTATCTTATAGTATATTCTGTTTCAGTGAATTGTGTTTCAGAGACAGATAAAGAACTCCTGTCAGTAGAAGAGATACTAATGTACAAATGTGAATAAATACAAGAATACATATATGTAACATGTAGGCAATACAAAGTCAGAATTATCATTTTCAATTACTAATGATACTGCTCTAATGAATACTGCTTCTGTCCCATAGTTAAAAGTACAGTGGTTATTTCTGCAGTTTTTCCCCTCTCCCTGATTTTTTTTTTGTTCTTGTTTCCTAATTGGTCTTAGTAGTTCAAGTTCGTTTCTTGTCAACAGTCAGTTTCATATTATATTAGCACAGCCTCTCTAATTTTTCCAGTAGTGCAGCAGGAGATAACAAAAGAGTAGCTATGCTCAGTTGAGATTTGATTTCTTGCAATGTTGTGGACAGAACAGCAATTAAACAACATTAGTTTTCTGGTTCAGAAAACTAAACACAAAGTACCTGGACAATGGGTCTGTGCAGTACCTGAACACAGCATTAAGGTATTTATCTTCAAGAAAATGCCTTCCAGGAGGTAAGAGTGCACATACCTGTTTTTGCAGATGATGAATGTATGCACCAAATGATTGACTTCCTAAAGACACAGGAGGAAGAGTCACAAACTAAACCTAGGTCCCTTCACTGCTGAACCTTCATCAATAAGATCAAATTCCTTCCAGTAGCTCATGTATTCTATATTCAAATTTAATCAGGTCCTCTGATTTCTGTTTGTGTGTCCATCTGATACTGCTGGCTATGATTTTGGAGTAACATCTTTTGATAACAGTAAAGAGGAAGGATCTCAACTTCTAAAGTTTCTACTTGTTTAGGAATTTTGTTGTTTGGCATTACAGAAATAGGAATCAGCTCCTTTTAGCCAAATGCTTTTCCCCCAAAATGCAAATTATATCTTTTGTCCAAGGCTTTGGGTTTACATATTTTGTTAATTTGTTCAAATTGAATATGTTTAGAGGACAGTAGGATGAAAAAATCTTGGACCTTAGTTGTTTAGACAGTCAAGTTTTTTGTAAGATATTAATAGGTCAAGTAGCTATAAAAAGTTTAGGAAAACATTTCTAAAAACATTGTGACCTTAATGATATTAAAATTATATGTTGTTAATGTAGATTAATTTTTAATGAGCGCATGAAGAACCTTCATATATATCTAAAAATATATTGAACTAGTGCTTTATGGGAACTACTTGGTCTAAGTTCTAGCAAGGCACGTATTAGAAGTGGTTCTTTGGGTTTTCTTTAGTGTTAGATTTCTTTGACAACAACAGCTTATCTGCTAGTCTAAGAAATCTGTGAATATGAAAAGACTAACAAGCTGCTTGTGAGCTTTTTAAAATCAGATTATTATTTTTTAAATATTATTTGTTTTTAAAATAAAGACCATTAAGATGGCTCTGATCAGTTTGGTGCTGGGACTTTCTACAATGAACTGGCAGAATCAAACCTAACCAAAATAACAAGTGTTAATTAAGTTCTGATTAATGTCATGCAGCATGATTGCTGCTACTCTCTCCTCATTTTTTCCTTCATTCAAGCCCAGTCATTGAGCATATTGGAGGCTTCTTCCTCGCAAGTCCCAGCTAGAGTCAGGCAATAAGATAATTTTTTTATGTGAAAAAGGCACAAAGACATGAAACAATTTGTCAGACATCTAAAAAACAAAGTGGAGAAGTGAACAGCTCTGCCTACAAATCCCAGTCCCCAAGCAGAATACAGAACATGAATGTTTGGATAATGTTTTTATACTGCTTTAAATTTGGAGCTATTCCATTAACTGAACTCTTTCAGGGGTGCTGGTTTCAGGTCCCAAAGACCACATGCCCTTCATTAGTCTAAGCTGCAATTCATCACTCTCTTACTAGAAAATAAAACCAAACTCTGTGGTGAACTGACAGTCTGGAGCATTTCCCTTTTCATTTGTTTTCCTTTTCATATTACAAATTACAGCATTCACAGATGATGCTGAGATTTCTGATACTGGTTTTCTGGAAGGTTTGCTTTCTCTCACTTTCTTTGTAAGAAATTGGCAGTGGATGAACAGGTTGGTCTCAAGCCAAGGTGCAGGTGGAAGCTGTGCCAGACCTACCACAGCTCAACAAGTTGTCACTGCCCAGCTGATCTGCAGCGCAGGGCTGTGAGTCCCCAGCCCAGAACTGTTCCAAGCCATCCTGCTGGTTGGTTATTGGCACATTTAGCTGTGCCCATGGAAGAAGCTTACAGATGGGTCCATGACCATGGATGGTGATGGGAGGAAAGACAATAGTGCATGGAGGGGCTGTAACACAACCTCAGGTAACCCACTCAGGAGGCAAGGCTCCCTTTGCAGAACCAGTGTGAGTTTCTACCATTCCAAAATCAAACAGCACAAGCTGGTGTGACCACATGGGTATGGTCTTGCCCTAAAACACTATCCTATCTCTGTTTTCTTCCTACAATATTAACTATTGGTTATTAGCAGCAGTTTTTAACAATGTCATAGGTCTGCAGCAATCTGGTGTCACGCTACAATAAGGCTTGTATCTAAATAGACCTTAATTTCATGCTAAAGGGGCACTGTGACTACCTGCTCTTCTGTCCTGTTGTGTCTCTGGTAAGAACACTATACCTTTTTGGAAGCTGTAGCCCAGGTGCAGTCATTAGTTCAGGCAGCAGTTGTTGTGAGTGAGAACTGGTGAACAGCAAAAAGAGGCAGTTTCAGTGACTACAGCATCAGGAAAACAACAGATGGGTGAGCTGTGGTGGTAGTTGTGTGTGTAGAGCTTTTTGTATTCATGACAACCTACTCATTTGCAAAGAGCACAGAAAATCAATCAAAATCTATACCAAACAAAGAAATGATAAATTAATCAATAAAGCCATGGGCTAATCAAATGGCACACTCCTCAATTACTCTAATAGAAAAGGAACAATTGCTGGTTCTGGCTCCTGATTTAGAATGACAGTATTTGCAAACAAGCCCTGATTCAGACTTTAGTTAATTAAGTCAAGTGAGCTGTGTGGAACAGGATTCCACTTTGGGTTTTTTTCCATTAATGAGATAAATGGATTCAATTTCACAATTTCATACACCTTTCCCAAAGACTGAATAAGAGTACATGAGTTTATACACAGCTGTACATTGTCAAGGCAGGACTACAGGTCACAGATGAGCTCTAGTCCACTGCAGAAATGTAAGATTTTACACTCTATAATCCCTGTCATATATCAAAATTCAGCTTCAAAACAATTAATCTCTATTTGTCTTGTTCATCTATCTAGAAATGGTCTCCTTCATCTACTAGAAATAATTTCTTGTTTCCACATTAACTGTGTCCAAACTACCTTGTACTTAGTTCATTCAGAATTATTCAGTTCTTTCCAACAGCTGAGAGTCTGTGCTGGAGTTATCTTCACTTGTGTCTGATACACAGCTGGGGATGCAATGGTGGGCATTTGTATCACAGAGAAGATCCACCTTGTCTGTCAAAGAGCTGGCTTTCGTCACTTTCTGGTCCAAATCTTTCTCAATTTACATGTGATACTCAGAAACAATATTACGCTGTTCATCTGCCATAGTATATTCCCTTGTTCACCATTCTACTTTTAGTACAAAAGCAGTGAGAAAATTCTTATTCCACCTGATCAGAGTTGGGGAGGAAGGGATTGTAAAAGGAAACTACAGAGGTTTAGTCACGGGCCATTATAATAATTTAGGGAAGGATTTTTGAGTTTAAGTACATGGGTGATCATACAAATTTCTTTGGCCTTCAATCTCTATGAGGAGGCAGAGCAATGGATTTGATTCCTCGAGACAAAGTCCCTGAGGGCTGTAGGACTGTCTGCCAGGCCTGGGCTTGTGTATTCCATGGGGACATGTCACTGCAGAGATACTATTTGGATACTGCAACCGACTCTGTGCTTTTATATCCTTTGAGCTCTGGGCATCCTTACAAACACGCAATGAATGTTTTCACAAATGGAGTCATCATCGGTGGTGCTGCACCAGACTAATTGAAAGTGTTTCCTATTGTCTCCTCTTGTTCTGGAGGAATCTAAGACTGGGAACCAGATGCAATATTTGCCTTTGATCTTGTCCAGAAGCTTTGCTTCCACAAAGTTTTCCATGAGAATTTTAGGTTTTTGTTTTCTTTTCTATGAGAGTGAACCTTGAGTGAAGATAACAAACTTCATGCATGCAAATCAGTGCTTGAGTGTTAATTAGGTCACTCTTACTAGGATGATTTATTGACCTATATTCAGTATTAGCAGCCCTAAGTTTTCCTACATAGAGAATCAGTGAAAATTACATTCATCATTCTTTGAGACATTGATAATCTTATTTTTTTCTCTATTTTAGATTTGCAGAGCAGATTAATAAATAATGTAATCTGAGGGTCTGATTGAGTAGTTTTTCAAGATGTTGAGAGGCCTCAAAAGAGAAAATAAGCCTTGATTTTTAGGTTATCAAAGCCGATTAAGAAATATCAGCTTTTGGAGCCTGATTAACTATTTTGAGCTGAACTGGAGGGCTTTCATTGATTGCAGTAGTCATTGGTTGATATTAAATATATTGTACATAGAGAAGATGGCCCAGCTACTTATATAGGAAAGGAGCTTACAAAAGTCTCCAAAGCCAGAATCAAATATCTTTGATGTTTCATAGTGTGATGGATACCTTGTAGAAAGAGAGTTCGGACTGAGAACTTTTATTCCAATACTTTTTCTTTTCTGGGTTTCAGGGTTTTTTTTCACAAGTCTTGACACAAGGGTAAACCAAGTATTACCAGCCTTCAGATTTGTGTGTGTTTGAACATCTAACATGACTAGTGAGATTCTGATGTTGGTCTCTGGAGTAGCCTGCAGGCCAGATACTTTTTTGTACAGACTGGGGTTATTTGTTTGATTTTTTATTTTTTTTAAATCTAGTGAAATACAACACCATGCCTTTTTCAATATGGGGGCACGAAACTGTCATGGTGCAGTCCTAGAGAAAACAAAAGGAAGTCATCTTCACAAAATGTATCCTTAGGCTGTGGAGTTCCTTGCTGCAGTTGCTGTAGATGCCAGAAGTTTTCATGTATGTAAAACAAGTGGACAAATTCATTGGGAAAAAAAATGCTTTGATGGGTATCCCCTTTGATTTGGGCAAATCTTTAGCAGGATTTCCTGGAGGCTGGAAAAATACTTGAAGTATCATTGAATGCTTGCCATGTTCTAATATGTTTCCTCAAGTAGCTGGTATTGATCAGCATTGAAGGAAGATCTTAATCCTCTGTTGTGCTGCCCTTGTCTTATGTGACCGTGCTTCCTGTGTGTCTACTTAGGCATGTGAGTTCATCTTTTACTTGCATGAATTTTTTGAGAGAGTTGAGTTGTCACCAAATCTGGCAGAGGGTAGAAATCTCAAACATAGCCTGCTTCTATGTATTTTGTAAAATGAAGAGACCTGAAAGAGGTTAAGAAGAAATTTTCTGTGTTAGTGCATGATCACAGCTTTTGCTAGACAGTAGAGTCCACATGAGGGTACACTGCTATTATTGTCCAGACTTGGGAAAAGGCTTCAGAACTCACAATCCATTAGATATCACAAAATTCAGAGACAGAGAAAAAGCCAACCAAAGAAAAAGAAAAGCCAGGGACAAAGCCAACCAAACTACTCATTATCTACCTTTCATTTCTGTGTTTTCTCTGCAGAATCAAACCTGCAGAAATTTCCCTGAAAGAAAATTGCCATCTTTCTTTGGACCTGATGCAAATGGCAAAAATTGTCTCTTGGGAGAAGTGAGGTCCTCTTTCCTCCTCATGAATTCAAGGATCATTAAGCACTCTTAGCAATGATCCAGGATTGGTCTCTGCAGAGTCTCCACACCATAATTGTTGTGTAGTTCAATTCTTTATTTAGGTCTGTAGGAAAGGCTTGCAGAGAACAATCAAGCCTGAAGTCCTTGCATTGGAATTCCTGAATCAATAGGAAAATTTAAAGGCTTGTTCCAGCCTATGGATAGGAATAACAGATACATGCTAGGCCAGGTTCTACATCCTTTGCAGCTTCTTATTTAGCAGGTTCTCTGCCTGGAGTCCAGCTGAGTGCAGCGGAATCAGTCACTGCTTAGGCAGGAGGGGCAGAAGCAGCTCTGTAATGGACTGGCTATAAGGAGGCAAACTGGCTGCAGGTCTGGGACCCAAGCCCAGGCTTGGTGCTCCTAGTCCTCAACAAACCAATCTGGGAGGACGTTCCTATGCTAACAGCCTCTCCTGGAACTGGTGCTACTACACTGCCCCTGAACTCTGTGAGCAGGGCTTAAAGGCCACATGGGATTTCCCAGTGGGAACAGGAACTTGACAGTAATATACATAATATATAATTATTTTTATTAAAAAAATCATTATTAAAAATCTATATATTTGTCAAATTGTTTAATATTTATTTAATATTTATCAATATATACATTAGAAATTAAAATTCACCAATGCTAGCCCTTCTTTATCTCCCTTCACATTCTTGTCCCACAGTTTCCATTCTAATAAGACCAAAAGGGCATCTAAAAGTAGTAAAAGCTTTTTTTTCTTCCCCTAGTGAGCTTTATTCTCCAGCATGTTGATGCTCCTGATAACTGATCCTGCCTTCTTATTTATTCATGAGAGTGATTGTGGCCTACAGATGCACACAGCTGATAGTGAGCAGCACACTCTGGAGATGTGGCTGGACAAGAACAACTCAGTGTTACACAAGGCTGGGAACATTTGCAGTGAAAAGACTTCTCTGGGAAGGTTGGAAATGGTGAGAATGTTTATCTGCTCAGGATCTCTGTATAAGTACATTTGGATTGTCATTTAGTTAAATGGGAACAGAGAATAGGGCACTTGGCTCTTTTAACACCAGTATAGATTAGCTCCAACTAGTTATCATAAAGTAACGCTGAATTTGAGCTTCATGTAATTAGTTATTATGTGCAAGTGTTAATAAACATAAAGAAAATGCTAATCACTGCTAATGACTCATGGAGGGAAGGAGTGCTGCCTGAGGGGAAAGTTTGGTACAAGCTCACTTGACCTCCTGTGCTGTGGAAGGGTACTGGGCTGGACACTTTTTTAAACCCAGACTGACTGTTCTGATGTTCTCATATAACATAATGCACAATAACTTTGATTAGAAAAAAAAATCTATTTTCCTTTCATACATTTGTATAATAAAGAAGGGAGAGGAGAACAAGATGGATTGGAAAATGTGCATTGAAAAATGGCTGAAATGTGGAAGGGCTTTGGCCCTCTTCTTGAGTTGGAGATGGAGTCATTTGATTTTGTTGATGCATTTCTAGCTTTTTGGCCTTTAAAAAAGTTTCTAATAAAAATCAAATCCCCAAAAGAGAGCAGCAATTTCTCAGAGGTGGAAAATAACATCAAAGTAGAAATGATTTTTGGAGCTGGCATTTCTGGGATGTTTAATGATAAGTCAAACTTGCCAGAACAGGGAAAAGCTGAGCTAATGCACAGCAGTCAGAGAATTTTCCCTTGACTACCACAGCTAATATTATCAACAAACCTGCATATTCTCTGCAAAGAGCAGATGGGAAATCATCGGTTAATGATCATGTATACAAGCTTGGGAATCTCTCTTTTGCAAAAATGCAGATAATTCAGGTGAAAAACTTTATTCATATATATACTTATGAGTAACTATTAAGTGAAGGTCAAATTCATAGGACAGAATCCTTCCCTTCTTCCCAATTTGGAGCTGCTCCAACAGCTGAGTCATGATGGATGCAAAAATCTGGTGGTGCAATGAGTCATCAGGAGGAAGAAACTGGGCGTCCTACTGGGCACTTAGGTTCATTGCCAGATTTTGGCTAAAATCCTACTGATCCCTCTAGTGCTGCACCAGCAGAAGTGAGCAGCCGTCAGGGTTCAGCCCCCCAAAGACTAAATGAGAAGCAGAATGAGAATAAGCACAGAAAGAAAGGAAATTGCAAGCATGAAATGGAGGAGTTGCAGAAGGACTTCTCTGATTTTTTTTAAATTATTTTACATTACATTTTTATTATACATCATTTTAATGTAAGGTCTGAACTGGTCCTCATATCTGGCAGAGGGGTCTGTGGAGGCTCACAGCACCTCTATGCAGGAAAAGATCAGAGCAAAAAGAATATTATGTAGATATTTGGTTTTAGTCCAATGATTAGCAGAGACTTACCTCCTGGACTCCTCTCAGGAAGCCCGTTCTCAGTCCCCACATGGACATTCTGCTTGCCAAAAAAAGTAACATCTTTTAAAAGAGAAACCTACACAGAATATGGAAAGGCCAGTTGTAAATGCTGACTTGAAACAGAGATTTGAAGGAAGCAGAGATTATTTTTGGTCTTGCTATTAAGAGTGGTTTAAGATTTCCTGTCAGTATTGGGATATGGCATTTATTAAATTAGCAACTGCTTCTGGTTTGTGTGGAGGACATACTGCTAGGTTGAGAAGCTCATTAGCAATATTTGTTGAATTCATATTTATTCCCAGAATCAATACTTGTAACATACTAATTAAATCATCTGTTTAGGACAGCCCCATGCTGTACCAGGGGGAGCCTGTTCCCATCACGACACATGCAATACAGCATTTAGTTCCCATTATTATTAATGAGCACTGCAGGCTTAATTCCTGATGTGAGTCTCTGAGCAGGTATGCACAGCCTCATCCGTCTGCTGAATGTTTTAAGCAGTGCTTTTTCCAGCACTCAGGATGCATTAACCCTCCTGATGCCTTTGCTTAGCTTTTCTGAATGGACTTCAACAGCAACTCCAAAAGCACCAAAGCACCCTTCATTATCTTGGTGAACTTTGGAAGAGGGCACAGGGGCCTTTCCAAGGAACCCAAAGGAGCAAGTTGGATATGGTGGACCTATAGAACTGCATGGAAAAGCAAGAGCATTCAGATTTCCTCACACTCCTGGAGGCCGAGTCATTTTAAGAGGTAGAAAGTGCTACTGACTATTGGTTGTCTTGGCCAGATGTTAAAATAATGTTTTTAATGATTCCCTGTTGTCAGTATTCTTTATCGTACTATGAAACACTTTATGACTTTAATTTCTTTGATTGTGCTAGGATACAGCTTTCTGCCCTGGAATTTGTCTGCTGAGCTCAGTCTTTCCTCAAGGGAAGAAGATGTGCACGGGTGTCTGTAAGTCCCAGCCGGCAGCCGCAGTTCCCTGTCAAGAGAGATTTCTGCAGCACTTTTGCCAAACCCTGACCAGCAACTGCAAGAAATGGGTTCAACTTCCAGAGGTTATTAATTCATCAGCTCCAATGGCCCCCTTGCTGAAAACCAGGAAGCAGAGCCAAGTCTCTGCTGTAATTGGCAGAGGTTGGGTGTGTGTGGGAATCGCTGTTGGCCTGGTGCTTTCTTCTCCCACTGCAATTCCTTGCTCCCTTTTTCTTTTGTCAGAGTGTTAGAGGGGAGTATCTCTTCCTCATGAAATTTTGGGTTTCATAACTGAAAATTACTGCAGCAGGGATGAATGGCCTCTTGCTCCAGGATCTGTGGCAGCTTCAAGCTTTTACTCATTATTGCAGAAATATAAATTCCTCTGCTGTGACTAGACCTTAATTGACAGTGGGACAATTTATGTTGTAAAAGAAAGTGCATGTGGTTGTCATTGTGCTCATTAATCCCTCTTCTCCATCACTCCTTGTTTCTCTCAAATGCTCAAACAGGTTTTTTGAGGCTTCCCTCACTCTGGAACTTTCTGGAAATGGCTGAAGCTCTTTATGTCTGGCAAATACATTCCTTTGAGCTCAGGACAAACCATATACTGCTGGAGGTGCTTGGCCTAGGCAGCAAGTCTGAGCTGCACAGATGTGGAAGTGGGTGCCCAGAGAGCCAAGGGATGGTCACAATAAGTTTGAGAATAGTGACTGGGGTGACGCTGGTGCTGCACTGCACGTGTGGGAGATGAGGACATAGTGGGACTGACTGGAGGAGGTGTGTGACTCACAGGGCCTGTGAAATGGTGAATTTTTGCTTAGACTAAGCATAGTGCAGGCAAGGTTTCTCCAGCTGGCCCACTTTAAACCAAGACTTTTGGGAACATAATATGGGCTGTGCTTACGTACTAATTGCAAAATCTATGACTTTTAAGTGATGAGTTAACAAGGAAAATTCAGGGTTAAGATTTTTCCTCCTGTTTTTGTGAAGATTGCTAGAAAATTGGGAAAAACAGAAACTCAGCCAGAAGGGGTACAGCTATGGTGGGTTTTGTTTGTTTTGGCTTGTGCAGTGCCTTTGTTTCGGGGTGTTAGTGTGTGTGCCCCCATACCCATTGTGTGTTAAACCCAAAATCTACTGTTCTCCGGGGAATTAGACCACTGCCTTTAATTAATCAGTGTGACTATCTGTCATGAGGCCAGCAAAGGAGCTACGGGCACCTGGCCAAATTCTCTCCTGGGATTGCTGGGATTTCTATGAAGTTCATCCTGAAGATCTCATTGCACTATGATGAAGGCACATCAGGGAATGAGTGTATTTTCAGCTTGTTTTACCTTGCTTTCACTGGTTGCTTTTTCAAATTCCATCCTATTCTTCCTCTTTCTCTCCTTTCACATAACTCTTAATATTAAAAAAAACCCCCAAGCCTGCTCTGCCTGATGCAATTTGAGGTAAGACCAGCACATTTTATTAAGCACTGCAAAACACTTAGCAGCACGAGGGTTTTCATGTGTAATCAGATGCAGCAATTGGCTTGATTGCAATTGCTTCTGGGTCTGTTGCACAGAAGCACCTGATTAGATTTTAGCAGTGCTGCCAATTCCGGAGGAGCTTTCAGCCTCAGACGTGAACGGGCCTGGGGGAAATCATCTACCTTGTCCTTAGTGCCGCCACCTGGAGAAAGAAGACAAACCTTTGGATGGGAAAACCAGATGAATTTCCAGCTCCTCTGCCTGCCCAGTTTAACACTGGGAATTGCTTCCTTGTTTTTCCTTGTTCTTCCCTCGTTTTCTCCATGGTTTTGGAATACTTTGTGCCAGGCTCCTTGACTGCAGAGCGCTGTGGACTGTTGTGTAGTGTTTCTGCTCTGCTGTCACACCCACACCTTGGAGAGGTGGATGAGCACTGCCAGACTGGCAGGGACCATTTTCCTGACTCTGTCCCTTTGTGTGGATGGGGAGCAGGCAGCAGTGCTCACCTGAATGGAGAAGCAAGTGGAGGTGGCAGCATGGTGGTGTCAGGGAGCAGTCAAGGCCGGAGATCACTGAGCAGCCTCATGGCCAGGGCTGTGCTATCTGCTCTATCTACAGTCATAAAATGCAGGGGATGTTGCACATCTCCTCTGAATCCTCAAAGTGAATCTCTTGATCTTGGTACATCTAGGGCTCTTCAGATCAGATGGGAGGTGAGCCCTTGAGAGGGTGTAGTGTTTTTCCCAGACACTGGATCGGGTGGTGCAGCACCCTCCAAGTGCCTGGGAGTGGGGCTGTGGCAGGAGCGTGCCCCCCCTCTGGGGCACTCTGGGGACTTCTGAGACACAGGGCCAGTGGTGGATGCAGTCATTTCAACTGGAGATTGGAAGAAGGTTTTGAAAAGGTATTTTTGGGCTGTGATAAAAATCAAATTTTTGTTGAATGCTCTTGCTCTGGAAAATCCCAATTCCAAACTATCAGATTGATGAATAGTGACACCTATGATCTAAACAAATGTTGATGTTCTTGGCATTTCTGAAATGTCAGTGCAAAGCTAAAATCCTCTTATTTGACTCTTCTTGACTAAAAAAAAATAGATCATCAAGTTGAAACAAAGTTTTCCTGTGAAAAATATCACTTGTAATTAAAAGAAAAAAGCAGACTCTTTTCTTTCATGAAGGAAGTACTTTATGAAAATCATTCAACCCTCTGTAGGGTGCTCAATACTTCACATCACACACCACCCTACATATTATTTGAGGGGGCACAACTTCAACATCAGACTTTTTATTACAATGGTGAAGGTATTTGAAAAATCCCAGATTTATACACAGGAAATGCTCTGAAAATCACCTACCTTCTGGCTGTTTCCAGCTGGATGTTCAGAAATGCCCTGTGGCTCTGGAAGCTCTTGATGATTTCTAGCCACTGAGTCCCACTCTGGGAACTCATACCTGCCTCTGCCACTGAAGGTGATGAAAATTTTGCCTGAAGAAAGTTTGCAGCACTGGACTTGCTCCAATTTGTTTTCCATCATGTATAACAAAGTGCTTATTTACTTTTTTTCACTTTGCCCAGCCTGGGCAATTAAACCCCTGAGTCATTTTGCTTTTATTTCGAATCAGTTTTATTCCCTGGTTCACTGACTTGCCCAGAGTTTTATAACACTTAGATACCAGAAGGGAAAAATGTCATTAAAACCCCTGAAGATGTTGAAATTCATATGCTTGAATTTACAGTGCTTCAGGGCTGTCCATTAATTTGATGAATTCCTTGAGTTTTCTGTATGTGTGTGTGTGTTCTTATTAGTATTTTTAGCAGCAATGGGATATATCAACAGTCATTCACCTCTGGAGAATAGAACTGTGTGAAGTAGCAGATGCAGCTGAGCAATGTGGGCAGCCCTGAACCTGGGACAGCAGATGAGCCCTGGCTGAGATATGATGGTAGAAATGTTTGTGGGGAAATAGCTGCCCACATTTAACACTGAGGATCTGCCTAAGGCAGATGAGATATACATCTCATTCACACCAACAGAAATAAGTAAGAATTAAAAGCTTTTTTGGGGCTGGGAACACTTCTCTTATACTGCCTTTAGCACCTGGTGATCACAACCATGCAAAGATTCATACTTTCCTCACCAACCTGGCTGCATCTAAGGATTCTGCCTCTTTCTTTCCATGGCTGAGACCACTTTCAGCACAAAGTTCTGTTACATTCAAGCAGTTAGATTTTAAAACTTTCAGCCTGAGAAGAGTTTGCCAGAAACATGCACATAGATGGATGTAAGAACACAAGGATGGATTAGGTGCTCATAGCTTTATAAAGCAAAAGCATTTCCAAACAGTTGCAATTCGTTGACTTCTAAGCATTTCCCACGGAGACTGAAGAGGTGCTTTGAAGTTCTGCATATACTGTACAGCACCCATGACCTTTTACTTCGTCTCCTTTCACAGGTGTTTAGGAAGTAGCTAAACTGTGAACTTCTCCCTCCACAGTGTGAGGCACTTCATTAACTGCAAGGGAAAGACAAGAACGGTAGAGGAGAGATGAGGGGCAGGTCTGCATTTTACTGATGGGATTGCAATTAGCAGCTTCAGCTGTCTGTAGGAAGAGAACTTGTCAAGTTGGGATGTTTTCAGGGCTTGGCATTAGGAGGAAAAAAGCAAGAGAGAAGGGAGAAAAAAAGGAAGAAAAGGGTGAAGTCTAGGTCAGAGGTGTAATAGAAGAGAACGTAAAGGCAGCATTTTCCCTCTCATTGTTATACAAGTCTAGTCTGTGCTGCTCCACAACAGAAGTGACCCATATTACTTCTTTATTGTTTAAACAAAGGAAGTCACCAATTAAAATATCTTGAGTTTATTTCAGTACCTTGCACTCTGGGAGCATCATTGATTGGAAGGGAATTCTGCTCTGCTGTGAAGCAATACATCCTTTCATGTACATCCTGCTTGTCCAGCTTTTGTTAGGAAATGTGTCAAATCACAGATATCAGATGTGTAGCAGAGACTCAACAGATCATCTAATCCTATCCCTCCACCCCAGAGGCTGTTCCAGGACGATGTTTTTCTACATGGTTCATAAAATCCTTCTGCAAGAGTCATCACACTAGCTACCTAGTTCCTATTTCTCCTGGTATCTAATTTAAATCTCCATCGCTGCAGTTTACACCCACTGTTTTTGCTCTAATGGGTTCCAGGGGATGTTATATCACAGAGTTGGACAGCTGTTGGGTGGACAGTCTCCTTTTCAAAGCAGGCCTAGTTCTAAAGTCAAAGCAAGAGGCTTTCTCTCCCTGGGTGACAAGTGTTAACTTATTTGAATACCATTACCAAATCTTCTCCCCTGTCCTCTAAGCAGTTTGGCATCCACTGTTTGAATATTCTTTGTAGGTCACACTTGTGAGTTTGTGTTTATTGGTCCTTTCTGTGTTACTAGTCACAGCTGTGTATCTGAGGGATGTTGTCTTAGATATGTGCGTGCACCCGTAGACAAATAGTTTTGATGAGTAGATGAAGGAAGCCAGAAGTCTTTCCTTGGCAAAATGATTCAGTAAAGTGGACCTAATTCTGCATGCTGAGAGTAGCAGACTGAGTTGTGCAATGTGAAATGCAATGAAACATTAAGGGCCACAGAGTCAATGCTTGGCTTTAACCATTTCTGCAGGCCCTGGTGAAGGTAAGAGTCTCTCTAGTCTCCTTTCAGAGCATGCTGGCCTACTTGTGTGGTTGGCATTGCTGTGACTTTGACCACCAGTGTGATTTTACCCTGCTATCTCACCCAGCTCTTCTTGCTGATAATGTGACTTTGAGGAAATAGACTGAGCAGGAAGGAGCTGGAGCTTTTTGCAGGATCACTGACAGGTCGCACATTGGACTCTGGCTGTGAGCAACAGGGATCACTTGTATACATTGACTGACATTGTTGTTCAGATATCTTGATGGACAGGAGAATTGGCCCATAGTAATCTGGCTGAACATAGCTCTGAATACTCAAGACAAAGCAGCAAGGAAGTCGAACTGCAGTGCTAGTTTATTTATCCAGGAGTCGCTTTATCTGTAAGAGCTTCCTTGCCCCAGCATGTAACTACTTCTAAAAGATAACATCATTTTTAACATTTGCATGTTTGTAGTGTGGAGGAAATCCAGATATAGATCAGGCTCCATTGTGTCAAGTGCTGGAGAAACACAGAGAAGGGAATTCAGTGATTACAGATGAAGCATACAAAAAGGATAATAGAACGATCCATGTGAACTTAATACAATGAAGATACAAATCTTGCAAAGCAGTGAAAGCTACTTAATGTTTACATAGTTCTGGGGAGCTTCTATGGCACAGGATTGTTGTAAGAAGGACTCAAGGAAGGAAGATAAAGCAGCTGCCATAAATTTAGCAAATTGTAGTAGCTGCTGTATAAGGATTATATTTGTCACAGTTAAAACTTGGATTTTAAACAAGCTCAGACACATGTACAGTTACAATGTCAATAGTATGTGGGCTGGTATTGTCATGTCTTATTGGACAGGTATTTTTACTTTTATTTTACTTGTTATGTTATTAGAAAGTGATCAGGACAACGATATTCTACCTGTAGCCAGTTCTGGGTCTCCTATAGCATTCCTGAAATGGCAACTAAGAAAATAAAGTTGATTAGAAGTTGGCTTTAATCACTGCAGGGGGGTTCACATGCTTCCATTAGAATATGCTTAGACCCCTGCAAACCAAAAGAAGTTGAAAAATCACTAATGTAGAATGAATAAGCAGGGAAGAGTCAAACTTCTTGTTTTGATTTTCCCCAGCAGATGTTTGGTTTTTGAGGCACCAGAGCACCGGGTGCTGAGAGAGGCGTTTATGGATGACCTGCTGTCCCATATCAGTGCCTCTGGGGCTGCCACCAAGCTGTGCTGGAGGCACAGCAGCTGGCGTGTCACCATGGGATGCTCGAGGTAATGGCTGTCATTTGCTGGACTGGTGGGAGTCACGATGGTCTTCTGCTCAGGCGCCACCTGGTCCCTGCCACACGCCACAGAGATTGATATAAATCAAACCCTTTCTGCAGTGGGGGCCTTGAGAAAACAAATGGATGTTTTCAAGTACAAGAAAGGAAGTGTCAGAGATGTAGCCCTGACAGGCTGGCAGTGAGCTGGGGGGTTGTTGTGCTGCTTGAGCTGAGTGCTGAAGGAAGTAATGAACACATGAGAACATCTCTGGGAGCACTGGAAGAGTAATCAAAGGCTAGAGCAAGACAAAGGACACCCCTTCCCTTGTTGTTTATGTGAGCTTCGGGCTGAAATAACAGCCAGGGATGAGATGTACTCTGCCTCTGAAGGTATGCAGGGCACATGTCACCCAAGAAAGCAGCTCGTAGTGAACAACCATTTACAAGCTTCCAGGAGACAGGAGACCTTAAAGCTCAGAGAGCTCCTATCACATGTCTCGTTTGGAATTAGTGAACCTTGACAAGCAGGTGGATCAAATGGTATCCTTCACCCTTTTTGCTGATGGTCTAGATTTGCTTCTTGTTTATCAAACATAGCCTCAAAGTGCATCTGCATGGTTAAGGTTAGTCTTTTTGAGTTGGTCTCAGGGGTGAAAGAAAACCAACAGAGTATTGGATGTTCTCACCCCTTGGCAAATTCAGGGTATATATGGGCATATATATATTTGCCCTCAGCAAATTCAGGGCATATATGGGTTCTTGTGCCCAGTACTAAGCAAGACATCCAGGACCTTTGTCTTTGAATGAAAAATAAGAGTGATAAGGGAGAATTCTCTATGGAGTGCATTTTCCAGGACACTCATTTTTCTGTGTGATGTCTGCTGCCTGAAAACAAAATACAAAGGTTGTCTCATCTCATCCCTGGCAGGAGCTTAGTCAGAATAGTCAGTGACTCTGTTATGGATATTTCTACAAACACTAACAAAAGGGACAGGTACAGATGGTTCAACAGCAATCAGATCTACATTAATTTTTGTACATTCCATAAAAAAACCTAAAACAAGACAACAAATAAAGAAGAGAAATGTAATTTCTATTTTGATAAATCTGGATTATTAAAGTTCCCCAGTGTAAATCACTCATGAAGCATTAATTTTTATGCCAGTCAAGGAAAATTAAGTGGCCTAATCACAATACATGTTCACCACTTCAGGAACTGCAGCTTTTCCTGTGTTTGGTTGGAGGCTATTCCATTTGGCTGGATTCTTTTGACACTGCTTTGCCTGTGTGTGCAATTAAAAGACTTTTTTTTTTATTAACCAGTTTTTACATTACACTCAGTGGCCCCGTCACACAACTAAATGACCCGTTTAACAAGCATGATAAAATCCTCATTAGGGCCTATTATAGGATTTAGTGGAATCTTCCTGCTTCAGTACAGCACAAGCCTAATCTAATTAACTCTGCCACTTAATTCTCTCCCTCCCTCTTCTTGCTGTTTATTGGGCTTTTTGTGGAAAACAGATCCAAGGAACACAATTAACGTAATTTATCCTGGAAAATCCCCAAACATTAGCAAGCTACAAATGTAATTGGAAAAGGCCTCACAGAGTTCATGCATACTAGGCAATTACTCCAAAACTATAGCACTGCATATTATCATGTTACTTCTTATTATACCTTCCCAAGATGAGCAAGGAGGTAATTCTAACAAGTGCATTCAAAGCCATAATTAAGGGTCATCTTTGGGCTTGAACAGCTTTCATGTTTAATCGAGGAAAAATGTGTGCCTTCAGAGGAATGAAGCATTTTGCTAGGATGTGCAAAATACAAAGAAACTGAATGTTGTGTTCTTGAGCTCATTGGTATAAATGACTCTGCTTTTCAGAACTAGAAGATGTGGATGGTAGTTGGGACTCCTAGTTAGATACCTGTAAGGTGAGGCTGCTGTCTGAATGAGAAACTTCTGACACTTCTGTGTTAAAATAGGTGTAAAGGTGACTGATATGGGAATACAGTCCAAGATGCAACTGGGAGAGTGGTCAAGAGGTGAATGATGGTGTAGAAACATATAGGTCTTTTCTAGATCTTCATTTTAGTCTAATTTCTAGTGCTTGTATGTTGCTAAAAATGAGAAAGACACCAAATTAGCCCCTCTTACAGGGACAAAAGGAGATAGGCACAAAGGGTTGCCCAAGTCATCCCTTACTTAGAGTGAGTTGATTTTATGGGTATTTGCAAATAAACCATCTGTGGACCTTGACTTCCTCCTCCTGGAAGACATTAGCCAAATCCCTTGGCTACACTGAACAGCAGCCAAGTGTTACAAGCAAATAATTGAAGCATAGGATGAAGCAGAATTCAGTCCACATCTCCCATCTTTCTCTGAAGTGACAGAGGGGAATTTTTTAGTCTTGTATGCATTTGGTCTCTTTTGAAGTTGTCAAATCAGGGCAAGCTGCCTTTTGGGCAATGTGCTTTCATGCCACTCTGAGTACTAGATGGAATTATCTCATTTGCATTATGCAGGGAGTTGGGCAAGATGACATGACATTCCCTTGGAATTTTCAGTACTACATGATATTAATCTTTATTATTAGCTTGGGCTTTGGTTTTTGGAAGCTTGACTCCCAGGGAAGTTCAAAATTGATTTCCTTGAATGTAGAAAACTTTTGAAAAATTAGACATAGTTGCTACTGTTCCTTCTAGAAACCCCACTTTTGGTCTATCTTCTCTGGCACAGCTTCCTTTAAGAGTAAGAATTTGTAAGAATGCAACCTGAGGATAATTAGACACTGAAACCCTAGTGTAAGCATTGGAAGCCAAGGCTACCCTATACAACAGCCTCCTTACCCAGGAGTAAGGGAGTTATTGTGTCTGAGCCAAATTCTTTAATGAATCAATGCATTTTGAATAATAATAATTTTCTGTGTGGTGAAGAAAACCCTTAATTAGTTTGCAATGATCTGAGAGGCATGGTGTGCCCACACATAGCTGCTCTGGCATGTGTGGATCAAATCAACAAAAATGTCTCAAGCATTTTTTAAAATTTTTTTTGGGACCTGGTGTCTGAAAAATGGAATTAGCAGCAGACAAGATGCAGAGCGAATTGCCTAGCTTTGTGGAATCTCTGTTGATGTGGAAAAGGATTGCTGCTATCAGGCCTCACAAACCATCTTAGGACAGTGAGTGAGATTTGACAGTCCAGAAGAGGTTGATACCCTGGGGCCAGGTCATAGGCACATCCCACTGCCTGGAGTTAAGCTCTGTCCTCCCCACTGATCCTGTTCCTGAGCGTGGAGACTTGTGTGCCCTGTTTTGTAGGGATGCACCACAGTCAGAGCAGGCATTTTGGAGCCAAAGAAAGACACAGCTTATGTGCCCAGCAGTAGGTGGGACTAGGTGACCTCCAGAGGTCCCATCCCACCAACATTTCTGTGATCCTCTCTATCTTTTTGCTAAGTAGGCTCCATAACAATAAAATTGATGTGTCAATTTATTATCCTTGGAATGGGTTTAAATAAGTTGAAAGAAAAAATGTTTTGATATTTAAAACAGTTAATGCACTCCATAAAAGCAGGGGTTTTTTTTTGACTTCTTGCTTTATTTTGTTTTTCAGGTTACATAAAATACTGGTATGAATTCACATTACAATGAGGTCACTGAAAATACAGTTGTGGTAAGCCAATAGAATAGGACAGCCTGAGTGCCTTTGTGAATTCATAATTGCTGTATTTACCTAATTAATAATTATGTTAATTAGTCTTTTAAAAGATAAAAATAATAGCCACCTTGAGTGGTTTCATAGGGTGATGTTGTAGGATCTGCTGCTCATCTTGTTTCTACTGTACTGGGACTGAAAATAAGAGAAAGCTTCCTGTCATTAATGCTCAGGTTCATTTCAGCAATAAAGGAAACTGGCTCATATTTTGTTTGTTTGTTTTTTCCCTGTGCAAACACAATTCCCTGTAATAACTTAGTGTGAGACTACTAAATAAACAGCTTCATAAAGAAAAGGAATTGGAAACTTCCTTCAACGATGAAATGGATCTGTATTCACAGTCACTCTGGGATGGAGCATCATGGAGGAAAAACAGGCCAAAGGATGTGTAAGTACTAAACTATGGCAGCTTCATGCTCTGCAATGTGGTGTTGTTTGTTATCAATAAGCAGGTGTGCTCACAATGTGGTCATACCCTGGCTCATACCAGGCCAAAAAACATCCCAGTAATTCTTGTTGGAGTCATCTCTGAAGTGAGAAAGGAAGATGTCCTGGTTTATTATGGGTATGACTGTAGAAAAGAGTCCCAAACAACACCATATCCACAGCTGGGCTCAGCAGGAGTGGGCTTTGCTGTCTCTCTGAAGTGCATTGCCTGCTTGGTAATTACAACTTGGATTTTGTGTTGGAGGGATGTATGTCCAAGGCAGTGTGATCCCAGTGCTCGGGCAGGGATCTTCTCAGCAATGAATGAAACGGCTGTACTAAAACAGCAAGGAAAATATGGAAGCTGCAAGTAAAGTAGGCCACCATTCTTGTTCCCCATTCACTGAGAAATATTTTCTGGCCAGCCCAAGCAAACCCCCACACTGCAAGTATTGTGGTAGGCACTGGGGGTGTGTGAGCAGCCTGAGCAATGTGCTCTGGTGGAAGGTGTCCCTGTCTGTGGCAGGGGGTTTGGAACAAGATCAACTTTAAGTTCCTTTCTGACCCAAACCATGCTGTGAGTCTATTAATACCTGCAAGTGGTGGATGGCACTTTGAAAGGGCGTGGTCCCTGGGCTTTCTGACATTTCATCTGAAGTCAGCTTTAGACTGTTCCAGAGCAACTGGTACAGGAAGCCAGTGGAACAACTACAGAAAAATGAATGAAGCAGCAAACTCACTGACAGCTGGTATCAATGACCACCTCTCTTTAGGTAGGCACAACCACAAAGCCCTGGAGAGAGCTGAAGCTTTCTTCTCAGGCAGAATTTCATGTCTCATTCCAAACTTTCCTCTTTGTGTTGGCAATATGGAAGCATTCAGGTTTCAAATACAAGTGGAGAATAAGGAATTACTGGAAGCAAGTTTGGCATTTGCTGGTATACACAGCCGTGTGATGTGATCAGACTCTGCTGGAATGGAAGCTTTAGCTCCAGCTGGCCTGGCCTGTGGTTTGTGAATCTAGATGAGTCAGCTTGGAGAGGTTTTCTATTAACATGGGCACAGGGAAATGATGTCCACACTGGGAGTAACATTGCCTTCAGCTTGGGAGACTGAGCAGATGGAAACACTTGGAGATAATGTTGTCAGAGCATGTGTGCTCTAAGGAGGTAATTTCTAGATTGTTTTATGTCTTTTAGTCTTCTGGTCTGACTGCTTCTTAATTCAGAAGGTCAAAAATCCCCTGGTGTAACTATCTGTTCTGATGTTTTGTGTTTGGTAGACCAGACTGCTTCACTGTACTGACTCTTGTTTTATCAACAGCTTGACTGGAAAAGCTGTCCAGTCTTGATTCCAGGTCTCCCATTGATAGCAAATCATCACAAGCGCAGGCAGTCATAGCTCTTAATTACCAGAACTGTTACGTGTTTCATTCTTGTTATCTCACTGCAGTCTCTGTTTGTTGGATTGTTTTTGCACCAACCTACTGACTTGAAGAGTGTGTAAGCCAAGTACTGTTTTCTGGATCATTCCTGAAAGGAAGACAGTAGCTTTTACCTTGGCCATCTCAGATCTGAAGGCTGACAGCTTGTCTCCCAGGTGGGAGGACTGAAGGAGGGCAATTTAACTGAATGAAATTAAAGGAGACATGGGAAACAAATCTACTGAGAGTCATGTCTGCCCCTAAAAGGCAGGAGCTGATGGTCAGATCTTAATTTTCCCAAAAGCATGGACAGCTGTCTGATAAAAATATGTTGTGATTTGTCATTGTAACTGGAGGGTAAATAAGTGAGCTCTAGTTCAAACACACCAATATCTCCCATGCTGACTCAGCCTAGTCTGTAGTTTTCTGTGGGGTACCTGACACTCAGCAGGCTTTAAAGACCACACTGTTTTGGAGGACTCTGTGGGTGTGTTTGAGGGAAGGCAGGTGTCTGTGGAGGCACTCAAGGTAAACCATTTCCCTGTAAAGAAAATGAGGACCAGTCTCCTCTGTCTCATTTGCTGAAGAGCACAGAGCTTTCTTGGCCCTGCAGACTCAATGTGACAAGAAATTCCTCCACTGTGGAATCTCTTTCTTCTTTTTCTATTTCATTTTATGGAAAGAAAGCTGAAATAATAAGGAATTCCATTTTAACACGTCACCACAACCTTGGTCTGAGTAATATTTTTGATTTAAGCCCTCAGAGTGTTTCAGGTTTCGTGATAGCTTTTTGGTTTGCTGTTTGCCAACATTATAGCGGGGAATGACTCATATTCTCCATACTGAAGCAGGGAATGTGCAAGGTTTTGTTCCCACTGGCAGGCTGTGGAACACACGGTAATTTGAAATTCTGTCTCCCAAAGCAAGAGTAGACTCAGGCACTAGAAAAAATGGCCAGTCAATTTTTCTGCTTAAAAATTAGCTTTTAAAAAAGAAATGTGCCAGTTTGCTGGGGAAAATAGTTTTTGATAAAAATGTGAGTACCGTGAAGACTGATTTTTTTTCTACATTAGCAATATGTCTGTGGTACCTCCAGGCAGCTGTAGTTCAAACCTTGTTTTCTCCTAAGAGAAACGAGTTCAGCTGCACTTCCCATGCCAAATGGTGGAACAGCAAGAGCTCTTGAAAACTTGCAATGAAAGGCTCAACTTTCTTTTTAATGAGTTTAATGTCTATAACTCAGTTTGCCCAATTGTTGGAGTAGGTGCAGCCATTATACCACTGGAGCACTCCATAAGACATGGCTAGCTAAATCTTGCATTCTGTTTCTGAGCTGAAAAATGCTGTTTCCTTGCCAGCAACACAGTTGGGAAGCATGACCAGGTCAAGGGAAGGCACCTTTAATGGTTTTAAATAAGTTCCCTTGAGTGCCAGTAATGCTGTGACAGCAAAAACTTGCTCCAGGCATTTGCTTCTTCTCAGCATGGAGGACAAGAGCCACCAGAGCTGGAAGGTTGCTCCATGTATGGCTTGTCCCTTGCTGGGCTTTTTGCTGGCTGGGACAGGGCATGAGTGTGCTGAGGCTGTGGTTCTCTGCTGGGGGGCTGCTCTGGGTGTCCCTCTGGTTAGAAAGTGCCATACAAGTGACCTCCTCTTTGAGACAGGCCAGAATTTTGTCTACTCCATCTTTTCCACACCTCAGAATGTGACTTTCCTGCTCCTCGTTTCACTGCCCTACTTGACTGCTGCTTTACTTTGCTGCTGTTCAGGGTCAGTCTTTCCCAAGATTCAGCCTGGGCTGCAAAAGCCAGCCCATTGACATGGACAGTCACACGCAGCAGGAAAATGTTACTCACCTCTCCCTCTACAGCCCTGAAATATAGATGTATCCTTAGTGAATTCACAAATCAAATTCAATTTCTTTCTCCTGCTCAAGTAATAAGGAGATTTTGTTGTTAACTGACAGGTGCCACTTTGAATTTCAGTGGTGAAGCTTAAAATGGTTTGTATGTAGGTCAAGCATGGATTACTCCATTTGCAAACGTGATTTGGAAGAATCTCTTCTCAGAAAGCTTTTCTGCATTTTGAGGTATATGTAGACATTGCCATAGGCTAAAATGAATCAAGATGTTGCCAGAAACAGTGTGAACGAGGTGTCTAGTCCCTGTTTCATAACTGCAAACAATTTTTAGATTGAAAAGAAGGAAGAGGCCTAAATGTCTCCCTGCTGCTTGTGTTCTTTTTCAATCCCTGTAAAACTTTTGCAGTCGAGTGGGCCTCTGTGAATTTTAACTCTCTCAGAAAAAAAATGAGCAGTAGCTTTTTAATCTATCTATGCATGAGAGAGACATATGGAAGACAGAGACTATTTTGGTGGAGGAGTATCTTTTACAGAGTGCTGTTACAAGGACAGATCCTGGAATGAGAAGATGATGGGAGAAGTGGAAATTGTGATTTCACTTCATATAAAGTAAGAATTTGTTCACAAAAAAAGAACATTTTCAGAATAATCCAACAGATTTGGGAGTTTGAGTCTCGCCAATCTCTGTTGGGCATAGATGCTGGATTTGCACAGGCATTTTTGAAGGTCTGAGCACAGATGGTGAATAACATCATCAAAGGATGTGAGGGGCTTTTTATGCGTGAAAATTTGCCTTTTTTTTTTAGCTTTATGAGTTGGTCTAGTAATTAATTACATTGAGTTAGTCTTCCTGAAAACTGTATTTGCTGAGGCACAGCATCACCTTACTAAAACTTGCAACTATTTGAGGTATACACTGTTCTAGTTTCTTGTCCTTGGACATTGTGCCATTCTTTAACTGGAAGCAAGCACAGATGAGTACTGGGATGGATAACATTAAAAGATTGTAAATTTCTGGACTTGAAAATATTTAAGGATGAATGAGATAAACCTCTAAGGAGATGAACGGTTTCTATTCTGTCAACTTAGTTAAGGGGATGGGGCAAGCCCTATCAGACTCTTTTCAGCTATGAATTTTCAGGATCCTATCTGAATTCCTAGGATCCTAGCTGAATGCCCTTCAGTTATGTGTTAAGTCCTGTAATATCTGCCTTGTGGGTTCTACTTTTTCCTTCCCTTGCTATGGGAAAGAGTAGCATGAGAAGAGGCATGTTTCTTATGAGCTTCACCTTGCTTTTTATTGCTTCAATCACCCCACATCCCTTCTGGGGAAAGCAGACTGAAAACACATACCTGGTACTCTCCAAAAAACTTTGAAATTGTTCTTGGTCTTGTGGGAGTCTGAGATAATTCTTGTGTCTTGCAGAGATGAGATTTATCGTAGAGACATCACTGTGGCAGTGGAAAGCCTGAGACCTCTCTTCCCTGCTGAGCATCTGTTCTTTCCACTGTTCAAAGCTTTTTGTGCTTTGTATCTTCAGGAGCAACTGAAAGAAAGGCAATAAAACTTGGTGGGATGTGTGAAAGGCAGGATTTGTAAAGCTAAGTCTGTGTGGGAGAAACATAATTTTAAAACATTAGGTTTGATTTTCTGAGTGCACAAGATATCAGGGTCCCAGGCATCATAAAATATGTCCAGATGGAGATATTGGGATCCAGCTGTCATTTCACTCTCGTGTTAGTACTAAGCAACTTTTCAGTAAGCCATTTTGGATCCGACTTCAAAGTTTGATGATGAAAATTAAAAAGCAAATATTGAAAGAAAAAGATTAACTCTGTATGTATAAAGCTATTACCCTTACTTATGTTTGTTTATTTCTCTTAGAAAAAAATGCTTTTCAGTTGTTAAATTCATAGCTCATAGTGTCAGAGAATTATTAGACTTGAGTGGATCAGTGCTGTTATCCGCTTAGACTTCCCACACTCCAGGATCAAAGCAATTTGGCCACTTTCCCTGTTTTGAATTCCAGACCTGAAATGTGCAACACAACTTATTTGAAAAACTCTTCCACCCATTGAGCACTGTAATTTCACTCCCAATTTCTCAACTGACAATAGACAAAAGTGTTTATTTTTAATTTGAGGAGCTCTGTCTTGTAACAAATTAGTCCAAAGATTCAGGTTTTACTTATTAAAGCAGTGAAGTTAACCTCAGAGAGTCAGTGAACCTTTGCAAAACCAAATTGTGTGAACAAGCAGCTGCCCAAATTGTAAGAGGCCTCTGATGAAACTTCATTAAATAAGAAAGGTTTTCTTATGTCTGTGAGTAGGAAAAGAAACTTGAAACTCATGAGTTTTGATTCAGCTAAAATATATTAGGTTGCAATCCAATGTCTTCTTCCAGTATTTGATGTCATTGAGCAGAATAGAGGAAGGGGTATAATTAACAAGAAATCAGGACAATTAAAGTGAAGAAAAAGCTCCCTCTGTTCAAAAAGGCAGTGGCAAAAGCAGATGATTAGGTTATTTTGGAGAGTGGTTTTGGATTGTCAAAGCAAGATTAGCCCTTGTGAGCCTTGCTCTGATTTCTAGTTTTTAGCTGTTTTTTTTCATTTCTTCCAATCTTTCTTTGCAGTTGATATGGAAATGTTTTTTTTTTTTTTGAGGCATCTATTATAGAAAACCCTTTGGCTGGGGCTGCTATTTGCCGGCTAGCTCGCCCCGGGAATTCTATATTTCAGAGGTTTGGAGGAACTGAGTCCTTGGTTGAGGCGTGATTGAGGCTTGAGAAATGAGAGCGGCTCCCCACGTGGTTTTGAGATGGTTTATTTCTCCAGGTATCTCTCCAGAGCAGGTGGGAGGTGGAGAGGTCCTAGAGGCCACATGGAAAGAGAGCGAAAATCTCCTGTCCCCAGGTTATGAACCCAGGGGGCAGGCCTCCAGGCAGGAAGATCAGGAACCACTGGCCAATACAGTATTATAAAGACAATAGGTGTAGGTGACACCTAATCACCTTGGCAAATCAGGGGTTCCATGCCTAAAATCTTTTGACTCTAACAGGGTGATTGACAGCAGGGTCAAGGTGATACCATTACAGGGTTTAGGAGAGAGGGGGGGGGAATTGGGACAAACAGGAACAAACCACTACAAACATGCAAGCAATTGGAAAAACCCGAATTTTGCACCACTACAATCTATTATTCCATATCATCCATGAAAACAACTTGATGATTTTACAAAAGAAATCACTTCCATGGCTTCACTTTTGCAGAAGGAAAAAAGTGTGAAAATTGACTTCAGATAGAAGTGAAGCCAAATTTTGTGGGCCCTATGAAAATACAAAAATCCTCAAGAATTTCCACTGTGCTTAATTAGAGGCACTTATTCTCTCTGGATCCCAGAGGGGTGAAGGAAGGAGGGGTTCTGTGAAGGAAGATGGAGAGTATCTTGCCCCTAAAACAGGTATTGCCTTGGCAGTGTGATGAGACCTGATGGTGATAGCCCAGAATAGGATTGGAGAGGGTGTCCTGTCCAATCCCATCTTTGACATATTATACATTGGGTCAATCTTATGAAGCTTAGAAATAGTCTTATAACAAAGCTTAGGAAATCAGAGGTGTTTTTCAGTGGAGTAATTAATAGACACATGGATTTTTAAGGCCATTAGAGCATACTTTCCAGCATCCTGTTCAACTCAGGCTGCAGAATTTTTCCTGCTTTCTCCTCACACATGCTGAAATAGATCAAAGCTCTTTTCTTTCTTGTCACAAGGCTACATCACTGAAACAAGCTAGAGAATTTACCATTTAAATGTTGTTTCAAATAGGAGATTTTTTTTCCTGTGAGATGTGGGTAACTATTGAATAGTTGAAAAGACAGAAAAAAACTTATGAATGGATTTTGCCACTGGGTAGGAAGGTCTTCCCACCAACAGAGATGTGGAAATGCCTGTATGTAATTACGTATTTTCACTTGACTAAAAAGGAAATTATGTATTTGGAGTTAGCTGCACATGGCAATGTCCAGACATGCAGATGAAGGAGATACATGGAAATCAAAGAATATTATGAGATGAACCAGAACACATTTTCAGAAGACGTAATAGCAGAGATGGGCTAGACAGAAAGAACAGCAAATAACTCAGAGGAGTGGAGTTGTCTAGTTTTTGCCTAAAACTATATTAGGAAAAAAAAGATTCCACTGAATCAAGTTTCTGTAACCCTGACTTAAGGATATGAAGAGATGGAGGAATCATGCCTTCCTTTGATTTGTTAGTGCCATAAACATGGCTTAAAGTGCTCCCTTTACATCTGTTTGGAATTTGCTTGTCTCTGAGTTAATTTTACTTTCTCAATCATGCAAAAATCACACCAATTCTACTCCATTCCAAGCTTGAGCTGACCAAAATGAGTCACGAGTCAGTGTCAGACAAACCATGAACAAATCATTGCTCACGCATTTCCTGTCACAGCCCGTCTACCTCAAGACCCAGAGAAAGAGAGGGACAGAGGTATCCTGAAGGGAGAATTCACATCAGAGGCAACCAGTGACATTGAGCCTTTATGCAATGCTGTGTCAGAGTCAGAGCAGTAGAAAGAAATGTGAGTGAGTTACACGGAACTTCAAATACAATTTTGGGAAAAATTCCCAATGCAGAAAGAATCGTTGCCTTTCAGATAGCATAGATTGTTTCAGGAGAGGAAAATTTCATAGGGTGCATCATAATCATTGGTTGATATGAGAAGAAGCACAGCAGGTGCTGCTTAGAGTAAAAGCAAACCAAGACATAAAAATTAAACTGGCAGGAGAAGTTGTAGAAGCTGCAAAGAGGTGTCCAAGCCTGCAAGACGGAGCAGTGGAGTGACAGAGTGTGGGGAGTGCTGGGGCTGGGAGATTGTTGACACAGGTATTCCGTGCTGTAGGACAGGGAAATAGAGGGCAAACTTGCTGTATTGCTAAATCCAAGGAAAGAAATTTAGAGGATGATTCAGAGAGCTGATAGACAGATACGAGATGTACTTTTGGGCTGCGTACAAAAGGGGAAAGTACTATGATTCACACAGTTTAGGAGAGTTGCCTTCAGCTGCCTTGACATGAAAAGTTTCAGAATGGGGCTGAGAACTCTGGAAACTAGTTGGAAAGTCTTCAGTTTTGAAGGTCTGAGATTATGCCAGTACTTCTGACCTTGCTTTTACCAAGCATCCCCTACTGAGCAAATTCTACCCTGGATCTTTAAAGTGTAACAGTCATATAATTCCTGCTGCTCCTAATGGAGGTATTCTGCTACCTGTTCTGAAGGCAGCTTGCTATCTCTGTCCTGTGGTTTGCAGTGGCATTTAGATAAATTGTTTGGTGCTGGGTTCTGCAATGGCCCAGAAGGTACAGACAGAGCCTACAGCAATTGCACTTGAGTACCTTCCCTCACTAATATGTGTACTTTCATCACATGTCCAAAGTTAGGTGAAGCTGAGTCTGGCCCTTTATAAACCACCTGGAAAACAATCATTCTTTCTTTGGAAATTTTTTTTTCCTTTTTATATACATGACTTTTTCCAGGGAGTTTCCTGTCTGTGAATTTTCTCATAACACTTCTGAGTGTTTGCCAAGGAGTGGCTTGCCTTGAGACATTTTTACCTGCTTGTTTGTTCTTTCTGGACAGCTCCTATTAAATTAAACCATATATCCATTCATACAGACAACATCCCAGTAACCAGGTCAATACACACTAGTCATAAATTATTACAGAATGTGTCCAAATCCATCACTCAGGCATCCATTGATTATCTATACAGCTGCTCTCTGTAAGTGAACACTTTGTATGCAAGGTCACTGTAGAAATCCAGCTATTTTTAAAAGGCCGTTAATAGCAACGCGGAAGCAGGCTTTGATTGAACTGGAAGTGTAATTTTCAATTAAGAGCCTTCACTCAGTCTTCCTTCCATTAGGGTCTAATTAGATTTCAGGAAGACACGAAGTTTCAGACGCTTCAGCCGCGCAGCCTCTCCATTAGCTGACACCATATGCTTTGTGGTTTCCTTTGTGAAGCCCCGATTAATTTTCCTACGTTAATTTTAACTCTAGCTGAGATGCTTCACCAGGGACCTGATTAATGGACTAGCTGTAACCAGCCCATCCCTACTTCTTTCTGCCATCAGTTATACAGTAATGAGGTTAGTGAACATCAGACTGATAAGTTTTTTTCTCTACTACTCTGGAAATGCATATATTTCATTTGGATTGTGCAAGGAGTTTGTTACCTGGGTTAGCCTGCTGGGTTACAGACCCTCTCCCAGCCTACTCCTTCCTGCATCAGTTTTTTTTCTCTGTGATACCTATAGGATCTACACAAACCACAGATCTGTAAATACACCTTGGTCAGTAATCTTAACATAAATTGTCATGCTTCCTGTTCCACCCTTTTCCAAATGCTTTGCTTGATTCAGAGATTGACAGTTTGGTAGAGCATCTCCAGTGTGAAGCCACAAACTTCACCTCTTCTGATATTCTTTCAGCTGAAACAAAATCTTCTGGGACTGTGGTCGCTGATACAAATAGAAGATTCTTGTCAGTACTCCCAAAAAATGTTGATTTGTGTAAAGATTTATCATAGTAAAAAAATGGACATGTGTGGTTGAAGAGGCATTAGCTAGAGATCTATCTCATGTTGGTGATGAAAGGTGCAAGAGACTTGTGCTCATTGGAAGGGTTTTTGCAACACAGACAGTGTAAATCAATTTTGAATGAGGACCAGTTTTTGTTGGGGACGCACCAGATATCACAAATTAGATCTTTAAATGATGGTCTTTTTTTTTTACAGCTGTCAAACTGTGGGATTTGCGCTGCTCTTAAAGCAGCTCTATTTGAAAGGCACTCAGGTATGCCAGGATATGGAGAAAAGGAGTGACATGGGCAGAAGGGTGATGGGATGCCCACAAAACAGGTAATCTCTGACAGATTTTGCAAGCAGCAGAACATACGTGGCACATTTCTTGCAGGTCTACTTGCTGTTTATATTTCAGCCCAAAATGCACTAGCTCCTCAGCATAAACCTGAATGATCTGCAGTAAATAAAAGCTCAAGATAGGTAACTTTTGATTTGGAAATAATCAAATCCACCACTGAAGTATAATCTAGTACAGTGATTTTCAGTCTATGAGGATCTTGTCTGTGATCTACAGGGAGAAGAGCTGCAGCAGGGCTCTGTCTGGGAGGTGTTATTGTGTTTCCGTAGCTTGTGCTGTTGTGAAGGACCATAAGATCACCCAGGCTGTGCATCAAGTCCATCTTTATGACATTCAGATCCTGAACTGCTGCCTCAGACACACTTGGGAGGTAAACACAGACCTTCTGTATTTAGGGGATTCCTCCCAGTCTCCTTATTTCTCTGTGTGGTTTTGGCTGCCAGGCTTTCCTTTAAAACAAGACACTGCAGTAGTATCTTATTGACTAGGTTTTATAGGAAAAGAAGGAGTTGTAATAACTTTTTATTGACATTGTTCTTCCAGAGAGACATAGAAATAAATCACCAGCCTGCAGGAGTCCGAATTCTCTTTCTTTCTGGGACCACAATCCATGGGTTTCACAGCAGGAGTTACCCAACATAGAATCATAAAATATTCTCAATTGAAAGGGACCCACAAGGGTCATCTGGCTATTTGCTGTCAGAAAACTCCCTCACCAAATGTAGTTGAAATGAGCCCAAAGAATGGAAAGGTGCTGGGTTTGTCACTGGCAATAGGATAGATCAATAGTGCTGGAGAACTGAGGCTCTCTCAGTGGCAACCAAGAAGCTGACAAAGGGCTAAACAATGAGATATCCCACACGGAGAACCTAAATACAATGTGAAATTTCATTAATTTCTTTTTCGCCATTTGATTTTAGCTCTTTGCAATGTGAATCTTGTAAGGACTAAAGGAGGGAAGAGCGGATTACATATTTTGGGTATAAATCAGATAAAGAGAATGATTAATAAGTGTAGGGTTTTGCTACAGTATTTTATGAACTTTGTCAATAACCTCCCTCCTTCCTCCCTTTCCCAGCCTCACAGCAAGGGCCTAAAATTAGATAGCTGATTAAGGAGAGCTGCAGGGTGAACTAAATCCATCAATCTTGCTTGTAATGAGGAACATGGGTACATTTGTGCAATGATGAACCTCGTGGCCAGGGGTGGCTGGATGCTGAATGTTTTCTGTATTGATCTTCCTGTTACTTCCCACGTTTCTGAATGGCTGAATCTGATTACAGGAGCTCTCTGGGAAAGGAGGCTGCTGGGGACTGAAGTGGGCAAGTTTGGGTTTTTTATTCAGGGTGAAAGAGACTGCGCAGTTTTCTAGACTCTAACTTGTTTGCCAGCAAAATGGGCTGTCTCATGTCCGTTTCCCCTTTCACCTCTCACCAAGAAATGTGTAGCAAAACCACACTGAAAAGTTCACTCTGCCCTAGAAAGCCTTTTCTAACAGTTTTTTACCCTTAAAGACACATCTTATGGTCCTTTTTAAAGACTAATGGCCCATTTCATATGCCAGATGAAGAGCTTTTATTAGACAAAGAGTGAAGATGTGTCTTGCATCACAGAAAGCAGAAACCCACCAGAGGCAGAAAAAGCCTGAACCTCCTATAAGAAAGAGGAAATAAAGTTCTACTAAACAAATTGATTTATAAATTAAATTAAGCTAAATAATATTACTGCATATGATAAACAAACTAAATCTATTCTGGTGTCTAGGCCAGCTCCAGATTGCCCTTTCTCTTGTAAGCAGAAACCCCCCTACTAAACCTCTCCATATGCTCTGATACAGTTCAGTCACATCTAGCAAAATACTTTAGGAAAGACTAATGGACTCTCCTGGGATTTAGGATCATACTAAAGGATGATTGAAAGGTCAAGTAAGTCCCAAAATATGGAGATGCAATCCTTTTAAGTATCCACTTTGGCTTCTGCCTTAACATCACAGACTTTCTTTCTCTAGAGTTTGTAGTTCCTGAGAGAACTTTCATGGTTCAAGCTGAGCAATCCCTTCTGATGTAAGCCAGAAGACCAACCTTCATCTGCCCACATTCCTGGGCAGAGCAGCAAGTTGTTCCAAAGCAGATAGTCCCATGATCACTCCAATAATGCTTAAGGAGAGAGCTGTAGGCTTATGCCACCTATGGGCTCTGTTCCCAGAATCAGACCCAAAGTATTTATCTTGTCTCTTTTATCTTCTGCTCTGCTCTTTGTGGGGAGCAGCAGTCCCAGGAGACAACAGCACAAACACAGCTAGAGAAGAAGAATTTCTCAGCTTTTTCTGGGGGCTGAGAACTCTGTGCTACTGAAAAGTCATCTAAGGAGGGAAAGGTATGACCATGTAAGCTTGTTGCTGCCATTTGGTTGTTCAATTTTTCATTGTGCTTGGAAGATGCAGGGGCAGGTAACCCAAAAAAAAAGCTGCTCTTGGACATGAGTCTGACAGAGTAGAACATCACAACATGCCAATAGACCTCAAGTGAGAAGACAGAAGATCTAAGCTAAGAAAGATACTCTTTCACATTCTATCTCTTGCAGAATATATATGGTCACTTCAAATTCAAGGCTGAAAGCCGCTGAAATCTCTTCTTTCTGCAAGAGAAAGGACATCTACTTTCTTATGCTTTCAGGCTCTAGGTGTCAGAACCACATTCCCCCTGATTGTTTGTTTCCTGCCACTCCTGATTCTTGTGATTTAAATCAATGTTCCAGAGAGGAAATAGGGAGAATTTCTTCGAGATTAAAGGACTCTGTGAAGAGAAGCAAGGGCAAAAAACAGATGTGTGCTTCAGTTTAGTGGTTAGTGATTTGTGTCCTTTTCACTCTTCTGTCACCAAAGGAAAGAGAAGGGGAAAAAAGAAGAGGAAGAGAAAAGCTAATGAGTGCTAAAGTGCACAGGTCTGTCAGTTTAGACTTAAAGCTTGAGGAAGGAATTTAGTATTCTGCACAATTGCTTCCTTCTTCTTCTTGCTGCAATTGCTTCTCCACTTGCTAATTCATCTTAATTATAGAATATTTGGACAGCTCAGAGCAAAGTTCTCTGTTGACAGTGCTCGAACAAAAGAAAGTATTTGGGCTCATGAATAGATGCTGTGCTGAGGAACTCTAATTGGCTTGCCACGGCTGACAGTGCTACAGATTACACAGGTGGGGCTGGTGGTGTGCCTGGATTTTGCAGTTTTCCTTGATCTGTCTGTTCTCTTACTGTTCTCCCATATTCTCCTACCCACTCTCTGTCTCCTTGCATCTTGCCCCTCCTACAGGGTGAAGTAACTGGGGTGAAAAGCTTCAGGTACCTGGAGGGTTTTAACAGGATATTTAGAAAACAATGGAGGGTGTCTTATTCCTGAAGAAACCCATATGCAGCTCTGCTTGACCCTGGAAACAGGGTATTGACAGTAATACATTAATAATATTGATAGTTTTAGTAGCTTGATTGCTACAGAAACAGGTCTCAAGTAAGATGACATTTATGACTGGATAGGTAAATGGTTTTCACCTTGGATTCACAAAGAAAGACCAGAGGGCCAAATGGAGGGTCCGGCTCGGATCACTATGGCTACAGAGCTGAGGAGGATCACAATACAATGCCAGGAAGCAATAGGGCTTTTCCTCATCTCAGAGGATGTTGTGTCCCTGTGCTGGTGATGCTCTCTGCACAGGGCTAAGATGCCCTCAGCTTTGGGCTTGCCCCTTTTCCTTGAAGTCACGTGGTTACCCTACAGATGAGTGGGAAATATTCTATTTTAAAGAGGTTATTATCTCCCAGGACAACCAAAGTGAAATTGCCACTCTCCTTGGAAATAAGCAGTGGTGCTTGAATGCCATGCTATTCTAATGCATCTCAGTCCTGCTGGGAGTGACCTTCCAGAAACGTATTTTCTCTGCAAGAGATCTCACCCCCAAAGCCATCCCATTTTCTCCTGGCTATCTATGCAGACCAGAAAGGAGGTTTTATTTAGGTAGCTCTCTCTTTGCACTATAGGCCAATTACCTTTTTTTTTTTTTTGTGTGAAGAGCACAGGGAGGTCTCTTTCAGCATAAGAGGATGCCTCTAGATGGTTTTGAGTGGTAGAAAACAAATGACACAGTTTATTAAAAAGGAGAATATTTCAGGGACAAGTGGTCTAAAACATAGTCTGCTGCTTTATGTTATAATATGGAAAAGTTTCTATTATAGTTAGTATACCACTCTCCACCTCTTTCCCAAGATCTTTGTATTAATGTGAAAAAGTTACACCTTTTTCAGTCGTGATAAACCTCAGAGACAGCTACAAAATGGAGTCTCTTCACTCTGCAGTGTCCAGTGCTGATGTTTCCTGTGTCTCCAATGGGCTGGGCAGCTAGATATGCTCCCCAGCATCCCTAGACACACTCAGAGCAGGCAGAGGAAGGCCCTCCTTGACCTCTCCTAGTCACTGAGCACACCTGTGGTAAAAAGTCAACCAGAACAGAGGGCAGCCCACTCACTGCTCTGTTACTTAGATGAGATACTGTTAGTATTAGTCCCTTTATCACTGAAATCGGAATTTTATTTTAACAAACACAAAGTCAGAAGCACTCCAAGTTTCAAATCTCATTGAAAGTCTAAGGAAGTTGAGCAACTTTAGGACCCCCTTGAAATTCCAGCCTATGAAAGCAGAAAGCACTGCTATTAAATTGGGCAGCCTCTTGGCACTGCCAAAAATAATGTAACTTATGCTGGAAATGTGGATGGAAAAAATTTTCTAGGACATGACTTAATCCAAGGAGTACCATCTTCTGTAGTAAAAAAAGCAGGAGGAAGGGACAGTAACATCACCTCACCCAGATGCATGCTCAGGGCAGAATCAGGTTTACCCAAACCACTGCTGAGAGATGTCAGTTTATTTTGGGCCTTGCCAGCTTTTTCCTGATGTCTCACTTAAATCCTCCTTTGCCTGCTTTTAAGCCAATACCTTCTTATATCTACAGTAGACATGCATTTATTTATTTATGACTCACTCTGCTGCTACCTTCAGTGGATGGAAAAACTGCTACTCTGATTCCCTCTTTTTCAATCATTGCAGACTTAAATCGCTTGATTTCTTTCAGTCTTTCTAAATTAAGTCAGACTTTCTAGATATCTGCTGACCCTTTTCGTTCTGCTGATAATTATTTTCAGTTAGACAGGTTACATCTTTCTCAAAGAAAAATGGTTTCCAAACCTGGATGCAGCACTGCAGCAGGGCAGAGAAGGAACATTTCACACCTTTGTCCTACAGCAATTCTGTACTAACAGGTACATTAGCACTTAGTTTGATGCTTTTTTGTCTGTGTGTAATAACACAACAGGATCCTAAGGTTCCACAGAGTTCTCTGAAATACTGAGAACCAGGAGTGAACACAGGGTGCAGTATTTCATTGTATAAGGTTTTTTTGTTGCTTTTTTTTTTTTAATCCTGAGTGAATTAAAGAGGGCCATACCTTTTTTGGTCATAATGATCATGCTCCCATAGGAGACTGTGAGGGAGAGACAACTTGATGTCTGGTTCAGGCCTACTAGACCCAGCAGTAGTTCAAGTGCTGTCAACCAAAAACTTTGCATTAGAATTTTGTATGTGTGTGCACATGCAAAATGTCTGTGTGTGTGTAAAATGCAAAGAAGGAGTTCGATACTGTAGGAAATACTATATGAAAGATCAGTATAGATTATTAATACTGAAATAATGCCCAAGTAGATAAAATATTTAAAAATATTATTATGAGTTGGAAATGGACATTACCTTGTACATGACTTTGAAATTTCTCTTATGTGACCCTTTCCATACTCAACCCAAGTCACCATTTGCCCATCTGCAAGTTTGGAGGCCAGCAACCTCCCCACCAAGGGCTGCTATGCAGGTATACAAATGCATAGAAACTCTAGTGAGTTAATAAAAGACATGCATATTTACAAATATGAATATATGGAAATATATGAATGTGTATGAAATTTTGCTCCAAGCTGCAATGTTTTTATAGATACTGTTTTTTTCCACCAACGTTTAGACATGCTATAAAGCAGCAACTGGGCTGGCTATGAAAAGATGTGAGTAGGAGAGTTAGCATGAGCAAGATAATAGCCATTTTTCTATTTTCCATTTTATGATAGCTAAATATTGCTCTCTTGCTGGTATTAATAACAAATAAGCAATAGTGTTGCTTTGTATGCTAATGCTCTCATTAACCTTGGTTACAGGATACCATAATGCAGGTCACTGTTAGGGCAGACCAGCAGGGAAAGATTTCAGTGATGTTTGTGATGTTCTGGTGGGATTGGATTCACATGTTCTTGGGATAAGAGTTGCCCATGATGGTAGAACACTTTAGTCCACCTTGAGATGAAAGAGAGAATATGTAACGAAGAGAATAAGGAGACAAAATGTCTTCAAAAGGAAAATGCATGTATAATCAAGTCTTGCTGAGATGGGTGGGGAGTCCAATAAAGCCTGTGCTGTCTGAGCACTGATGATCTATAAGAGGCTACAGAAAGAGGGAGGATGGAGTGACCTTTGGAAACCCCAGTGAATGCAGTGGCTCAGCAGCAGCTCCTTTTCACCAGATTGCCTCAAGAACATTTTCCTACTTTTCCTTTTCTTTTCTTTGCTGTGAGGCACTGTCAGGATTGCTTGTACTTTTTGTTTTCAGCTGTCACCCAGTCCCTCTGCAGTCAAAATTGAATTTATCAGCCCTGTCATGAAGGTGCAGCCACTGAAATAACTGCAAATAGGAAAGGCTTTGAGTGCTGAGGTAAACAGCTCTGTCTGGATGGGCTCTCCTGAGAAACAGCCTTCAGATACAACCAGAAAGAATTAGGAAGCTACTGACCAGGATGGGATATTTTCTCAGGAAAATGAATCTACCTTGTTTGGCTTGGTTTNTGGATGGATGGATGGATGGATGGATGGATGGATGGATGGATGGTGCTGTATTCACCTTCCCTGTGATCTGGCTCAGCATAACAGTGGAGGGAAGTACCTGCTGCAATGGTTTGCTGTGGAGATTTCTGTGTGCTAAAATATCTTTGGTACCAGACTTTGGGCATGTTGTTATGTTGAGGAAATGTTTAAATGCACAAGTCAAACCTGCTGGCTAGATTTTCAGGGAAGATGGCTGCAAGAGCTGAAGAGGCTTCTTCACCTTGAGTATCCCCACTACTTTATGATTGACCGATTTTTCTCTTTTAGCTTTGACATTTCAGGAGACTGGAAGCCCAGCAGAAACCTTGCAACTGCCCGTTCTCTTTTGGAACTCCCACCAAGGAGGGAGGGGCAAATAGCAGCCCCAGCCATGCTTGGTCGGAGGGTAAAGTGCAGTGACAAGAACACACACCACTTGTTCTCCCTGTTGGTCTGGGCTTCTGTGTCAACATTTTACAATGTTCCATTTATTAGCAGCAAAGCTCAGTGAGGTATTCATTAAGGCTTTTTGTGGGGGAATGGCAAACTTCTTTTGAATGTCACTGCTGAAGGTGAGGAAATAGGAACAGGTGGCAAAACAACCCCCTGAATGTATTTATTGCATGACTTGGCTGAGTAGGAGCATCCCCAGCTTTACAGCTCTTGGAATAGCCATGGCAGCTGCAGCTGACCTGCAGATGTTGGCCTCTCAGAGGGACCCACTGGCCACCTGCTCCAAGTCGCTTTTGCCAGGAGCTGGCTTGAAACAGAGATGCTGATGGCTCCAGTGGGATGGAGGCTTTCTCCAGATGGACACCTGACCAAATCCAGCTCAGCAGGGAGTGATCAGAAATTATTCATGCTGTGCTCCAGTCAGATGGGTGCGAAATTGTGAGTAACACTGCCGATGTCAGTAGTTACTCAGAGGTAACTATGGAGCAGGGAAGCAAGCAGTCTGGCAGTACTCTTTTTCCACTGGAGTTGCACAGCTCAGGTAGGTCTGTGTGAAGGAGACTGCTCTCCTCCGATTCCTTCATCCTCACTCATTTAAAGCTCTTCAGCTGAGGCTCAAAAAGTGCTGTATGTTATACACATGAGTAGTTGTGAGGAGGTGTAAACAGAGCTGAGAAATGCTTTACTGCAACAGCTTTTTAGTCTTAAGGTTTTCGGGGATGTAGCTGTCCTTTGCTGGAGGATAGACCAAGATGCAGCACAGATTAAATCTACTGCAGGCACAGGAATTTTTCTGGTTCCCTCACTTCAATGTAATTTAACAGATGCAAAAATCTTTAATAAAGCATATGTGAAAGTGTGTGCCTGAACAGCAATAAAAGGAAAGTTTTCCAGGACCCATTTGGTGAAAGCAGAGCACTTGAGCTGTGTCTCACAGATTATAAACCTATTATACATTTACTGTTTTCCTCCTGGAACAAGCCCAGCTCTGTGAACTTCATGCTGTGCAAAGGGTCCCATTATGAACTGTGTGAAACCAGCAAAACAAAACCATCTTCAATCTTTGTGAATCTTGTTAGCCATGAAATGCCTTGCATTTAGTGCATACTGTAGCAATAAATAAAAGGTGAAGCGAAAAGATGCAGATTATTAAACTGTACTCCTTAATGGATTTGATATCATCTAATGTCTAAGTCATGCAGCATTGCTGAGATATGAACAGCACTTGATACAGCAGAGCCCTTTAAATTGAGGGCTTGATGAAGGAAAAGTCCCTCTATGGTAATACCTATTCAGTGTCTGACAGCATAATGCCCCATTATAATGGTAGGACACACATCTTCCTTCCCTCTAAGGAGCTGTGATTACCATCCTGGACTGAAGTGGGCTTCAATAATATGGACACTGCTTGCTCCTGCTGTGTTTTTCTGTTTTGAAATTGGAGTAGTTTGTTGCAAATCTCTCCTACTCTTGCTGTCAGGATCCTCGCATCGGAAAAGTGGCTAATTGACAATAGAGCTGATCTTCAAAATAGTAATAGAAATGGTTGTTGAAGAAGCCACACAATGTTTAACTTTTTGGCTTAGAAGCAAAATTTTAACCATATTAGAAAAAGAGAAAGTTGTAATTATAAAATATTTTTTTGAAATAAATCTGAAGGTGTGGGTAATGAAATGCATAACTCTCTTTAGAAATAAAGCAGGTACTGACTTAGCATTCCATGCTAAAACGCCATGGGGGAGGACTGCCAGGACTATGTGCTGCTTGCCTGCACTCCTGACTCCAGGGAGGGCTCATGTGACTTGGGAACTATTCAAGCAAGGAAAAAAGTCCTGGTGTGATGGTCCTTTCCTTTTAAGCCTTGGGGATCATCTCCTTGTCTCTCCTGCCCCCTTGTGCAGGGGAGGAACCCCTCCAGGCCTGGCATGAGGTGCAGCCCCCGGGCTGGTGACCCTGCACTGTGCCCACCCAGCCAGGGCTTCTGGTTCTGCTCCCTGCCACCTGCCCAGGCAAACAGCTGAGTGGCTTCTGATGTGATGGGGTACTCCTAAGCTCTTGTCCCACTACCTCCCCCCCTTTTCCAAGGTCCTTTCTTGCTTCCTTGCTGCATCTGTCCTTCCCTTTCCCCTTTACTGTGTCTGCTTGTGCCGTGGTTGTTTTCCTGAGGGCAATGGATTGCTGAGCTGACTTTTGCTGTCACAGCATGTTCTGACTCAGCCTTGTGTTAGCATGGGGCTGTGGACAGTCTGACAGGCTGCCTCTTTGCTGCCACTGGCTCTGGGGTCTCTCTGGGTTGTATTCCATGCCATGGTACAATCCAGCCTTCAGGATAACAACAGAAAGTCTTGGAGTTCCGGTTATAAACTTCTTGTGATCACCCGATGCTTCCCTTTTATTCCCTCACCTCCCTCTCCTCTACTGACATTTTTATGACTATTTATATACTTTCTGGAGAAAAAAGAAAAAGAAACTCAATAACATATTTTCCTATACTTTTTTATTAGGCTAATATTGAATTAAGGTATATTTATTTTTAGTAACAGTTATTTCTACTGTTCTTTTCCACAAGAGGCAGCAGTAAGTAAGGCTGTACATTAGCCCATGACTGTGTGTGCAAATGTCACTGCTGCACAGAAGCTCCCTCTCTTGCTTTCCTCCGTGCTGTGTGTCACCTTCACACCACTGCCAGCAGCTCTCAATCAGTCCCCTTGACAGAGGTCAAAGAGCACTTGCAAAGTCTTAAGTCTTCCTCGTGACAGTCCAAGGGGCTGCTAGAGCACTTTAGACAGCCTTCCCTCTCTCTTTCTCAGCCTTCACAATGAAAGTTGCTTTTTTCTGACCTGGAGGCACTTAATATTTCTTTAGTGCTATGCTAGCAATGGTGTCAGCTGGCAAATTGTCATGACTCATTTAGACTGACTTTGTCTGGACTTATTTCTTCATAGACTTTCAGCACAGCAAAATCCAAATGTAAGTTGTTACATGATTCCCTCATCTCTACCAAATCTTCAGTGGGAGCATACTGGAATGGCTCCAAAATTCAACACCCTCACCATTACGGGCACAGCAAAGGACTCCTTGTGATGTATCAGATTAGCAGCTAGAATGCTTTGTGACATGCTTATCTAAAGACTGTGAATAACTCATTTAGCCTTTCTTGGCTTCCACTGGTCACTCATAAAATGGACATCATGCTCTTCCTTGTTTTTGGATAATCCATAAAACTTTTATGATTACTCTCTATCTCCATGCTGTGCACTTCCTATGTAATTTGCAGGTTCTTTGGGACTGGAGGGACCTGAGTTTTCCCATGCAGTATTTTTATACAAATAGAATGAGCAGCTTTCTTCCTTAGTCTCTGTGCAGCACCCTATGATGTATCCTTTTGATTAAGGGGAAAAAAAAAAGAACACTTAAAGAAAAATATTGTCTAAAATGTGAGTGTATTTGGCATCAATACAATTTCCCTCTGCAGCCATGAAGCCCCACCCAGGAATGGAGAATTTAGAGAACTGTGGTGCCTGAGACATCCTATCCCATCTCCATGTCAGGCACGCACTCATCCTCTTGAGTAACCTGCTTACACCAGGTAAGTGGCTTTGTTTGCATTTGTTCTGGAAAAGTTACCTGGAAAATATTTTCAAAGGCAGCGTGATAATTCCTTCCCAAGGCTGGGCATCATGGTTGTGTTACACATAACTGCTCCAGGTAATGTACTCCAGCACATTTAAGATTTACTGTGACACTCACAGTCTATGTGGCATCTGGGTCTGACAGTAGAGGCTGCCTCAGGGCTACCTTTAGCATGCAATGGAGATGACCCAGTAGCCACACAAGAAGGCACACAGGGCACCTGAGCAGCCTGCACAGCAGTCATCTCGAGCTGGCTCCATCTGTGTGAACCCCAACCACAGCCCTTCTGAGAGGTGCACTGTCCCCCATCAAACAGCTATTTCTCAATAATTTGGGTGGTGCTTGCCTTGGCGTGAAGACAGACGTTCATTCATTTCATTTGGGCAGGAAATCTATATTCTGTATTATTCTTGTGTTAATAATACAGAGGGCTAAATCAAAGGTGAATTGATTTCCTGAAGCTGAACATACTTTTGGCGTTAGCACAAATACAGCCACAGTCAAAGAGCAGACCTTTCAATTTAGCTCTTCTGCTGTCGATGTAAATAAAATTGCTCATGAAGCAAATTGCAGCCAGTTATTGTCTGCACTCAGAACCATTATGTTCTTTGGAAATGATCATTTATGTTAGACTGTGGATTAAGTTTCTATGAAAGTGTGTAAGACAAATGCAAAACACAATTTACCTTGAAGGTCAACTGAATATTGGAATTGGCACTTACAGGTCATTATTATGCAGCTGAAATGTCCCAGGGAAAGGACTGATATTTGTGAAATGATACAAAACCAGAGATTCTTGATTAACTGACAGAAGCAAGAGAAAATGCCACATGGACTGTTAATCTACAGGGATTAACACCGTGGGCTGGAGGTGAAATTTCTGTCTAATTATCTGGCTTGTGTGGGCAACACATGATATGGGAAAACATCCCTGTAAGACATGGCACGGAGAGGGAGAGATCTTCCCTTTGGTGCGTCATGTCAAGAGAAGAACTTAACTCCAATTTATGCACCATTAAGGTGGTGATTTGGATAGACAGAGCAGGAAAGTAACCCTGAGAAGAGAGATGGCCTTTCTGGCAGAGCAGAGGATCCATCTGAATATTTCTGCATTTTGGTCAGCAAACTTACTGTCATCTAAGGAAAAATGATTAGCCACCCACCTTGAGGCACAGCCTGCTCTTGTTCCTCCTAGGAAGAAGGAATTACATACAAGTACAAGTGCTGTGAAATACTATCATTCTCCTCAGGTACAGTCTTTGTACTGGCGCTTGTGGCTGCATGGAAGTCCAGTCACAAAAGTTCTCTTAAGCTTTGAGCACACAGTGTGGTAAGAACTGGGTTATTGTGCCTCCAGACTTCTCTTGGAGACAGCCTGAGCTCAGCTGGGGTCTGGGCTGCCAGCCCATTTTGTGTGTCCTGGTAGTGGAGTGTCCTTGCAGTGTGGGTGTCCTTGCAGGAAAGGCCCTGAGCTGTGCCAGCTGCATGGCCTCAGTCCCATAACACTGCTGCAGAGACAGAGGAGGATGGAGCTTGTCAGGCAAGTACCACACAGGAAGAGAGTCCCTCCAAATGGGAGTGCAATTGTCCTTGGAGCACACGCAGAGGTTGCAGGTTCCTTTTAGGTTCACCAGCTGGATCACCTAAACCTAACTCTCACCGTCCCTTTCACATGACTGACTAACAAGGAAAATAGAGCAGAGCCTCACACTCCTGGGGTGACTTCCCAAAAAGCTGAAGTTGGAATAAGGAAGTTTGCCAAAGGAGAATCTCCTTTCAAGAGTATCATTGTGAATGATCCCAGATAAGTCTGCCCACAGGGCTTTCTGCTGCGAGCTGCCTCTTGATGTGGGCACAGGGACCAATCCTCTGGTACAATTGGTTTGTGCACTCCCTGGGTGTGCAGCCTCTGCCTTAACAGCACAGGCTCCAGCAGGTTCAGGAATGTTTTTCAGCATTTATTGGAGATGCATGATGGCATTCTGTTCAGCAAAAATGAAGCGCTTATGGAGTGCTTTGCTCCTTGGAAGAGAAAGAAAAGCTCCCAGAGACTTGCCTCTATTGTCATTGGCTGATTGCAAACTGTCATGAACAGCCATTTAAAAATCCCACAGGAAGCTGCTTTGTGCCTTTAAAGAGAGCAAAGAGAGTCCTGAAGGCTCTGAAATAGTGACTACTAATCCTGGAGTAGGCACCTCCAGAAAATGGGAAATGGTGGACCTGGCTGTCAGAAGTAATCACCTGGAAGACATATCCCAGTGCCTTTTCTAGACTAATTGGAAGAGATACTGCCATCATTTCCAGCACAGGTCTGATGTTTGATGGAAATAGCACAGCCATGACCTGTCAGTATTGCTGATCCCATGCTAATGGTTCATGGGAGAGAAAAGGGGCTATTAGTGTAGCTTTGATGTATAAAGCTGGCTTCTTCTACTTCCAAGCTTACAGCAGGAGGTAGGATGGGAATTGCCTTAAAACACTGCTGGATACTGAAATAATAATAAAAAAACCCTCCGTAGATTATGAGTGAATGCCCTTTTCAGTGGTGCTGTCCCTAATGAAATACAGCCCTCTCACCTCTGTCATAAGTTCCCTTTTTCTGTATGTTAACATCAGACAATCAATCCCTTTTTCTGTATGTTAACATCAGAAAATCAATCTTGTCCCATCAGCTTCAGCAGTATGCAACTCCCCCAGCTTGCTGGGGAAAGGCTTCTTTTTTTATTTCCTCTTTAATTAAGCTCTGTGGCATGCTGCTTTGCTTGCAAGACTCTAAGATGTATGTATGTTGCTTCAAACAAACCATTGGAGAGAAGAGCATTAAAGATAGCCCTCTCTAACAGTGAGTGTTCCAGAGCCACAGGTAAATGAAGGCACAGGCAACAGCATCAGCAACAAAAGGAGGTAATGATATGCAATTACTGGATTTGCAAACACTCTGCTGGGATCAGGACATCTAAACACACTATGCCAGGCTGCTAAAAGGTTGAAAACAATTTTTTTACAAATGCAAAGCAAGCGGGGACTTGGTAGCAGCACACACGATGGCAGGTTCTTTGAATAGTATGAATGGCTCTGTCAAGCAAGTAAGAGACAGGAAAAGATAAATGTTTTCCATCCAGTTTTACTATTGTCTGCATTATTGTTCCTACAGTGTAGTCAGAGGTGATTTTAAGCTTTTGTCAACAGGTAAAACTCAGCCCATTTATGTACACATTCATCAGGCACCTGCCTGATGATAATCCAGGTCTCTGTAGATATGAACTGGCCCTTTCCCTCATTGCTTGAAGTCATTGCCCAGTCCATGAACTTGCTCTTATTATTCAAATAATAAGTTTGTGCCCCATTACTGCAGCTTGAGCCTGTCCATTCAATAAAGGTGGCTGGTTGCCCACTCTCAGACAGTTCACCTCATCCTTGAAATGCTTCTCCTTTCCATGTGCTGTTGTGGTGTCCAGCCACTGCTTTGGCATTCATCTGTTGACTACAATCTATGTTTTTGTCCCCTGAATCCAGGCCATTGCTAGAATTACTGGCAGATGCAACTACCCACTGAGACTTTCACAGTGTTATCTATATTTAGACCCTGAGACATTGCTGGTGAGGTAAATAGGGTTACATAGTAATAAATTGAAGCAGAGGTTAAAGATGAGGTGCAATGTGTTTGGCCTTGGCAGTGCATCAGGACTCGCCTGACACAGAAGGTGCTGAACATCAACACAGAAAGACCAACACCATTACAGAGAAATTGTCATCTAAACAAGCAAGCAAGTAAACTTACAAATGTCAGAGCTCAGGACCGGGGTCCTTGGTTGTTTTCCACTTAGATTTCATACTATTCATAAAGTATCTGTGCATCTGACACATTATACTTTCCTCATAAGGACATGCGGGATCTTCTGCCCAACTGCCTATTTTCATCCCATGAGGAACTCAGTGTCTCTGGGATCTTTATCCTTCCCCAAATTTGCTTGAAACTGGTGAAAAAATTTTAACAATCTGCTGTGGAAGGGCCAAGTAGCATAGACAATATAGTGACTACATTAATACTATTTCATTAGAAGACTAGGCTAAACAACATGGAATAAATTACTATTTTAATCCTTATTTTTTCTGGCGAGGAACATAAGTAAAGAGCAGTGCAATAAAGTACTTTGAAGAATTTGAAACATAAAAAGCACCTTGCCCTGTGAATTCTCCTGTTACTAGGCTGTTTATGAAAATCTTTTTGCACAAGAAAGTATCTGGTGGCTTCAGATTAGATTATACATACCTGTTAGGAATAAAGCAGAAGGGGATTCTGATAAAAAGACCAAAGGCATAACCCATAAATCAAGAAGCGAAACAAAAATGGAACCTGCTGCTGATGGAATTTCCATTGATTTATTTGAACAGCCCCAGTATGAATAATAACTTAATCTGTCTCAAGACTCTCTCCCCACAGCACACTGATTTACAGCAGCCATCCATCTCTTTTCATAATTAGCAGCCTCTGACAGTATTTATTCTTCTCTGCCCACCTTCATTACCATTAAAATTTAGACTTTCTCCCTGCTCTGGAGCAGCCAGCATTTGTGCTGCCTGGTGCACTGGGATTAGTCAACAGCTTGATTTGTGGAGGTGTTTTCTTATGCCAGGCGTCCTTTGCACTGGCAGGTAGAGTCTGCTGCTTACAGGACGAAACTTTTCCAAGAATTCAGCAGGAAATCAACACAGCTGTGGCATTGGTTGACAAAAACAGGAGTGGGGCTGTAGTGCTGAAAGTCAAGGAGTGGAGCAACCAAGTCTCTGCCACTTCAGCTGCTCAACAGAAACCAAGGGAGCCAGGCCGGCCAAAGGATCTGTTAACCGAGTAAATCAGGCTCCTTTGTTATAGGTGATTTTCTTCAATCTCAGGTTTATTTTCAGTCTAAACTTTTGGGAATCCGTATTGTTTAATACAATGGAGAAACAGATTAAAAAATTACTGACGCATAGAAAGCATAAATGAAGATATATTCTTTAAATTTTGAAATATGTCTTAAATAACTGAATGTAAGATCAAAAGGCAAGCATAATTAAGTTGATGATGCGTCATTATATCACTGGATAGTTTGATCACAGAGTTGATTTAGTAAAGGGAAAGCAAGACTGCCTGTCCAGAATGCTATATGGGCCTGAAGTTTCATAACTAACATGATTATATACTTATTGCTTGTTAATATGGTAAATCAAGAGATGGTGTTAGGCATTTAATCAGCATGTAATATTAATGTGGACTTAATGAAATAATTATTGACATCTCTATGTGACAATTTTTGATTATTAACTGAAATTTAATTAAGTTGCTCATGGCAATGTGTGAAATAATCTCTTAACAGGTTTATTGGAGACAGAAATAGAACCTCCTGTTTGAACCAGGTATTTTGGGGTTCAGAGTTACCTCTTTCTGTCTATGGAGTGTCAGTGGTTGAGCATGGGCCTTATAATAGATAGACAAACTCACCTTTAATTGCTCAAATCATTCTGGGTGAAACATTTTGTTCATTTTTTTTCCTCTTGTAGGAACTGTGACTGGGTGACCGAAGGAGGTATCCTTGAGGATACACACCAAACCGATTCAGAAGTAAAAGCTGTGGTCTCCCTTTTGGTAAGTCAGAAGGAACAAAGTCAAATACACCATTTATTGCAAATTCTTCTTTCTGCTTGAATGACTGTGTCCATTTTCTGGATACGGAGACAGAATATAGAGGTGAAAATGAAGTGCCTGTCTTGCCCCGTGAGCAGGCACACTGACATGTTGATGAAATTTAACTTTCTGTTCCCTGACTGTCCACCTTAATCATAGGTCCAAACATTCCAGCTTCATTGAGAAGCTGATTGCTCATGAATGTCACCCAGCCCCCAAGACTCTTAGAGAATGTCTCATCACACGTGTTTGTTCAGATAAACAAATACTGCTGAGAGCTGCACAATGAATGAAACCTTATCTGCACAGCTTTGTAACTTGTGGCTGAGCTTGCTGGTGATTAGGAAAGGACATGTTCATCCTGATGAATTTTCATAGGTGAAGAACACAGATTCTTCTCTTTTGATGGTGCAGATTTTCATGGAATACGAAAGGTGTGCATTTGAGAGCTCTGCTCCTCTGTCAAATTTGGTCGAAGTCAAGTGACGTTTTCAGAATTTATTGTTGGGGTGACACCCAGAGCCTGGGCCTTCAGACTGATAACAGGAGTCATAAACCCTGTTTTCCTACCTGAAATAGGCTATAATCATCCCTTGTAGGTAAACCAAAGAGTATCAAGACATGAAGCCTCATTTTGTTCATCCTGTCTCAGGTCATCATGTGCCTTTTTAGTTATCTTTATTATAACAAAGCCTATCATGCCCCTCTCAGAAACCCACCTTCACAGCAGTTTGCCAGGAGGTTATTTACAGGTCTGTCTGCTGATTTGTACAGTCCTTCTGCGTAAGAATGATTTCCATTATCACTGCGCTTTAATTTTGTATCTGAGCTAGTTTAATACCACAGGTCCTATCTTAAAAATCACTTAGATCCCTAACCTCATTATTCTATCACACTTCTCTCTTTAGTTGTGTTTACCAGGAGAATTGAAATAGAACATTATCCCCCTTGCTGATTTTCAGTTGTAATGTGAGATCTTTGCTGTTTGGCACAGTCTTGATAAAGGAACCCAGAGAAAACCATTAAGGAGTAGTTTATATCAATGGTCAACGTCCCTTATAGTGCCACCTCTGAAAAACATCTTCATTCAATTGCCCTGTCAGGCAGCAATAACCACTTCCACTGATTTGTGGCAAAGCCAAGAAAAAAAATGAACACTACCTCACCTTTGTTGTGTGTGAGAAAGGAATTTCAAAATGGCTGTGGGGAACACCTACATGTTTTTAACAGTAGAAAAAGATGTGTGTGTGAAGTCGGCTTCCTAAAGACTGCACTTTGGAAACGTGGTGCTTAAAACGGCAAATAAAATGTACAGGGACTGAGGGAGGAGGATCCTTTGCAGTGACACACAGACCTGCTGACAGGAGAAGAGATAAACAGGGGATGCAGAGGGAGCAAGGTCACAACTGCACACCAAAGCACCCACAGGCACCCGCTCTTCACCTCAGCAACAACTGGGTCTAAATGAACACTGCGTTTGCCTTATCTTTGAATTCTCTGGTGCTTTTTTTTTTTGCAACTTCACTATTTCCTCAGCAATGAAGAAACAAGTTTAAGTTTATAGAACCCTTCAGAAAGTGAGTTAGGGTCTGTGGAGGCAGACTGAGAGTGTGAAGCAGATTCCAAGGTGCAGAAAAAAACCATATACTCATCTTTAGCAGACATGGAGAGAATGCTGTATTCTTGTCTCTTGGGATTTTATTTTTGTGTTCATTTTTGTCAGGCAGACCTGGAGGAGGAAGGTAAAAGAAAAGGAGATTCACGTGTAGAATTATGAAGTCAGATATCTCAGTTGTGAGGGGCCCTTTAGACAGTCCGTGTCCCGACTTTCATTTGTGTGAGTGCGCAGCATCCATGAGTCACTTGTAGTGCCATGACAATACAATTCTTGTAGTTGGTCCTGAACAGCACCAGGCATCACTACAGCATTTTGTGTGTGGCTGTGTGCTTCCCAGGCAGGCATGGAAGACACTGAAGAGATAAAATCACTTCCAGAAAAGGTCCCCCTCTACTCTCATTCTTATGTGAACAATGTGAGCACACGTTCAGGGTTACAGCTGTCCTTTCAAAAGTTTCCAGGGGAAAGAGGCCAAATAGCATTGTTTTGGAGCTGTGTAAATTTCTGAACTGGTAGCCAGGAGGAAGAAGCAACATTGCCTTCCATCTCCCAAAACATACAGAGACTCTATTTCAATTCTAACAGGATTTAAAACCAAGTCTCTTCCAGAAAAAAAAAAGCCAAATTATTCTGAAGGATATTTCAGTATTTGATCTTCTTTTCTTTAGACCTACTTTGAAGATTTTTATTAAGAGAAATTTGGAAAAGCCAGTTTACTTTGAAGTGGAATACAGAAACTCACTGTGCAAAAAAAGCCACTGAAATGCTTTGGCCTTTTGTAAATTACAAACAATGATAAGGCAAAAAAATTACAAACCCACAAATTCTTTCAGACAACACAATGTGCCTTTTTTCCATCAGGAACTGTGTTGCCCTGCTGTCTCCCTGCAGTGAAGAAGCTGTATCACTAGCCTCTCCTGACCTCTCCATAAAAATGGCTTGATTAATGGAAAGGGAAGATGAGGCAAAAGCCTTCCCTACAGATAACAGCTGTCTTCTGACAGTGACAGTGTCCCTCCTTTTCTTTAGGTACAGGGACCTTTTACACTTCGGAGAAAAAGGAAATAAGATTCATTTCAAAGAACTGCATTCAGGCTCATTTAGAGTTTAACAGCCAGTGCTGTATTAATGGCTGTCATTTTCTTCCTCTGCTCGTATCTGCTGACACGGGCTTGCAGCGTCCTCATGTTCATCAAAGCTGTTCATCTACCCCAGCCTGCTCCAAAATACACCCCAGAGTCCAGAACGAAACAAAGTGATTCTTTAACTGCTGCTTTTCCCTGTGCACTCAGGGATCTGTCACAAATGCAGTCTTACAAATCTGAAATTTAAAAAAATCATGTAGTAAAGGAGATTTCTGATAGCAACAGGCTTACTTCCAGCTGAGAACAAGCTGATGGGAGCTTGAAGAATTCTCTGCATTTCGGAGGCTTCTGTAATTTCTTAATTATTTGAGGTCCAAACTTGGCTGCTACACTGAGAAATATAGATTTCCTAAATTACCAGCACTGTCCCCTGCTTAACCGTGTCTTGCCAGTGACTAATTTCTTGAGCATTTTGAAAAGATAGGCTTAGAAAATGGTGAGTGTTGATAGAAATAATGACTATGAAGTTAGGACAACAGATCAGGTGTCCTGGATTAACATCCAAGACAGCAGCTGCAAATTAGAAGGTAGAGAAGATGTTTCCAGCTTTATTGCCCAGTGCAAAGTACCAAGAGTACTGAAAGATGTAGGAGCTTGTGCTGAGTGAATGTATGACAGACCCTCAAATCTGTGAATGAAGAAAATATTCATTAGATCTCTGAAATCTCATTTCAGATTTTCCAGTTTTTTGTTAGCTCTGCCCAAAATATTCTTTAGGAAACTTATTTTCCTTTTCAAGTGAAGATTACAGCAAAGAATAAAGGAAGAAAAATGTGGTTTGCACAAAGGACAGAGAGAAAGCATTTCCAATGAAAGGAAAATGCAGATAATGACACAATTCTCCACTGCAAATTATTCTATACAAAGCATTTGAAGCCTTCCAGCTGCACCTTGCTGGAAGATGGAATCCTTGGAGTATTGATACATATCCTCTTCTGTAGAGATCTGCTTTTGATCTGAGGTAAGGAGGCAGGACATGGGACTAAGTAGACTTTTGGTTCATTGTTGTTCAATTTGTTATGTCAACTGTTCTTCAGCACATTGGGTTTTTATAAACATGGTGAGACTGGAAAAAAAGCCCATCCTAACACCACTCAAAAGCGTTACAGATATCTTGAGTTAAAACAGAAAAAGGGAAGAAAAAAGGAAAGCAACTCATGTATTTACTCTTGAAATAGCAGGTTAGGGAATGGACTTGAAAGACAGCTTTTAGTTTAAAGATAAAGACAAGGCATTAATTTGACCCACTGAGTTACCAAATATCTACATTACACTGAAATGTTTTTATTCCGTATGATTCTTTCACTTGCTTCAAACCCTCCAATGACATAATCCTGAAATAGGCCTGTGTACTCCTCTTCTTGGTTTATCATAAGTTTGTATCCAGACACTGGAAATATTGGAAAGGTGAGGCCATCTCTCCCTGCTGCCTCTGCATCAAGGCTGCCTTCACGAAGCAGTCGGACTCCTTTGCTTTCTGAGCGGGTGGGCACAGAGATTTCACTGCAGCATGACTACCTTGCTGCTTTTCAAGGCCATTGCAAGGGGTGTCAAGCAGAAATGAACCCAGTTCAGAAGGATTGCAGGACTTACTGATACAGCTGCAGCATCTGAGGAGAGCAAAGCAGTTGCAGCATGCAAAGGAAAATACAGTGCATTAACCAAAATATTCAGGGAGGGGGAAAGGCTGCAGGATAACTTACAGGACAGGCTGGCCTTTCTGTGCTTTTCTTTAAAGGGTGACATTCACACCATGGGGATAGCAGGTGACATCTCACATGAGGCTAATCAAGTGGGAAGTGCACCTGGATCACAGCCTTGCTCCAGCTCTAGCTGTGATGGATGAAGGGCTGCAACATCAGGTGTCAGCTCAGGCATGCAAAGTGCAGGGGGTGGCCATGGCTTGGAACATGTCTCTGAGGCAATCACTAACAGCACACCCAGCTCTCCCTACCTCATAACAATGACAGGTGGAAAATTCAGGTGCTGTGGTCTCCATTCCAGCTTTCTTCTTGTGTTTCCTACAGTGTAAAGGAAGCCAGTTCAAGAGGCACGAATATTTCCTCGGTATACTGTGAGACCTACCACTCATGCCAGAAACATGAAAACTTGCTGGAGATTTTTATTACACAATATTTTTGTGACAAATTTTTAGTTTTGACATCAGTGTTGAAAAGTTTTGAAAAGTGCTGAGCTTCCACTAAATAGGAGAGTGGGTAGAGATGAGTGAAAATGGTAAGAGGAGGGAAAACCACCCATTGTGTAAAACCTATTTGATATTTTACTCTGAGTTATTTTGCTTGTTTTATCTCATGATGAGAATCATAAAACTGCAAGACAGAAACCTGAAAACCCATTTATCTCACAAATAAATCCTGCTCTGCTACAGTGGCTGATCTAGCAGCTAATTAAGTGGTTATGATAGTCTTCCCAACTGTCTCTTTTTTTTGTTTTGTACTGTGAACTCCAGGCCACATTGCAAAGATTAGAGCTTCTCTGTCTTTAAATTGAAACATGGAGACTGTATTTCTGATTGAAACATTAAATATACAGAAGATCTAGATGCCTTTTCAGTCTCAGATGCTACTTCAGCTAATCTAGGCACTTTTCCTCTCAGCATTTCATGCCAGAGTTACTAAATAATATCTTAGAAACAGAATTGCTGGAGGGTTTTATGTACCAATTGGATAGTGAAGAAACAGAGGAAAAATTAAGCCACCTTTTTGCACGAACAGTGGTGGACATGCTGACTTTGCAACCTGATGAAAGGGCCTTTTGTTCTGATATTTTGTGAGCTTTGCCCCTTGAGAAATGTTTGCAACAAATGAAGCTCTTTGCAGCGTCCATCACAAGGCTTATGGTTGCCCACAGGCAGTCTCTGAGAGGCTGCACAATATTGAATTTCTGCCTCTGTTTCAACCCCTTTTTTCCCTCGAGGCTTTCCATCCGCATGAGACTGAAGGCATCCCCACAAGAGGAGGCAGGCATTGCTCAGCAAGCTGGGTGTTTTGGGGTGCCAAACCCAGCTCCAGGAGCTACACACAGCATGAGGTTCCTGGCAGTGAGAAGGAAATGAGACAGCCTATTCTTGTTTTTAAAGGAAATATATTGCTATGTTGAGAGACATAAGGAAGGTTGGGTTTTTAACAGTTTTTTAAACCATCAGCAACTGTTATCTGTAACCATCTGTTGAACAATCTCTGCATGACATCTTTCTACCCCTCCCTGATGTCTCCTGGTGAGGCTGCCCCACCTGTTGAGCCACCAACACCCTCCCCAGCCATCGCTGCTTGCCAGAAACTCGTCATGGGCTTTTGCAAATTACCTCTTGAGAGCTTCACAGACCACAGAAGCTTGTGTTAATCCAGAGGTGTTGGCATGCCTCCGAGGTTCAAATAAATTCTTCCTTTTTTCTTTTCTTCACCAAAGTTTTGGCCTGAATTATGAGAATGCAGAGAAAAAAGCATAATCCTGTAACAGCAGAAGCAATGTTTAGTTTTGAACTAAGGCCACTTAAGGTAGAGTACTTCTCCTTCTTCCTCTACAAGCAGAGTGAATTTTCCCTTTTTTTTCCAGATCAAGGCAAATATTCTTTTAAAGTTGTATTCGAGTTATCTTGTTCCTCTTTTAGGCCAGAGTGGAGGAGGAAGAAAGAGAGTTAACACAAAAAAACCTAAAGAAATGTCACAACAGGAAAAGGAAACTTTAGGGTAGGTTGGCATACCCTGTTCATGCTTCTGCTCCCTATATACAGAAATTATCCTTAACTGTCCTATCCAGTTCTCTTTTTCTGTATATTGATTTCTCATCCTCAAACTGCAGCCACCCAATGAGTAAGGAACACATTTGTAGTGCTCCCCTCATACCAGTCCACATGGCACTGCAGCCCGTCCTCACAGCTGGGCTTAGTCACCAGCCCTGGCAGTGCTCAAAGCCAGGCTGGATGGGACCCTGGGTAACCTGGGCTAGTGGGTGTCCCTGCCCATGGCAAGGGGGTTGGAATGAGATGATCTTTAAGTTTCCTTCCAACCCAAACCATTCTGTGTCAGCTGTGGGGAAAATTCTTGCACTGCAGAGTCACAACTTGCAGACTTGCATCTGTGCTAATGCCTGGTACTGAACAAGAGCTGCTGAAGGCATTTCATCCCTGTCATTCCACCTGCAACAGCAACAGTTTGGAGGCTGGAGGTGCTCTGAGCATTTCGGAGTCCATGGCTGGGTGGCCATGCCAGGTGATCCACCAGCAGGCTTCAGGGGCACAGGCTTTACTTGTTTCCCAATAACCCCCACTTTCCTGTAGGTAAGAGAGAGGAAGAATATCAACTAATTTAGGGGTGCATCCTGTGGCTGGCAGAGGCTTTGGGAAGCCAGGCAATTGGTACTGTGTTCAAAGTCTGCTCATCTTGCCAGCCCATCCCCAGCTACCTCTGCAGAAAGGCTTGGCCTGCTGTAGTACCTGTGTCAAGATTGCAGCCTCCTAGAAATGTATCACATGCCCTGAAGCATTTGAAATGGCTGCAAACATCTATGTTTGTTACTGAATTGAGTCTTGCTTGTCACGATTTAAGCCAACAATCTTCTATTTTCTGCACAACTTCGATTTATTTGAAGATTGTTGTGCATCTTCTCACCCGACTGAGAAAACTCTTTCAGATTTTCCTCACAGTTCATGTTTTCAAGTCCACTGATTGCTCTTATGTTGTTGTTTCCCCTTTCTTCACTCAGTTCACATTTTGTTTTCTTTTAAGTATGTTCCAGACTGGACATGATGCACCATACATTGCTTTCATACCAGAAAGAAGAAATTACTCTTCCTTTTTCTGTCTTTCCTGTGACCTTGCCCTTATATTTTTATCTCAGAATAAGGTTTATTTTTTTTTCTGTATAACATTATTGAATTTAACTTTGGGATCCAACCTAACTTGCAGATCCAGTTGTGACTGTTCCAACAGAAGCCCAGATTTTTTCATTGTCTTTGAGTTATTTTTCTGCCTCTATTTCTCCACTAATTGCATGAGAATTTTGACAGTGATCCATTCCTCCAGAGTGCTGGCAGCCCCTTGCAGCCCAATATCACTGCAAATTCAATAAGTAGCACAACTACTCCTTCAGCCAGGTCACTGATATAGAATAGAATTGGTCTGGGCTGATGTTTGACCCCAAAGAGCTGCTTTTCCAAAAATTTTTGTACTTTTCCATAATCACAATCATTGATAACAATGCTTTTAACATCAGTTGATTTGCACTCATTTTGGGGGGTAAAAAAAACCCTCTTTGTTTTTCCCCATGGTTTGTTCAGGAACTCCACTCCAAGCTTAGCACAGCTTTCTGCTGGGTGTTGCAGAAATCACAGGCACTGAATTGAACCTGCCCTTTGTTTACTTGTGTGGCAGGATCCCCTACATCTCTGCTGTATTTCACACAGTAGGAGTCCAGCCTGGACTTTCCAAGGTCAATCTTGCTGCTGAAGACCAATGGCTCTCCTGCTGGGCAGGTGTCACAAGCCGAGTTTGTAGCAATGCAAACTTGTCAACTGCTGAGCAGGCTCCGGCAGTTTAAGTGCATTTGACCAGTGAAGACCCTCAGTGCCTCAACTTCATTTACTTCTCTGCAGGAGGTAATAAGGAAAAAGAGCATGAGACAGATGCAAGTGAAAGAATCTGTGAAATTGTCAGTTCTCCTATCAAAAAGGCAACAGGAGCGTAAACTGTCTCCTGGAAGTACATACTGGTGGGCTTAACCTGCAGTCTTGGATCTCAGCACAACAAGCTGCTAGGGAAATTAGGATCTGACCTGAATTAATCTCCTATGCAGACAAAAAGTCTGTGTGAGGCACCTGGGGCCTGTATTTCCACCTTCCAGAGTTTACTGCTGATGAAATTAATGGGAGGACAAAAACAATTAAAGTTTATTAGATCTCAGTCTCAAAATAGATGAAAAAATAACTTCACCACTGGTTTATTGAGAAAAAGGTTTGGGGACTGAGGGCCCATGGAAATGGGCCACTGGGAAGGGCTATCACAGTGTGACATGCATCAACATGGGCACCATGTAAGGACTGTCTGCCATGGGGCTGTTTGAAAGCAGTAGACCTGCACAAGGGTGTCATTGTGCTGGAGTCAAGAAGACCTGCCTTGTGACTTTTTGGTGGCAATTAGCTTCATCCAATCAGCCTCTTAATTAGTGCAGTTATTTTGGTCATGGAACAAATTTAGCTGTCTCTCCATTGACCTCCACTGCACAGCAGAGAAATGGAGAGGTGATCAGCCATGCTCATTATTGAATTTATATATATCAAAAGAGCTTTGTAAAGATGTTCAGTATTTTACAGATGTGCAAACTGATGCAGGACCCAATAAGGAGCTTACCCAAGTTTTCCAGTGGAGCAGCATCAAAGTCAAGGCTAGAATCGAGGTCCCTGTATTCTGGCTCAGCTTTGTAAGAACAACTCTGTTCTCCAAGAAGTGAAAGGACATGAGCACCACAGGTTCTTCCCAGGTCAGGATGCCATGAAGTCCCCTGGGTTCTGTGTTACACATGTCCCAGGGAGTCATCATAATCTTTTAAATCTCTTAAACTTTTAGAGAGAGCCTGTGATCCTCATACAGCCTAGATTTACTGCTCTCATGTGACACTGATGTAGCAGGATCCACATTATGGCAAAGACATTGGACATGCATTTAATGGTCAAATCTAACTATGGGAAAGGGGAGAGCTGAGCAACCCCAACAAGGCATTGCATCCTGAATTCCAAATGGAGAAGGGATCAATTGCCTCGAGTTTTTACAGCTTTGTCTTGGGATTGTGTGGCTGTCTCAGCTTAGATAGGTGAATTTGGTCTCTAGGGAAATGCAGTTCTGGCTCTGGAGAACTCTTTTCCTTATGGTCTCATTTTAGGCTGTAATCAATAAGTGGTTGAAATACATGTCGATTTAATGATGGTGAAAATTGAAGGTGTCCAGTAAAGCAGTCATAAGTGTGTTTAATGCTGAGACAATGAACCTAGTTAAGATTCAATTTGGTCTTCCTCTTTGTTCCCCTGTTCCAGTAATAAATGGTTCATTACCAGTTTCAAAGGCTCAGTGTAATTTGTCAGCTCGGAGAAATCACAGTGATCACCATATTGTCAGTAAGGAGTTTGACCCCATTGTTTTTAAAGATGAAAATATTTATTCTTTTATAGAAAATGCTGAGCAGTCTCCTGACTTGAACTACCAAGGCACAGCCTTTTTGGGCAGGGTGGAGGCTGACAGAATGTGCCCATCTGCTGAGTGCCGTGAACAAAGCTTCCCACACTCCTCAGCTTTGTGCTGATGTGACCCCTTCTCCCCTGCTGTTGTATTCCTCTGGGGAATGGTTTTATCCCAGACCCCTGTAACATGTTACCATTTAGTTTGACCCTTCCTTCCCCTTTGACCTAATTGGCTAAGTTCCAGTTATCTTTCCCTGGCAGGGGCTAAAAAGCCCTTGCTCTTCCTGGTTCGCTCTCTTACCTCTTCTCCCCTACCTCTTACCTCTTCCCCCTACCTCTTACCTCTCTTACCTCTTCTCCCTTCCCTCTTACCTCTCTTACCTCTTACCTCCCACCTCCTACATCTCTGGCCCCCTGGGTTCCCTGGAAGAATAAACATCTTGGAACATCTCATGGTAAGAGCCTCTTTGATCCTTTATCCTATTCCTAATATACACCACCCTTAAAGCCTCGTAAGTAACTGAGCTAGCAAAGGAACCCCCTGAGAGAGGCTGGACAGGGTCAGGGCATGGTGTATATAATACCCTGCCACCAAGAGGTACCTGGCAGGACAGAGGGTCAGCACCAGACCTATCCCATCATCCTGAGGTAGTGGAATCCCCCAGTAAGGTCCCACATTTGAACCCTCATTTGAACAGATTTTTTAGCTAGATTTGCTCTCTAAATATTTCTATTGCCAAAAGCCCTGAAGCCTGAAAACCCAAAGGCCACAAAATCCCAGCTGATCCGTATTTGTCTTGTAGGAAGGACCATTGGCCCCAGGGGTGATGGGACTGAGATGTTCCCTTTGCTCCAAGCACTGATACCTGCGTTACAGAAGGCGGTATTTTAGGCAGAAATGGCAAAAACACTGTTTAGTTGTTATTGCCTATGTTTAAAGTGTTCAGTGGATTGTGAGGGAACGTTAGCATGAAATATGCAGTTTGGGCCAGAGGCTGTCAAGTAACTTAACTGCATATATGGTTGTTGACTAATATATTTTATATTATAATCCAAATTAATTTGAACATTACAGTTAGGATTTCCTTATTTCTGTATTTATTAAGGATGGTGAAACAGACTGAATCTGTACAACCAGGCACATCATGTCAGTGTTGTACTCTTGTTGCCCCCATGTTATTCACCAGGATTTCCTGCAAACAGCAGTAACTGCTAATTCTCTGAGCCAAAGACACTGTGAGCACAAAATTAACAGCACCTTGCTAAGGAAATGCTAAGTGCATTTTAGATAGACAGTAGTACCCACATATTCTGTTTTACTATATGCCACTCCAAAACTCCAGGCTCTTTAAATATTTGGATGAAAAATATAACGATTAAAAAAAAAGAAAATGAAGAAGTCTGATGAGACATACCAGAACAGAGAAATATGACAGCACAATTTCCATTTTGTAGTTTGCTCTTATTTTCAGGTTCTAAGTTTCCTCCAAGAAGTAATCTGCTGACTGGAATTACTGCCCAAGATAGCTTCCTCGAATTTAACAATCTTCTCACTGCAGGACAAAGAAAGGGAAGGTTGTGCCCCAGTAACTGGGAAATGTGTGGCAGGGTCAGGGTAGATACTAGTCTGCTAATCCTGCCATTTTACTGCACCAAAACGACGTGTGCAAAAGGCATTTGCATCTTTTCTCTATCCTTGACCAAATCACGCTAGGAGGACGATTAAAATTGCATCTTCTCCCTTGCAGCTGAAAAAGATACAAACCAAGAAGAACCCCGTTTCCTTTACAAATATTCCTCCTATTTTCAGAAACTCTGACAAGCACCATCCAGGTCTAACGACTTTGGGAAGACTCATAATTAGGACACAGTGTCATTGAGCTTTGTGCTCACAGTTTAACAAGACAGATTGCAAATTAACAAGCATAGATCTTGCAGGTTGCTGATAACAATGAACAGTGGGGTTACTCACTGTCTCTAGTTTTCCTCATGCCTTTCTTCTCTTGACCCGTCCTTCTACATATTTCCCGTTCTCAGAATATTTCAAGTTGGCATGACAGGTTTTCTGTAACTGATCCATAAACAAGTAAGGTGTGAAGGGTGTTTCTCTTGGGGAATAAATTTGATTTATAATCCTTTTTCATAATTAAACACCCTAAAAAAGCCCAAAATTGTGCATATTTCTCTTAAACTTTTGGTGCCTCCTTGCACTACAGAGTCTCTGTTCTGCCTCATCATCTGTCTGTGAAGTAGAATACTTCCACAAGCCTTAATTCATTACCAAAATGAGAGCAGAAAAGCAAAACAAGAGGTATCATTACAATCTTGAAAGCAGAGTGCAGGAGCTATCTGCAATTTAATGGGTCCTGCAATTACATCTTGATTGAATGTGCTGATGAAGCTTTCTTGTACAACATGGCACTCAGCACACCATGACCTAGACCTGACTGAGGATTTTAGTTTGCACAGGTGATAAAGGGAAAGTCAAACCTGGGGCAGTGTTTGTCTAGATTCTGAAATTCTATTTATTTCCCTTGTATTCTTTTTGGCAAGTGTCTTATATTGGACTCGCAGTAGGGGGTGAGAAAAATTATCCAGCATTTTTCCTTCACCAAATGTTACTGCAGTCAGCACCTAGAAGCCTTTATTAGGAATAGATCTCAAGCAAAAGTGTTGTCTGTATTCCAGGGTAAGAACCAACTTTGATCCTGAAGAGCTACCAGCCTAAAGAAACCAGTCAGGGAAACATCTAGTTAATATCCTCTTCACTGTGTAGGAAAATTGAGGCTCAGGAGCACAAACGCCACAAATGTCAGAGAAGATGCTGGAGCAGAGCTGAGAGAGAACCTATTTCTTCTGGATTTAGATGAACTCCAGGTGGTATGTGGTGGAAGAGGGGACTGATTTATGCATCTTGACACACACCAATTTTAGATCCTGGCTCCATTTTCTACCTGTGGCCTGTGGCTGCCTTTAACCTCATTTTAGGTGTGCTATGACTTCTTTTCTCCAACGGCTGTAGAGGATTCTGAGTTTTCAAAGCCCTGAACAGGCTGAGCTGCTTACTGCTTTCTTGAGATATGACAGCGGGATGCCATATAAGATAAATTAAAAATAACTCATGGCTACCAGAACTCTTTTTGCCTCTCAGGCCTAAGCCAGGGCCAGCTGGATGGGCCGTGGGTTATTTTCTATTAAGTTTGATGCACTTTGACTTAGGCTGTAAACTGTTGCCATTTCTGCCTCCTCTGCTGTCACTGTCACTCTATCCAGCAGGTGGAAAATCATGTTTTTAGAAATCAATAGATCTTAGAGAAATAAAGCAATGAAGGAAGCCTAAGTTACCAGTTTGGAGAGATGGAGGAAGGATTTAAAGGTGTGAAGGTGCTGACTAACAGATCAGTCCTCTCTGGGCTGCTGTCACTGAAGTCCAGATGGTACGTGGACATCTCAGATCTGGAGCCAAAGATCCCCATTATGGTGCAGGGTGAGGACCAGCTGCACAGAGGAGGGTGGCTACTACCTTGCTGCTGCAGCTGCTTCCTGCTGGAGTCTGCTACAGGCCCACTGCTTTGGTAAAGGTTAGCTCATGCTGGGGAGTTTTAATTGTCTATTATCTGCCCAGAAGGAATGAACTATCTTGAACAGGGCAAGGCAAAAATCTTCTTTTTCTGGCCTTTTTTTAAGCATTTTTCAAAGAAATGTGTACATTAATCAAACTCATGAATGAACAAAGGAAAGATAATATCAGTGATGTGTTCATTGGGGAAGGAGACCCTGGGTCACACAGATCCACCAGCAATGAATCTAAATAAAGTCAGGGAGAGTGTCACTGACTACTGCAATTATTATTGCCGTGATTGATAATGTAGTTCCTCAGCTAATGTGGTGATGTGCGTGGTCTGAAGGTCAGCAGCACAGCTGGTGAGGTGGAAAACCATGCTGTTGTGATAGGATGGGCTGATGCTTCATGGTCTAATACTCAGCTCCTGTAAATCAAGATTGATTTGGATTACAGTGCCCTGATCCTGGGCTGTCCTGCATGTGGTAGCTCTGCAGGATTGGTCTGAAGTTTGTCCAACTTCAGCATTTTGAAGTTGGGTTGCTGACTTTTATTGATCCCTTCCCTTAGTTTTAAATGTAATTTAGGTTTCAGAAGAGAAATAGAATAGATTTATCCGTTTCTGTCAAAGAATAATAACATCAGAAATCCTTTTGTAGGGGTGTGACTGGTTTTATTCACTTTTGAGGGATGCAATGAGATTTAATGAGTGATTTGGAAAGGGGAGAAGTGTGAAATTTCTGGTAGTTCACTCACTGAGGTATCATGGGCAGAACAAAAAGAGGTGGAAGGCCTGAGGTGAATGCTAGATAGCCTGTAATGATGAAGGAAACAGTACACTGTATTATAATAGAAATGATGCTAAGGACAGCTTTCAGAGCATGTTAATTTCTCTGTTATTCCAGAAGTTCAAACACTTGAGATTACAGATTAAGTCAATGATTTAGAAGCATGGAGAAATGAACATATGGCATAATTGAAGAACAGAAAACTGGTGTAAATTGATGAAGTAAAAAAAAAGGAGCTCTGAGCTTTTCTGCTCCCACAGCCATGACTATCATCCAAATGTAACCCACTGCTGTAGTGCAAATTGAGAACTGAGAGGAGAAGCAGAAGAGACACTGGGGTTTTCTTGAAACTGGTGAATTCAAGGTTCTCAGAAAGAATGAAGGATTGGAAACTTTTGCCACAGTAGCAACTGTAATAATCACCTCCTTATTTATTACTCTAACCAGCAACAGGGACATGAAGTAAGATTTGACCTCTCTTAGTACAGTGCCTGAATGTGCCGTATTTTGTTACATCACACAGATGTACATTTTCTTTTGCTTCTCAAATTTCCTCTCTGGATGTTTTGAGACCTTAAATTTTTTGGGACAAGCTTTCTAAATTATTTAGGCTGAAATTGCATAAAAATAGAAGATTGGACAGTTTTAAAGGCAAGTAGAAATCTGAATACCATCTTTATTATCAAATAGGGAACAAATTTGAAGCTTCTTTACTGCACTGTTGTATAAATATTGACTAAAGCACTGCTGTACAAGGAAGCATGTAAGTTATTACTCAGTCCTCTAAAGACAGAAAGGGAGAATCTTTCATTCATTTCATTGTATTGCTGAGCCTTTGAAGTCATTCATTCTGGGAAGAAGAGACTCTTACAGGTAATTTACTGTATTTGTGCCTTCTGTCCCATGGGCTATAATGCAAGATGAAATGTCAGCTTCTGCTTTCAGTCTTCATTTCTCTTGCATTACTCCATCCTCTTTGTCTGAGGTACTCTTCAATGTAATCACTATACAGCAGTTTGGTTCCCTGCAGAAAGCTTGAATGGTATCACTTGCAGTAAAGCCATTGGTTCCTTCACCAGGATTCTTCTGTTCCTGGAAGTAAAGGGTGAAGCCAAGAGAATATTTGCCTCTACAGTGGAGACACTACTTTGAGATCCATTTGAACTCTCAGGAAGGAAAAGGGCACTGTGCTGGGGGTCTTCATCATCACAGCCAGCTGCCGGACATGCGGAAGGGCCAATGAAATAAAGACAGAATTTCTGTATTAGAGAGGCAGATGAGCCTTTTTCTGTAAAAAGCCAAGAAATGTGTAGACACTTCCATTTACATGTGGGATGCAAGAATTGGGCAATGTCTTTTATGAAACAAAACACCACTGAAACCACATGCAAGAAAATTGTCACGGACACTTCTGCTTCTTCTGAACTGAAGAAAATCTAGGTGGAAACACAAAAGGGATGCCAAAACACCCTCTTAAGGCTCTGCTGTTCAACTGCCATACATTGTACTGACTTTTGGCTTTTTACGTACTGGAAATGCAAAGCTTGTGAAATGTTTGTCTTCCATACCCCGAAGCACAAGCACCTTTGGGGGAAACCTGGTAGCTGTTTGAAACTATGGTTAGAGATGTAGATAATCTCTGTTTTATCTTCAATTAAAGTAGTGAGTACCTTTGGCATAAGAGAGAAGTATCCCATTTGTGAATTGGATTCAGAAGTGTATGTGTGTAACCCAGCTGACAAACCATGGATATGTCTCCTCAGCAAACCTGTTCGCAGGACAGATGGTGCAAGTTCCCTTTAGGTTAAAAAAAGTCATTAAAATGCTCCTCTCATGTTCTTCTTGTGGACAGATGTTATTTTATGACTGAGTGCTCAAAAATGCACGAGGTGTTGGCCTGTAGATGAAGGTCCTTGTTTTCTAAAGGTGGTAATACAGAAACCAAACATTTGTGGCATTGCTGGAGTGGGCTGTGGCAAAGTGGGGACATGTCCTCCCTGACAGGCAGGGCCAGTGCTTTGCTTCTTGATAGTTAGAAGCATGACTGAAAACATGCTGTTTAAGGGAGCATGAGGAATGATATTTTTGGCAGTGATGGCCACTGACTACTACAGAAAAGGTTCAGCCCTCTCCAGAGGGCTGGGATTTTTTTTTTCTTTGAAGAGGGAAGGATCCACAGTGCTGCAGTATATGGCCCAGGCTGTGGGATCTTCTGCTCATGGCTCTCACTCTAACTCTCCTGTGCCTCTGTTCACCATGTAAAAAAAGGAGCTAAAGGTCATGTTGTAACTGTTTTGTAGTTCAAGGATTTCTACCTGTAGGTGCATAGCATCCTGTAGTTGGTCAAAAATCCTTGGTGCTTCTTCCACAGTAGAGGGGAATCAATAATCACCATACCTATGACCTTCCCCTCAAGAGAAATGCAAAGTTTGTCTATGTGCATGGGAACAACAATCTTCTGCATTGAGAGAGCAGAAAAAGACGGATAGAGAAAGGAGGCAAAAGAGAAGCAGGATACCTTGACTGGGTATGGAGTAAACTCAGCAATAACACTTTCTAAAGAGGAAGAAGGAACTGTCTGAAGGAGTTCAGTGCCCCCATTTCTTGCCTCTCTGGAGCCTGGACCTGGCAGATGCCTTTTGCAATGCCAATTTGCAACCTCATTTCCCTGCCACAGCCTGGCTTGGGAACATGTCCCAGCCCAGTGCCTACACTGCAAACACCACTCTATTATGCCACACAGTTGTTTTAGCATTCTCCTGAACTGTTTTCTGGGTCAGAGTAAGTGTTTTTCTATGTCTTAATGGGTAAGTTTATAATATTTTACATATGTAATATGTGTCTATATACATTTTTTTTATAATAGTTTTTTCTTCTGGAATATTTCAGTATCCACCTTCTGAAATAGTTTATTTGGGATCAATTCTCTGTCCTTGGACAAATGTAATTTTTCTTCTGTTCTTTCAGTGAATATATTGTTATTCTATTCCATTCTAGTCCTTATACCACTGTTACTTCTGAAGGTACCAGTACTTCCATTACCAGCTAACAGTAAATGCCCTTACTGAGCTCAAAGACCAATTTAAAGTGGAATTAAAGAGTTCTATGACACATGCTCAACTTCAGCTCAGGGTTTTCTCTTTCTCTCCCTCTCAGCAGTTTCTCACCCTGTCCTTGTCCCCCCAGAAAGGTGTAAGTCCTCAGCGAGGCTAACTGAACTCTGCAGGTACGGAGCCCTGGAGACTGAGCTCACAGTTAGAGCAGCACTTTGTTCTCAGGAGCTGTCAGAGTGGGGTCATGCCATGTTACAGCAAGAAGGTTCATGATACCACCTTAACAGGAGAAAACAATGTAGCCCTGAGCTGTGTTTTGAGAGATAAAAGAAATGGAACAACTAGGGGAAGATCCATCAAATAAGATGAAAGAACATCACCAAGAAAAAGAAGAAGGCATGAAAAAACCCCTGTGATGTACTAGTCTATGAAGCACAAAAGTAACAATGAAAGTAGTAACTTCAGAGAGTGCTATTCCTTGTTCAGGCCTGCCTTTGATCTTTCTTTTTGATTCCCACAAGGGCATCTTCACAGCCCTTAGATGTGGAATTGCTGGCACTGAGTCTTCCTCCATGGGATGGCCGAGCAGCCCTCCCTGCCCGTGTGCTGTGCTTTTTCTGTGGCACCAGTGCAGCCCCTGAGCCATCCATGAGAGCCATGCATGACAGCACAGCTGGATGCTGAGGTTCAGAAAGGAGGGGGCTGCCCTGGACCAGCCCCAGAGCAGAGGTGGTTTATGTACTGTTCCCCTTTCCAGTGCCGTTGCTGTAGGTTGGTCAGAGTGTCTACTAGGCTTCTTTTCCCAGGACAAGCTCATGTGCATCTTCACAGACCTCACCTGTTCTATCTGCAGTGGGGCTCCCCCAGGAGCATCTGCACCTACTGAGGAGGCAGGTCCAGAGTCCTCCTTTTGGAGAAACAGCCTCTGTGACTGCTTCCCGTATGGTTTTAGAAAGAAAAGAAGAGGCCAGAATAACCCTCAATACTGAAAATGTAGTATTGTTCATGGCTTCTGCTGTCTCTTCCTTGCTTGTTGTCTGGTGGTGAGCAGGATTCAGAGAGTTTGTCATCCCAGGCTGCAAATGAAGGCACCCTGACTGTGCTGGGAAGGTGGGCACCTCCTGCACCAGGACACCAGTGCATGGTGCACTTCAGCCTGCTCTCAGCAAGCAAGGAAGTAAGAGCGAAACCAGGAGTGTTCTGAAAACCTTGAAAACTGGTGTTCGATTAATTTCAGACAGTTTTAATTAAGAAGTATTCCCTCCTCAGTTAATTATGTGTTTTATGGGAAGTGGATGTGGTTATCTGAAATCAAGCAAGGGATGGTGTTTCTGTAATCTCATCAATACAGGGCATATCACCGCTGGGAAGTAAGACAGTGTTAACAAATAACCAGAAACACTCCCCCTTTCCCCCTCCCCCCTGACACTAATAGATCCACCTTAAACTAATCCTTGAATTTGCTTCAGTGTGCTACATATTGTGATGTACCATGTTTTATATTAAATGCTATCTGTCTTTCTGTTGATTGCATTTTAGTTTTACTGTAATGCTCTGTGTGGAAAAAAGGATTATTCTGAAATAAGGTAGGGCTCAAGCTTGTAATGTCTGGAGCAGACATGCTTTTAGGTGCATTATTTCTAAAGCAAAACATTCAGCTTGCAGTCTCTAAAAGTCTCTCTTTTTAACCCAAGAGTGCTGTCTTTTTCCTTACTTTGATGATCAGGACCTTTTACAATAGCTCACGCAGGCATTCACATACCAGGCCTTCTAAATCAACTGTAATTCCTGAAAATTTAGACCATGTTGAGGAAAGGATAATATATGTGCTCTTTAACTGCAGCAAATGTTACATACAAGGAGATGCTGCTAGTGGCTTGATTATGATACAGAATCATGAACAATTTTTGGTCCTGTAAGTTTTTGAGTTGACAGACAAAGAAAATGCAACAGGTGAATGACAGAAATGAAGCAGGACAGTATGACAGCAAATAAAATGTGATCACCAGGACAGCAGGGATCACATGGACCACTGCCTGCTTATTTTCCCTAGACTCTATAAATACGTTTTTCTGCAACAAATGCAGACTGTAGAAAACTACAAATGTCCACTTTTATGGCTTTGAATCTCAGCCACGAATTGAATAATTTACATTACTGAAGAGTGAAATGGTGCAAAGTTGTTTGAGCATTGAAGGCAAATTGACATCTTTTATGGGAGACATTTTGCAAAGGAAAGGTGTGGGAAAGTCAAGATGTGTAAGCAAGACACAGAATAACCTCAAGGGTGATGTGCTTAAGCTTCACTGAATAAACAACAGAATGATTTGATATCCTTCCCAATAAGCTTTACAAATATTTCTGCACTGTCTGAACGTATTTCTTACTAGCAAGCTAACAGGATGTCAGAAGTGGCAGCATTCACGCCAAGACTCCACTCTGCCATGCTCCCCAGTTAAGTGCAGGGACAGTAAATTTCACAGAATATTTAATCTTTGTCTGAAGTGTAAATAACTTCACATGGGCTTTTTTAAAAAAAGAAAAAAATAAATTAAGTCTTTGCTTTCTTGCAGGTTTAATCTCAGTGCTGATGCCTGTTGATGGTTCAAACACTCAGTCCCCTATTTTTAAATAATTTAACTGGTTCAATAACTGTCTTAGCCTTTACTTTGATAGTTAAATCAATTCTTAGGAAAGAAAATAAGCTTGTCAGTGAATCATACCCAAAGTTCTAACCTTCCTTAGAGCCAGTTGCAGATTATATAAAATAAACTTACTCCGAACTTTTTTGAAATGAAAGGGACTGAAGAGAGCAAATGCAAGAACTGCAAACCAGAAGCAGTGACAGGTTAGTTAGTTGCCATCATGGTACCATAGATGGCCACAGACAGCTGTATCTGCTGTTTGTAATGAGTGGCTGCCATCACCACACCTGTCCATTACTGTATATTTGCAAGAAAAGCCCAAATGAAGTAACATAAGACAACTCTCATGAAAAATTAAAATGTTTAGAGAGCCCTTAGACCTGAGCTGGAAGTCCTTCCCCAGGAGAAACCTCCATGGGGTTTGAATCCACAGAGGGACCTCAGCAGTGGAAAATGCACCTGTGTCCTGGACAACACTGTAATGGACATCAAGTAGCCCTGGGATCTGATTTATAAGAAAATGGTATAGCCTGTACCTCTCTCTTTCCTATACTGCTCAAATATTGTGGCTTTTGTTTTTTTCCCAAAAGTCTGATTTTTCATGAGACAGCAGGGGGAGGTGTGCGAGGGGGTGCCTGAAAGATACCTCTGGATGAAACTTCTATTTCATTGGTTCTTGGTATTGCAGGGCATCGGACTTAAGGACCTGATTGTAGGGACAAACTGACCCAAAAACATAATGCAGAGAAATAAGCCAATGTCCTCTAAAATAAGACACGTTAGTCACTTAGGTCAGAGTGAAGACAAGACAACAGAATAAGATTTTAAACTGCTTCTTTCACTGTTGACATTTTTTGCTGCCAGCTACTAAATCTCTTCAAGCTTCATTTTTTTAGGTTAATAGAAGATATTATTTCAAAATTTCAACTTCCCCTGAAAATGTTTTCAATTTTCCATTATTTTGGGGGACAGAGATTGAAATAATTTGACAACTTATTTCATTCCTTCACAACTGAATGAACTATAAAGGTTTATTTCTATGGTTGCCTTTCTTGGTCTTTTGAATTTTTCACAGATTAGCAAAAAAGAAGTTTTGTGACTTTGTATTTTTTTACAAAATTTAAGAAAGACACACAATGGAGAAATAAAAAAAATATGGAACATATCATTAGAATGAAAACACAAGAACAGTTTCAACAATCACCTTGATTAATGAGACACCCTGAAAATCTAGTTTCTCCAAGACTAAGAAAAAAAAGTGGGATGCTAGAGTTGGAATTATTCTTTTCATGATTTCTTCTGTACGTTCAAGTATATATAGAAGTCTGAAGTCAGAACTTCAGAACATACTCTACATTTGGGCCATACTTTTCCAACTGGAGCAGCCTTTTCTGAAATGAGCCCTGCATAATAGCGAAGAGTTGTACATACTTATAAAACATTTGAGCAACATTATTTGCTTTTAAATGAAGATGGATTTTAACTTGCTGCTTCCAATTAGAAAAACAATAAACATTTTCCCTAATGATGATGACATGCAATAGTGTTAATTTGGAAATGCAAAACCTTTTTCTGTTAGTACAGTATAAGTTACAGTGTCATTAAATATATAATCAGCTATTTATTGCTAGTGTTATTTTGGAGGCACTTAAATGAAAAATTGATTTGTCTCTTATTAGGCCTCAATAAATGTTCCTTTAATAGTCATAGGGTGTGTTAATGCTTTACAGAATCATTGTTGTTAAATCGAATGCAGGACATTGGACTTAAATGAAACAGAAAAGGAAAAACCAAATAAATCAGGATAATAAAAGCTTTTCTTTGAGCTGTTTGAGTTGTACTGAAATGGATCTGTCTCTAAAACTGCCTTACAAAGACAAAAGTAGATTAATTGCTTTAGGGCTTCATAAGGCTGCATGAGTCAGCTGTGAGAATGTGGCATGAAATGAGGGGCAGTGGAAAGGACCAGAACTTGCCAAATAACTCCGATTGAAACCCTGCAAGCCAAAACGAAATGGAAATCAAGAGACAGGAGAAGAATTTGAAGACATGCAATGTAAAAAAAAAAAAAGGAGGAAAAATGCCGAAACCCAGTGAAAACCATAAAAGTGAATAGGATAACCAGAAGTGGAGGGAAAGGGACCGAAGCTTGCCCAATTAATCGTCATTGAAATCACAAGATTTCGTTCCCTTTCCTGAAAGGAAAACATTCCTTTCAGGAAAGGGAACGAAATCTTGAAATCAGAGAAGCAAGTCTAGCAAATGCTCTGGAAAGGAGATATGATCAAAAACGGAGAAAATTTGGAAATGAAGTGATTACAACCAAATGGACTAAGATGAAATGAGGGGCAGTTGAAAGGAACAGAACTTGCCAAATAACTCAGATTGAAACCCTGCCATTAGGGAAGATATGGAAATTATCGGAAAATTCCTCATAGATACTTGAGGATTAATTTTTCTGCCGTATTTTCAGACTTCCCTCACAAACAATGGGCCAGTTAGGGAAATATAATGCAATGACTTCTGTATTATGGGAATCTTTGTTCAATATCAGGGATGTGTGGAGAATGCAGAAGGCACAATTCCTGGTTGCAACTCCTTGCTCTTTTGTATTTTTTTTTCAGTGCCTATGGGATACTCTGGCATTCAGTGAAATGGCTCTCAAGCTCTTCATGAGATATATCTTATTAAGTACATAAATGATATATATACCTGATATGACACATATCTTAAACATATTGGTGAGCATTTTCCTGAAAAGCAGACATTGACTCTAATATTTTTTGTCCTAAACATCTCAGAAGAGTTATGTTTGCATGAACTTCTTCAGTGTAAACTTTTTACTGAATTTCTCTATGTGTTTGATTTAAAACATAGTATGTTCTTTTCAATCACGCTTTCTTGGCCAGTTTAGTAATCCAGATGAAAAGTAGATTTTTACGATGCAAATTGTTAATGCTCAGTCTTTTTGGGATTTGACGGCTTTGGTTCAAACAAGGATATAGAGACCTGATCCGTTGTGAAATGAGCTCATTTGCATAATGAGCTTGAGCCAGGGAGATGGGGATAGTGTAACAATCCAAAATTGTCTCAATACAAGAGTTAAAGACACTTGGAGCTGCTGCAATCCTCCAGGTATTTTGTGAGCTGGCTAGAGATAGTATTGTCCATCAAAAGCCCTTCACACATCCTGCTGCTCTGAAATCTTTGTGGGTTTTTTTATTAGTTAAGTTAGAAATCTCTAAACTAGTAAGTCCTCTTCTTGGTAGCCATTCAGCATTTGAATAGCTAGAGATGAGGACATGTGAAATCCTTGTTTTCATACTTTCCTCTCTATTATTTGGTATTTAATTGGTCAGCAAAATTTGTTGCTTGTTGATGCAAATAGGAGGACAAATATAAAAAGCATCCTGTAGTCATGGTGACAGAAAATATTTCATTTAGTCACAGATCATGTATGTAGAGATGGGCAGCAGGAGCTTTCCTGGAATGGCTGCCATTTCACTTACCCTGCAAATAGAGAAATAAATACAGAGGTATAAAAAATCTGTCAGCAATGACATGTCCCTTTGCAGCTGGTTTAGCTTCAAATCAGAACTGTCTATCATGTCTAGGTATTGTTTACTTCCTTCTGACCCATTATGTAAATATTTTTCTTGAGAGTGTGCTTTCCCTTACTTTATGATTGAACCTGCTTCGTTTTATTGAGAGGTTCATCCCATAGAAATATGACAGGTTTGTATATTACTGCAAAAAGTAAAATATTACAGGCAGATAACTGCTGATGTCATGCTCTAGAGATTTTCCAGGTCAGAACTCTGACATGGAGACTCATGATTTCTTGAAAAACTATCTCAGATTCCAATAAATCCAGCCCATACCAGTCCACAAAGTTATCCTTTGATTGTGAATTACAGCCTGGTTTTCATAAAGCCTAGTGGTGCATATTTTGGAGCTTGTGGTACCGTGATGCACAGCAGTGAGTACACCCACAGCCACAAAGTTTTTTAAAAAAAAAAAGTATAAACATAAAAAAGCTGAAGACATTAGGGTCAAACATTTTGCAGAATTCAGAGAATCAAAAGAGACTCTCGATAGTCACATTATTTATTCATCCTTTCGCTCCCCATACAGGAATTTTCTGTTTAAACATTTTTTCCCCATAGACTGTTCCTCCTTGTGTGAAAGAAGACCTGTAATGCTGCAAACCTGCTTGGGGAGTGAGCAGGGCGAGTGGCCCTTTTACATGGGAGTGTCCTGGGAATATGTGGAGTTTTGCCTGGGATGGATGATGAGCCAGTTTATGCTTATCATTTGTGGTTTATCCGTTTATGGGTCAGGATTAGAGACAGAACGGACTAGACTAGAGGCCTGTAGAAATTGCAGTGCAAAATTCACTGGGTAAAACCTCCATTTACATTTGTACAAGTAGCCTGGATTTTTTATTCTCTAATCCCATTAAAAATAGACTACAGGGAGGCTTGAGGAGCAAGACTGGTATCAGATGGTAATAGCTGTAGGGAGGTAAGTTTTCATTTCAGTTATGTAAGTGTAAAACCAATTAATTTTTCTAGATTTATTATGGTACAAGAATAAAATTAAATTAGGATTAATTGAATTAAAATCAGAACAACCACACTGTGAATTAATAATTCTAAAGTAAACTACCCTACCATTCTAGTTTCAGAGGGATTACATTGGTGTCCTAGGAGATAGTATATAGCTACTTTTTCCTGGGACAGAAGAGCAATTTTTCTCCAGTGATCTGAACCCAATTATTTATTTGTATTACACTTCCTTTTTCCTTTCTATTTTATTATGTGAGAGTTTTTTTTTTGGTTTTTTTTTTTAATTTTGACTAGCAGTGATCAATCTCTTTAATAAAGAAGCAACAAAGACAACATACAGGAAAAGAAATTTAACAAAAGTCATGATAGTTTAGAAAATCCTTCTCAGATAATTTGGAAGATCCTTCTCATGTTGAATGTTGAAGACTCATCAACATTCAAAAGTAAAAATTTGCAGAATATCTTATCATCTCTTGTCTATGGTAAATGTGATATGCAAGTTAAAACAGAATTCTGTACTTTATGAATTTTCAGTTTTAAGTACAGAAAAGACATGATAAAAGGAGTAATGTACTAAAGAGGAGCTGGAAAGAATTTAGATTAAAAGATAAATAGTCCTTCTGCTAAATCACATCTGACTCCCAGGGAAGAAAAGTTTGTTGCTTCATAGATGATACAATAGAGTACTGAACAAAAACTTGCACAAAGGAATTTTTCCTAAATAATTGCTTGTTACCAAATAGTATGGGAGTGGGAGGACTTAATTTTTGTGTGGCTCTCCTTAACTGTATGTGTCAGTCAGGTTGTACAAATAATTTCAGCAATGCACATGGTAGGCTACTAACAGACAATGTTATTCCCAATTAAAATCACAATTTCTGTTAAGTTGGCAGGTAGTATTAGGGCTGAAAGTCTGAAGATGTAAAATTCTGGAGGAGAATGCTCTTGTATGTGGACATTGTGAACCTCAGATCACTGAGTCATGGAGGAAGATTTGGGATATACAATCTTATTAACTCAAAGTCCAACCTTGCCCCCAGGACTAGATTAATTTACAGTCCCTAGTGAACCCTCACATTCACATCCTGGGGTGACCATAAAACTGATGGACAGCCTAAAACATTAGTCTGTCTACAGGCTCTTGTGTGTGGTAAGGACAGCACAAGCACAAGCACAGACAAGATTTATTTCACCAATTAACCAGTTATTGCCATGTTGGGTTTGCATGCTCAAACAAGAAATCTGCTGGGTTGGAAAATATTCACTTTGACATTTCTTTAAATCACAGACTGATTTTTCTCTCTCCTTTTTGAGGTTCACTGATTGAATTTGCTGTCACTTTTGGTGTGACAAAAAATGCTTCATTGAACTCTCTTCAAGCCTCTCTGTAGTGATTATGTTACACACTTGTGCACTGTCTTCATTGTAAGTCAGCTGAAGCTGAACTGAGCTATATCCCAGGCAAAAGATTTTTTTAAAAGAAATGTGTAATAAGAAAAATTAAAAACCAGACACAGGTTAATAAGAGCATGACTATTTAGTCTTCAGTAGACTTGAATATAATTTTTTTTCAAGGAAACACTGAAGTATTGTTGAGACATGCTTGTCTGCTCTACTACACAGTTTGTGAATATGTTTATCAGAGAGAGCTTTTACTAGCCCATATTCTTGTGGAACTTCACTGTTAACCTCCATCACTACTCTACTTTTTCCAAATACAAAAACTATTTTGGAAGGAAAAATTAAAAATTCACTGAAGTAGATGTATTTCTGTATGCTTAGAAGTTTTCTTTGGTATTTCAAATTTATTCTTTGATGGAAAAACACCTGTTCCATGATTTTAATTTGCTTGAGATTCTAACTAATAGCTAGAGAAAGGAAAAAAACCCAAGGGAACTCTTATATGTCAAAGGACTCCAGTGGTTATCTGTGAAGCTGTGTAGGGTATTGAGGCAAATGATTTACATTAAGAGTTATAGATTCTGGTCATTCATCTCGAAGAGTTGGTTTGGGAAATCTCAGTCCTGCTGTAAATTGTGACATTATAAATATTTGCCTGAGTATGTCAATTGCTCTTTATATTAAGAAGATCTGGACAAAGCCCCTGAAGAGAGATTAAAAGACTGAAGCATTTAGAGCCTTACAGCAATATCAAGGATTATCAAAGCATCTCTGTGCGGGAGAGCAGAATCGTTGTGTCAGACCATGTCTGTCTCTGGGAGGGAGATTGGTCAAATCCCTTTGTAGAGAAGGGAAGCACAGTCTCTGTTAGGATTATACCCAGCAGGAGACAACTTAGCTCCCTTCCAAAGAGGAGCTTTAAAAGATTTCATTTGCGGACCAGTCAGCTCAGAAAACATCGTATTACAATTGAGGACAATTAACATCTAAGGAGCAGCGTGTGGAGTTCATGCTTAGTTTATGTTTCTCCATCTGGGGGGTCTCTTCCGTGCTCTCTCTGCCAGTTCCTATCAGCTTGGATTACACTAAGCTTCAAGCACCCATGCAAGCAGAAGGTAATTACTTGAAGAGCAGCAAATCCAAGGGAGAGTCTCAAGGATGCTCTTATGCTTTATCTGTTGCCTACCAATGTGTTGCTTGTGTCCGTTACAGGAATTCACAATCAAGTCATGCTAAGAACTTTCAATAACTACAAAGATTTTTCAGATGAGATGTGTACTTTTACAAAAACACATATAGGAGACACCAGTATGATTGCTATAACAAAATGGAAAGGCAAGCTCAGATCACTGCAAGCTCTCAGGATCTCTGCTGCTCCTTCAGAGTAGGTCCTCCTTCAGTTCTCAAGGCCAGTTCACCTGCTTGCCTGAAAAGAAAATAAATTACAGTGTAGTAAAAGGGGGTGAACCTGCAATGCGTTTCTATTCACACAACCTCTTTCCACTTTTTCAGACCTGGGAGAGGTATTGGCCCGTGAGAGGATCCTAGATGTCCTTATAGTCATGGAAAGTGTCAGATCTCTTGTCTTTGAGAAACACATCTGGATTTTAGATTGGCACCAGGGTAGAAGACTCTTTAGTGCCTCTGTGATCCCTGTTTTGTTTCTATTATAATCTGACCATGCTGATCAGATTGTCTGCTGAAGAGTTTGGGTTATTGTGCTATTTCTCATGTCCTTCTATCTTTGTGCTGTGCTTGAAGATCTGGGCTCAGAATTATCTTTCTTTTACTATTTCTCTGCTCTGCTGACCCCGTAGTCACTTCTTACAGACTCTTAGGTGCTATGCAGAATGAGTACTTGTATTCAGTCAGAAACTTCAGTTTGTTTCCACCTACTTGCTGCAGGCTTCAAAATGTTTTAGCCTAGTTTCAGTTTGTACAATATAAGCTAGGTTATAGGGAAATGATGCAGTCTTTGGTTTGGGGTCAACATTTACGAATTTCCTTGCCTGGCAAATACCTGGCTAATCTGTTTCGTGACCTGAAATATTGTCTGATACAAGCCCCTCTCTCTGGTTAAGTAAATGTTGCATTTGTAGCTTTTTATGTGCTGCTGAAGGCTTTAAGCCATTTCTTTCTCACAGTGTCTCCTGAAAAACCCTGTTTCGTTGCCCACTCCACCCCACCAAGGTCTGGAATTACTGTGGTAGTTGGAGATGATGCTACTCCTTCCTCACAATGGAAGGGAAAGATCCTATGTAGTATCCCACATTCAGAGCGAGACAGATGCTGTCCACAGCCCCAGCTCTTAGTCTGAGACACCTATACCACACTGCCTTTCCTTGCAGCCATCTCCCATCCTTCAGAACCACCTTCTTTGCTCTGCCCGTGGAATTTCTGCAGGGCCCAGTCACCCACTGCTTAATTGGCCAGAAAAGGATAATAAAAAAGTATACTATTGAGATTACTGATAATTAAAAGACATTTAATCAAATGATATGGAAATATTTTAGTGTGTAAAAGTTTAAATGAGAATGACTTTAAAATGATGAACTTTCCCAACTGAAAACCACAAAATTCACAGGATCACAGAACCACAGAATGGGTAAGGTTGGAACCGAGCCCTGGATGTCATCTAATCCAGGCTCCCTGCTCAAACAGAATTCCCTAGAACATGTTATCACTTTTGGCAGTCATAAAGACAATAAGCAAGATTTTGTAGGTTTTAATGTATAGAAAGCTTGAGACAACTTGAATGAAAAGGAGTTCTAAACAAAATCAACATTTTTCATAAAGACCAAATATCTGGTTTGTGACAGTATAAAATATTGTTTCGTTTCAGTTTTGCTGGTTCTATTCTCAACATAAGACTGATCACATTTTCCTGACTATTAGATAGCAGCTAATTAGCACAAGAATCACTAAGACAGTTGGTAAACCACAGCCTATAAACCCTGGTCAGCCACCTGGGATAGGAACCGAGCTCTTTGCTTAATCTCATCTCCACTATAAATGTAACTAACAGAATAGAATAAGTTTTTTTGAGCCAACACTTCTTAAAAAGTTAATTATAATATTCATTAGGATATTTATTCACTGCTTATAAATTCAAATATAGCTTTTGAATCAAAATTTATTCTTCTGATAAGCAGGAGGGACAGAAGAGTTCAATGGTGAGAGTTCTTCTGTTTCTCCCTTGAAGTCTAATCTGATGAGTAATTCCAGAACCTGAACTGACTCAAGGCAGTGACAGAATTACATTTTCCTTTCCTGACAGGTGGAGGAGTGCAGTTGAGTTTGCTCATGAGAAGTAGAAATGGCAAAGCTGGGGCACATTGATGCTGGCAATTCTTAGAAATGGCTTTACAGGTCACCTTGCCACCAGGTGGGCTCATCAAGGTACTTATCCCAGACCTCCAGGAGATTAGAAGCCCTTGCCTCCTTAGAGCTGTGCCACAGCCAAGAGGGTTTTGGGGCTAACATTCCTTTATTGGCGTGAGCACAGTTTGGAGGGAGCTGCATTAGATACTAAGCATGTGAGGTGTTGGTGTCTACTGGTTGAAATACATTGATCTGTATCCAGTTCTCAGTGAAAGGATTTCCACCTCACCCCTGGTGCTCCTTTCATGTCTCTCTTATTGTTGCATTGATTTCTGAGCTCAGAGATGGGAGACAGGCAGAAGGAAACTGCATCTCAAATCCATAGAGTAGGGAATTATTCTGTGACTGGATTGGAACTCATCTGTTCCTAGACCCAGAAGAGCTGAGGGAATGTAGTCTGAGATACAGCACAGCTGTCTCTGTGAGCTCAACAGTATTTGGTTTAGAGCACTCTAGTCTAGTCCTAAGAATGTCACCAGATAAATATGATGCATAAGCATGTATTTCCTTGGAAAAGAAGACATAATGTTCTCCTTATGCAAAATATTTTTTTCTAGGAGTCTGTCCTTGAAATGGAAACTCTGAAGGTGCAAGAAAAGCAGGCTTTTTTTCCTTCCTACAGGCTGTGTCCAGGTGCTAATTATATTGACAACAAGAGAGTCACAGGCAAATTGAGTGTCCAATCTCTTAGGGTGTACATCAGACAGGCAGTAACACCACAGGTGAAACATTTCAAGGGATACACCTGGAAAAAAATTCAGGATTGGAATGGGATGTTGAAAGAAAAGGCTTGGGAGTGATGGTGATGTTAGAAAGGGACTGTCAGTCATCTAAACACAGCAGGACATCTTAAGCAGCCTATTGATCTTCTATTCCGAATTCACGCAGGGCGACTCCCTGTCATAAAACATTCAGCAGCCAAGATCAATAAGAGATGTGGAGCACTGAATCTTGCTGCTTCAAAGTCATACTTGAAAACAACAACAACAAAATATCCCTGCTACTCAAATGTCACCAGGGCACCAGCTCGGTTTGGACCAGGCTCAGCAATTTCAATGATAAAAGTTTTCTTCCTGTTTTTCCAAGTGGGAGTCCAGCTGGAAGGTGACAGGAACTGGATTCGGCTGTGTGACAGGGAATCTATTTTCTACCCCTCTCTGTTTACAAAGGAGGTTCAACAGGAAAGATAAACCTAGATACCATGAAGCACTTGCTGAGGTAGAGCTTGTCTTGTGCTGTGAATCTGCCAGCATTTAGCAGCTCCCTGGCTCGGATCACATTCTTCAGCTGCAAAATGGAAGGAGACTGAGAAATGCATTATATCACATCACATCACAAAAAGATTATGTTCTCTTTACAAACATACCCTCCCCTCTATGATATGTATCAAATTTCTCAATATACCCATTCAAATATAACACCTAACTGGAGTGGCTTCTGGAGAATAAATTGCCCACTGAAGTTACCTTTCACATATTTCAGTGTTGTTGTCATGTATCTCATTACTCTCTTGTAGACTAAACAATGCTAATTCTTCCAATCTCTCCTCTGAGGTCATATTTTCATATGTTTCGGCTTCAATAAAGGTCATTGGCATCTGACAGTCTTATGGAACAAAAGATTAATCCTGTCCTTCCATGGCTCTGAGCCCAATGGTTGCCATCACCTTGTTCAGCATGAAGTGGAGGATTGCTTTTAGCAGTCAACAAAAACCCTGGGTGTTTGTTCCATTTCTAATGATTCCCAGAGTAATTGATACTGCTAGAGATGAATACTTTACAAAAGCACAAATTGGACAGCCAGGCAAAGTGACAAGCAGGGATTCAAGTGGGAATATGCAGCACTGAGATGAGCTCGGAAAGCATCTGTTGTCACAACACCATCTCTCTGTGGCAGATACAGAAGCACAGAAAAACCTGGATGCAAGAGTAATAAATATAGGCATCAATGAAAATTTAGCATTTGATTTCAATAGATTTGAATGGCTGTACTGTAGGGGCTCTGTCTTGGGATGGGACTGTGTGGTAGCTTGCCTGAGATTGCTGTAAACAAAAAACAAATTGAAAAGCCATTGAGGAATAAAATCAGCTTGTTTGTGTAAAGCTCCATATGATTACAGCCTGTTTCTGATGTCAAAGCTAAGCTAAGCCATGATGGCTCATCTGTTAATTACATGCTGATTTTAGTACTTGTGTTTATTAGGATAAAGGGTTTGTATTACCTGGACAACCAATGAAGAAAAATTCTATAATGCTTTACTGGTTAGATTGGGAGTCAGGCTAAATGTTCTGTAAACCCACAGTTTCATTAAGTATTTTTCAGTTCTTAAAGCTGTTGATTCCTATTCATAGCAAACATAGAAGAGGCTTGGATTCTTCATTCTCTGTTTTTCTGTTCCAAGGTCAATAATTATGTTCCTGTCTCTTTCTGAAGAAAAGTTTCTGAAGGGTGTTCTTGTAGGTGACATTCTAATTTATGATTCTGAAAGAGGCAGGGGGGAATTAAGTGACATGATGGAAAGTTTGTTAAGTGTAATCAACAGTGAGGATAAATGCTGTTAGAGATTTCTGCATATTAATCTGGCTTTGTTTTGAGCTACTGCAGCACCTGTGACAAAACCAAAGGTTATGAATGTGGAATCATAAGCTTTGCCTCTCTGGCTTAGTATAATATAGATCTCTAATCAATAAACTGATTGAGCTTGACTGGACTGATCTCCAGGACGCACAGGGGGCCGTGTGCGTATTTCAATCCAGTGCTGTGTACAGCATGTCTGACTTACCGCTCTTATCCAGAATAGGAAGATTTTCCTATGGGTGCTGAGCCATCTCTGGCAGCCCTGGTGGATGTCTCAAATGGCACTACAGGCACACTGGAGACCTGAAAGTGCCCCTGTGGGGTTCAGCTCCAGGTTGAACCTCTAGAAATGAATATTCAATGGTGTTTGCATGTGAGATAGGGACAGAGCTCAGTCAGAAACCCAGAGCATTTGGGACACGGCACCATGTCTGTGGTTCTTCATGGGGCAGGCAGGGGTGGCACAAGAACTGTGGGGGACTTGTGCATGCTTTGGCACTGAGAAATGTGGCTGGAAAAGTGCCACAACAATAATTAAACACAAGCTCATTGGAAGTATGGGGAGAGAAGGCATTTCTGTCTAGCAGAAAAAGGGTGGAAATTTAGGACTCTAAAGCATAGGACTCCAATGCTTGATTCTGTTGACTGGAGACATCTTAATTTAGAGGGTCATAATTTTTTTAGAAATGTTTTCTATATTTGTCCTGCATCCTTGTTCTCACATAAATAATTTCTTTTTCCTTTTCCTAGATTTAGGTATTCTGTTTTAGACTGTTTATCTTGTCTACCAGCTCTCTAAAGCATTCATTAAAATTCTACTTTATAAATCTTAAGTTTTCAAAAATACGAAAAAAAAGCTTGCAAAGAATAAATTGTCATTACTTGAAAGTGTCCCTGACCAGATACAGGATTCATGATTAACCCTTAACTTTCAGACAAGAAATATTTTTTTCTAATTTTTAGGGAAAGTAGTAATGGAACATAACTACCAAAGGTTACATTGGATTCTTCAATAGTAGACATTGGTTTTTTTAAGATGGAACATATTTCTGAAAGAGTTTGTCATCTCCATCATATGTTATTATATCTGCAAGACTGTGAAGCACTATGTGTCTATGGGCCAGGTTCAGCTTGGAATGAACACCTAGAGAAGCCAGGTCTTTCATAGTGATGTGGAAGAGGTGTGTGATCATCCAATTGCCCATATCTAAGGCGGATGCAGTTTTTCCTGACGCACATGTACTTATTGTGGTCCATCCCTCTTTGCAGAGACGTTTTCTTTTTTGTTTTTGTCATGGGCACCTGCATGAACGGAGAGACACAATTCCATCCTGTTTATTGTGAAAACACCATATTGTGTTTTCATCGTGTGAGAAATAGTGCAAATCCTTGTTTTTGGATCAAAGAACTTGTTCTGCTACTCAGAAGTTTTCATAATCATTACCTCCTTGTGCTTGGTTTACCAGGCATCAAACAACATAGGAGTCTTTTTCTACTATCAGTCTTCAAGGATGAATAGTGACTGAGAAAAGACTCTGCTACTCACACAAAATTTTCCACTCCCTCTTGTCATCTTACAAGAACCATTGATGTTATTTTTGGGAAGTATTGACTCTTTTACAGAATAGAGGGCTCATTAAATCAAAATAACAGCAACATTTTCAGCTGCTTCATTGTTATCATTGCTATTGTTGCAAGCCACTGCTGGAAGCTGGGGAAAAAAAAGAAAGGAGAAATAATGCCAATAAAGAATAGATACCCCAACGTATCCTGAGCCCAAGATAAAGTGCAACACATCTTTTTTATGGCTTTTAAGTACTTGGTAGTGTGCCACTGGCTTCATAATCATCCTGAAGAGGCAGCAGTGCCACTGAGAAGGACAGGGGAGCTAAAATTTATAGAAAAAAGGATAAACTGGAAATGACAGAGTCACTAAAAAGCGGAAATACTGTACAGAGGTTGTGTTAATGAAAGTATCGCGTGTTGCAAGAAGAAAGAAGGACTTTATTCCACTTCCATCACAAACTTACACAGAGTCAATTTGGGGGTAAAATATGTTATTATTTTTTAAACAGAGGGGTCAAATTGTAACAAGTTAGAGTGAAAGCAAAGGAAAAAAGTACAAAATATGAAAAATGAACCATGTGGAACCCAGAGTGGCTGGTGCCCAGGAGAAACAGAGCTGGAGGGTGACCAGATATAAAGCACAGCAGGGAGCTCTTCTATGTTTGCTGGGAACGCTGCAAGAAATTTTGACAATGGGAGGATTTCTCAGTAGTATGGAAATCTATTCTGGGAAAAAAGCAGCATGGGGAGGAAACAGGAGATTTTTAATTGTACAAATTTATGATTTTAGGACATGCAGCAGGGAGTAAATGCAGTAATCCAGGAAATCCATTTAGTTTTTTGATGTGCTGTCACTCCAGAAAAGGTCAGTACATGAATGCTTTCATCTCAAGGAGAGAGAAGCCTGTTAGACAAACACTGGATGCATTTTTCCATTGTTGACCTACTCACCCTTTAGAATTGTGGAGTGACCATCTGGGTTTTTCCAACTGAAGAGCTAGCTCAGGGGCACTGCCACCTTCTGTCACCTTGCTTTTCCTCCACACTGCACCTTGAGCAGGAATATTGGTGTGGGGTTTCTTTTTGGCTGGGATTGATACCTGCAGTATCAAGGTGCCCAGTAAATGCATTGCCTGTGGTCCTTGGGGGTTATCCAGCAGTCAGGATGTTGTGACACCTGTCAAATGGATTTTCACTTTCTGGATGACTGAAAAGCAAAATCTCTCTTATCCATTTTCAGTCGAATTGGGGATTTCTCAGGTTTCAAGGTCATGAAAAGAGTGATGCTTATCCCCTCTGATGTTTCAGGATAGTTTTGACTGCTTTTGCACTTTGCATGGGTCTGATGCCCTCTCCTTTGTTATCACTCAAGAGATTAATTGAGGTTATTCATGCATCAGTGGCAGCCTGTTGGAAATGTCACCAACATGACATGATGAAATGTCAGACTGGATAAAACTTCTTTGGTCAAGCCCAGACTGGGCAAAGGCAGGCACCATATTCTTAAACGTCGAACTGGAACAAAACAATAATAAAATATTGTGGAAAGGCCAGTAGAAACGTAAGAAGTTTCCCAGAATTTCCCAAAATTGGAGAACTTTTATGGGACATTGAAAGCCAAGTTAGTGAGGAGGTTGTAGTATATAAGTACTACTATATAAGTTCTGTCCTGCCTTGCAAAAGACATTAAATGGCTGCTCACTGGACTTGGTTGCATAAGAAAAGAACAAGGTGAAACTGTTCCTTCAATTATGACAATGGATAAGGTAGTTAAAAATGGTTCTCTTTGTAACACTCCACAACAGTTTGAAGGCTTCCTTTCTGTAAGTACTACTACATATTCTTCTTTGCCTCCGCAGTATTTTCTCCTGTAAATGACTCAGGAACACAGCTTTACTGCCTATTTTGCAGTAAGGAGCCTTTTTTTTTCTAGCCCCTGCAAATACTCAGAGCAAAAGAGACAGTTCTAACCCCACAAATATCTCTGGCTTCTACTGTTTGCAAAATACCTTTTTTCCAGCAAGTGAAATTATATATGGTTAATTAATAATGCAGCATAGAAATTTCTATGCAACTCTCATGCAGAGTCCACTGGCATGATTTTATTTCGACCATAGGAATTTAATAACCATCAAGAATTGTTTTGCAGTACAAAACTTCTTGTGTTGGCTGCACTTAGGTTGCAGCTAGACTACTAAAGATGTTGTTTTAAAAGTGGATTCAAGCTACTTCTTGTGATCAGTTCCTGTAGCTGGTGTGATTTAATGCCTTTGGAGTGGATGAAGAAGTGTTTCATTGGCTGAATTCCCCCAGAAATACCAACTTCTTTGTCAAACAGTGCTGATCCTTGAAGGATTTGGGAGGGACAAGCATGGAACAGATTCTCATCATCTGCAGCAGGCACTTCCATTTACGAGAAACAAAGTATATTGCTGCATAGACAAAACTGTGTTGAGTAACCTTCAAAGATGATAATAGAGTAAGTCTTTTGTTCTCGTCATAGTTCAATCTTCAAGGCTCTAATAGAGCGGGTAACCTGAAATCTGACCTTCTCAAGAGGTGAAGAGGCTGTGACTCTTAAACCTCCTTGGTTCCTGTAACAGATAATTGAGTTCTTGTGCTGTGCCTGGTTCCTCTGTGCACCTCCCTCTGCTCCCATCCTGTGCTGGTACTGAGCATGGCTGCTAGTTCCACCCCAGGTAGTGTGGGATTGACAGCCAGGGAAAGGGGTTCTGAGGGATCAATAAGCCCCCATATCCCTTGGGAAGGAGTAGAGGCAGGTGGAGATCAGGACTGTAAGAAAGACTATTACCTTCTACCAGAGATAAGCTCTCGGTAGCCCAGTGACCTGCAGACCCTCACAGAAGATGAAGCGCAGGACATCCACCATTGCACAGCTGCTGTTGGGTGTCCCAGATGGTCTCCTTCCTTCAGCCTTGCTGCAGGCTTTAATCTTGTAGCCCTTAATAATCCATCACTGCAGACAGCTGCCTACTCTGCCTCTATGTAAAACACACAGTGGTGTACAAATTAGTTATAAATCAGTGACTTGCTACCCTGGTAGGCACAAAAGGTGTTATGAGTTGTGGGAGCACAGAGGATCAAGATTCTAGTCTTAAGTGTAATGCCTGAAAAAAGAGCAATAAATACAAGAGGCAGCAGCAGCATGACCAAAACAGAAGAAGTATAAATCATACTGTGGAATGAAGTGCAGTGATTCACCTGCTATGCTGGGTGCTGCTGCCCTGCAGACAATCTGACAGCACAGCAGAAAAGAAATGCAATGCTCCAGAAATAAATACTCATCCTGAACTTACACAATGCTATTCGTTTTGTGTTAATATATTTCTTCTTGAAATTTAGCTGAAACCCACGGCAACAAATCATCCCAGCATCAATACAAGGTAAATGTGTGTGATTAAGGAAGGAGAGGGACATCAGCAGAGTCACAACCCTTAAAAATTAACTATTGTCGGGTTTCATCTGCATGACATGGATCCTCTTTGATAGTTCACATATATTGGCTTGCATTTCATTCACCCTTAGGTCATCTTTCTACATTATTTGTCATTTTAAAAATTATCTGTTTCATTTCACAATATAGTCACCAGCATGACCAGTAATAGGGTACAGTCAAAGAAGATACAACAAGTGGCAAAGACAAACTAGAAAGGGAGTTACGATAAAGTTGAAAGTAAAGAGTCAAGGTACCTTGAGAGATGGCCACCTAAAAGGTGGAGGTCCTTGGATCTTCTGAGAGCAAAGAAGTCAGGACCCTTGGGAATCACCACTGGCTCTGGAAATAAGTGTAGTCAGGACCAAGCACTAGTGTTCACAGCCAAGTAGGATGGCTCTTAGGTTTTATATGTGAATCAGCAAAAGCTTATGAAGGTATATGTCCTTCCATTTCAGAGAGGCTTTTGTAAGCCTATTGCTAACTCGTTGTAAGAAGCTGAGTTAATCTCTGTCATCCACTAACTCGTGTATCCACATGATAAACATGGGAAGTGCTATTTGCCTACCCGGAGTATTGTGAATGCTGATTAATACCTTGTGAAAACATTATAAGATTATTTGGAGAAAGTAACTGTGCCTTGCCAGTGTGCAGCAGTAGATTATTCTGCTGCCAGCCACAATAGGAAGTGAATTGTCTCCTTTAACCTCTCTGTTCCTCCTTCCCCGTACCTGATCTCAGCAAATGCTTTCTTGCTCTTGGTTTTTTGCTGATAGAAAAATGACTTGCCAGACCTGGAGGCCAACAAGCACATATCTTCCATTTTCCAAATTGCCCTCTAGTTACTGCCTAGTACAAGGGCACAGTGGCAGAAAAAGAGTTCATTGGGTTTTGCAGGTCTCTATGACAGGATGTGTCATTTAACTCTAATCTGCACAGTGGTTTTTTGTGCTCTATATGCCTAGCAAGAGTTACATCCTTACAGTTTTTTTAATAATCAATATTATCTATAAAAAAACCCCAAACTGTAAAAGAATGTGATCCAGACACAACATGAAGTTGTGTCTTATTATTAATACTTACTATAATATCACGGGGAATTTACCTCACAACCTTCTCTTATTTAGCCTTTTCTTTGGTTGTTCAGATCCTCTGCCATTTTTTCTTAAAAAAACCTCTGCCCTTGACTTAGTGTAGGTTTTCTGAGATGTGGCTACCTTAAGATTAATTTTTGGGGAGAAATGCTCTTAGAAGTGTTCAGGTTGTCTAATTTTATGAATTCATGAATACAAATGGGTGCAGATATTCTTGCACAGCAAGAACATGTCTGGGTCTCCCTTAAGGACCAGTGATACATTCATCCCACAGCCACAGGATCATGCTGCTAACTTGCAATCCCTGCCCCAAGGATTTTATTGCCCTCCCATATGGAAAGAGAAATGGTTAGGGAAATGAAACAGAAGAACACTGATAAAAACTGAGGTCCTGGCACACTGAGCACAGAAGTGGTTCTGTCCAATCTTTCATGGGCACCAGAGGTAAATGGAAAGGAGGGGGGCAGAAAGAGGCAGTCCACTAGGGCTGTAGAGATTTACAGGTAATGTGTTGCCGCAGGTGAGACAGTGATGGAGCCAGAGAGAAAACTGGACCGACGGGCTGAGCTTCTCCAGAGCATGTGTGTACTGAAGCCTCTTCAGAAAATGAAAACACAGGGGACTGCAAAGACTGATCAGAAAGCGCACTTTTGTGGGGCACCTCTGACTTAATAGAGGCCTGTGGCGGGGGAAGCTTTTCTTTTGGGTTTTGGGACTTTTTGGAGTTGGGTGTGTGAAGGTAGCTACGCTGGCCCGTGTCCAGGGCAGGGCACAGACCTTGCTCCACCGTGTGTGACAGACCTTGCTCTCACATGACTGACTTCACCTGGACTGAACACTTCTGTGAGAGATCTCCTGAAGCTGAATCTAGGCAGATATTTTCTGTGCAGCAGAAAAATCCCTGCAGTGTTTTTTCAGTGCTCAGCTAATGAGGGAGAGAGTGCGTTTTATCTTTGTTACCACGGAAAGTTAACCACAATCCAGGCAGTGATTTATAGGTAATGAGTCCTGTCACACTTACAATTCATGCCTTACATGAAAGTCATCAGCATACCTACTGCTGATCAGAAATCCAGGTATATTTCTCCATGTTTTATTCACAGTCTAATGATCTGCCAAGGCAAAGGCTGGATTTAAAGCTGATTGCTATCAACATTTACATCTGTGAATGCATCTGAATGCCAAGGAGCATTTAGGAAATCAGCTGTCATGATTGCAGTAGAGGATACTTCCACTGAGTGAGGTAGGAAGGAACTGTAGGGGTTTAGGGGTCACTTGGAAAGAGTAGGGAGAAGGGGAGCAGAAAATAAAAATTATTATTTTTGGACATTAGTGGTAGGACTGCTAGTGAACAACAAATGTCTGCTGTGGCTCCCACTTGCCCCCACGGTGAGATGGGGTAAGAATTTCACACCTGCAGTTGGTTTAGAGATAGTTTTGTCAAGAGATGGCTGCACTTGAAAGCTTGCCTCTATGGAGGGCCACCAGACCCTCAAGGGGAGACGTTCCCATGCACAGGACTGGCTTCAATTCCACTGGCTTGGTGTGGGGGTGGGTGTGTGGGAACGGGGAAGAGCCCCTGTGCTGCCCTCTGTGGGGCGAGCAAATGGAAACGTGCCCATGGGAAGGTCCTGTTGGCTCCAGTGACCAGGCAAGGAAGGAGGTGGGGCTGCTGTCTGTACATGTAATGAGTTTCTGTTCTGCACTGTTCTAAAGGTATTCTTCGGAGACCAGCCTTTCCTAGGAACAAGTGCTCTGCAAGCAAATCTGATTTTTGAAATCCCATGAATTACTGCATGTTTCTTTAATTATTGCATGTTTTTTTTATTTAGTGCCCTATCAGCACCTACCAAAGTCACTGAGAGTATTGTCATTTCAATAGAAGCAGAAACAAGATTTGGTTTCTTTTATTTATTTATTTTTTTTACTTTATAAGACAGAGGGCAGGTTAAGAATTTATCAGCAGAGCTAACAATTACTTTCTCTTTACCTGGGGCAAAAAAGGCAAAGAAAAGCAGCACAAGAGATGCATCACTTTCCTTTATACTTTTGCTGGACAGTTGTGGTGAACAGAATACATTTTTTGCACTTTGTAAAAAGTTTTCCCACACCTTAATTTATTTTTCACCTGCATGAACAATACAATTAACAAAGGAAAACACGTGGATGTTTCCAAAATACAGCAAGCTTTACTATACTTATAAAATATAAAAGGAAAATACTCTATTACAAGAGGAAAATACAATAGAAGAGTGAATTTTCCTTGATTTTCTGTTATGATTATTTAGTTACATGCCTATTTAATGTTATGCTTATTTTTTAAAGTCCCCTTAAATTTTAATGCAATAAAATGTAATTATAAAAATGGTTTTTCTTCACTTGTCTTCTGCGATATGCACTGACTGTTCTCAACAGTTATCTAAGCATATGCACAGTGAAGAGACTAATGTATTCTCCAAATAAGATGCATAACTTGAAAGGCAATGAGGGAAATTTTTTTCTGAAAAATGTCCCATCTAAACTATTTTTGACAGAAAATTTGATTGTAAACATTTTTCATGTTAGCTATGTCATGTTTCTACACTAATCTGAAGATGTACTTGAAAAAAAGAATCCAAATGAAAGCAAAGCTATGAATTTTTTTGGTTTTTTTTTTCCAATAAAGCATCACAATGCTTTTCAATGGCAATGATTTCTTTAATGACATTTTCCATGGAAAAATTAAATCTCTCTCTGATTCATCATGTCCACAGTGTAACACATACCATACAATTTGCCTAATAGAAAATACCGCCTCTCCTTCAGCAAAGAAAATGCACTCACACAGAATCATATCCAATTAGAGTCCTGCAAGCTCTCTGATTTAAAACTGATGTAGCTACTGCATTCTTAAAGATTAAGGTTCTTTTTTCAGGAGAAATGATGTTCTTTTATGTTACCCTCCAAAGTGCTTTAAAGCCTTTTTAAGTGATAAATGCCCAACCCTATTTTGTTTAAAGGTGACAAAAAGAAAAACTTACTTTAAGAAATGGGGACTGATTTATTGTGAGGATCATTAGCCATTAACAGAGTGTCAGATATTGCAGCATGATAACTCTACTGAAACTCCAGGATTCTTTTTTCCCCCTATGGTTTATTAGCAAATATTTCCAGTATTATTAATGGACTTTTTATTTTCCATAGGAAAATGCAGACTTATTTTTTGTGGGAGAAGAAAGAAGTGCTGGAACACCAGGACGAAATGTTGGCTCAGACTGCCTCAAGGTCGGTTTGTGCTTGCATGAGCTGCTAGAATGCCACTGTGAATTTTTTGTCAAGCACCTCAAGTTTGTGCTGCCAGGCACTGGAGGAGCGTGGCTGATGGCTGTGGGCGCATGGGCCAGGCAGGCTGCTTTCTCTGGCAGCACAAACACGCACAGCTCAGAGTCAAGCTGAGCCTCAATGTTGCAAATGACATTTCTTTCTGAGATGTTTGCGGCAGAAAAAAAAGAAAATCACCATTTCAGCTTCTTGCTTTGAGACTGAAAGCATTGATGGAGTTTGCACTTCTCTTTTTCCTTCATCTTTCATGAGGCAAAGGAGCTAATGGAGGAGATGGAAAAGAGAGGATATAGCTGGGACTATGAGAAATTTGGGTTTACAAAGTGCAATTGCCTGAACTGCAGTTTAGCTAATTGCATGGACAAGATCTAACTCATAAAAGGTATTTCAAAGCTGGCAGAGACCAAATCTGATCAGCCCTTGATTTTTTAAATATGACATTTGAAAGATGATGAAGGGCACGAGGAAATTGTTTAGATTCTTTGGGAATGCACAGTCCATACTGCCCTGAAGAAACCCACAAATTATTCATCTAAGTGCTCAGCACTTTGCAGTATCATGCGCTCTAGAGGGGATTTCATCAGGCAGTATGTGATCATTTAAGCTTGCAAGTTGGAAGGAAATGTTTTGAATTCAAAAATGCCAAGGGAAACCAGACAAGTCAGAAGCCTGTGATGTGAAATACTTCAGCCTAATTGATTGATGCCTCAATTTTGGGCTGTTTTTGCTATTTATTTATTATTGTTGTTTTTGTCTCTTTATTGAGAAAATTAATTAAAATAAATCAATCAGCATTTTTTTTTAGACAGAAGCAACATGTTTTAAAAAAAACCAAGCCAACCCAAAACAACTGGAAAATGGCATTTTCGATTTAGCAAGCTAGAAAATATTATCTGAAAGACAGGTGGAGGAATTTCTAAAATCTTTTTGGTATTTCATTTGCCTGCAGAAGTATAATTATCTGGAAACTGGTCTCTCTTTTGGGCCTTGTCTGCAATAGTTATCCCCAGTGCATGTGCTGGAGGCAGAACTGAGAGGGAGAGGACAGGGAAAGCTGGGCTGGGGCATGAGCTGAAATTTCTGTGTCCATTTTGGTAATCCTGTCTGGCTGTGGATCTGGAAAAGTGAACAGATGAGACATTAGTCTCCCTCTTCTGTAGCCTGTGTAGCTTATTGAAACTCTATTTTGAGAAAGGTTTAAGAATCACACATCAGATAGAGTTGAAAAAACAAGATTATAAAATGATGATCCTTTTTTCTAGTAGAACCTTGCCTTGTAAGGAGACAATGGTAGTTTATGGGAAAAAGAAGGAAGAGTGGAGTGGAGTGGTGTGTATGTTGAAATTTGATTGAAGAGCCAAAATGGGGCTGACAAATGTGACAGGAGTTGAAGAAAATCTGGAATACAAAACCATTGGCAGCACACTGGGATCCCAGGGGGCAGAAGGCCAGAGGGGATATTAAAGCAGCATGATGTCAATTAGAAATTGCTTTTATTGTGGGATAAGCATCCTTCCAAAACCATCATTAATGGGAACCTCTAAAATACTGAAGAGGGTGATAACATTCAAATATGATGCTTTAGTTTCAGTCGGTATCCTGGGTAGAGGGAAATAATGACAGTAATAATGATTGAAAATAATAATAGTGATCGCAATAAATATGACCCTTTATCATTCTCACTATCTTTGTTTATGCTTCTCAGAAAGTTTTGAGACAAAGTAAAAAAAAGATTTTTAGACTTTGATTAAGATGACTATTACATTGCATTTTCAGCAAACTGCTTCACAAATCTGAAGCCTTGAAATAGCTTGAGTTTGCTGCAGAACATGGTGTACTTGAGGCCTCTGCTGTCCCCTGCATGACAAATTTGCATTGTACTCAACAGATAAACACCGTTATTAGTCTGAGCTTTTAGGGGATGAGATGCAGTCAGTTTTGCTTCATGCCAAGTTTCAGTCAGCATCTCATAGTTTCAGTAAATAGCTTCTTAATGTGATGTTAAATCCCCGCTTTTCTGCAAATCTCTCCTCTCTGGAACGTGGCTGGCTTGGCAGCCCTGAATGAACACACAAACCCATCAGCCTGAGAGTGACACAGGCAATTGCTGCACTACGCTTGAACCTTTTCTGAGCAGGCTGAGTTGGCCTTGGATACAAAGCCTTCTTCCAGCTTGGCAGCACTAGGAAATTCAGTGGTTCTTTTGGAGCTGAAAATTCTTTCCTTGCCACTGTCAGTGGGGCCAGCCTGTGCAGTTGGGATTGCCCGTCACTGCCCAGGGGTTGAGGTTGGGGCTCTGCTCTCCCATGCTCCCCCACCAATACCCAAGGCAGGTTGGTTAAAGTGTGTTCCCTCTCTTACAATACTGTCTCACTGTTTCTCCTCCAGACATCCCTCATTGCCTCTGTGGTAGCTCCTCTATGGGCTCTGCTCGCCCAGCAGGGGATCCAAGTGTGAATTGAGGCTGTGGTGACTTCATGTTGTGCCATTTGCCTTCAGCACAGGCAAAATCATATTGCTCTGAAGAGCACAGAGCATCCTCCAAAGGAGAGACAGCCAAGATAGGCCCCTTGGTCTGGATGGTGTGGGGTGTTCTGTGCTCACACCAAAGACACCCTCTGTCTGTGACTCCTTCTCCCAGCAGCAGGATGGAGATGAAGATTTCTCTCAGCTGTCATGTCAGACAAGAGCATGGACTCCGAGGTCACATTACCACCAGATATACTTCATTAACATCAGCTTCACCTTCCACCTCTTCTCACTTAGAACCTGTCACTTGGACCATGCAGCAAATAGACCTTTTGCTCTCCTATCACTCAAGCACTATATTCCTGTCAGGAAAAAAACCCTGATGCTGAACATTTTAGCAACTTTCAAGAAAATTGCTGCTGAATTTCACTCTCAGTGAGTCAGTTTTGAACAAGTGGTGATCGCTTATTTCCTTGAAATGTATTTCCTTGAAGTTATTAGCGATGAAAGGCTAATGAAATATATTCGGAATGCAGAATGTGGGTGGAGGATAAAATTAATCTTAGAGAAAGCCATTATATATAGGGAACTAGTAAAAATCCTCCATGGAAAGGCCCAAGCATGCATACTAAACATAGATCATGAGGTTAGTAGATAGCATCAAGTAACACCATCTTTTTCAATCTTCACAAACATGGTTTGCAGATCTTTTGGTAATTTATCATCCTTCTTGTTCTAATGTCATGCTTTGCCCCTGAATGCTTTGAGGGATAAGACAAATTTCTTATTAATACACTTTCAAAGAAAGAAGATGAGGGCAAACCAGGCCTGAGATATCATTCTGCTCTGCTGGTGTTATGCTGCTGTGATTTCAGAACACATTGAAGTTCAAAAATGACAATGGGAGCAAAGCAGTCCCTCCAGATGAGGAGGGTTAATTTATGAATCTACATTGATGCAACCCCTTCAGCAAGAAGCTGGCACTGATCTATGCATTTATCTAACCTTATCCAATGAGCAAATGTCTCTTCATATCTTTGCATGATTCAGGCCATTTACTCAGGATGAGTGGCATGTCTGGACTCTGCCTCCACCCCTATATTTGTTGCACAGGAAAAATGCAGCTATGTAGCTTTTCATACCACATCACAAAATTCCATCATGTGAAAATATCTGAAAGAAGAGAGGAACTGCTCCAATTTTAACTTTTTTTTTCAAAATTCTTTTAGAAAAAACAAACCTTCAAAGCTCCAGACTTCTTTTCTAGTACGTAGGTTTTTCAAAGCATGTAACAAAGGAGCACCCAGAAAAAAATACATTCTAAAATGCATTCCACACCTATACTGATCATGGCTGATCAAACATTTCAGGTCTGTGATCTTCGTGCTCAAAACAGATTCTGAGAGCTGAACAAGAACTTCCTCTACCCACCTTATGGTTAATATCTGCCTGTTTAGGAATTTAAGGTGTGTATACATTTCTCTGGAAATTAACTGTGATGCTTAAAATATATAATAGATAATGTATACATTATGCACTGCAAGCGGTCCAAAAGAAATAAATAATAGATTTTTCATATTATTTATTCACTTTTTGCTGAAGTAAGCATCAGTCTCCTACCAAAAGAAGCTTGAAATGTTCTGTTTTTATTTTGTGAGGAGGGATTGTAAATGTCCCTCAGCAAATGAATTCACAACCTTGCCATTGATTCCCAGTATGTACGTAAAGAGAGCTTAGAATTCCATTAAATTTCATCAGAACTTTGCTGTACATGAAGGCTGAATTATGAGTTTCCTTATAGTGACTGTAAAGCAGAAAACTGAAAGCTTGTTCTCTCGTGTGTTTACTAGAGATGGGCCGGGACCAAAGTGCTCTGCAACAAACATACGAAAAATACCTGGATATGTTGTAAGAAATCAGCCAGTGCTGCAGTGAAGAAAAAAAATATTTAAAGAAAAAATACAGTATTTGTGATTGATCCTTTAGTGGAAGATCTCTGTAGGAGCTTGCCCAACAGTGCAAGTTTCCTAACATGTTCCATGACAACACAGAGTCATGGAATCATAGTCTTGGCTGGAAGGAGCTTTAAAGATCATCTAGTTCCAAACCCCACACCACAGGCAGGGAACCTTCCACTAGACCAGGTTGCTCAGAGCTCCAGTAAACCTTGAACACATCCAGGGATGGGGCATCCACAGCCACTCTGGGCAATGTGCTCCAGTGCATCATTACCCTTTGAGTAAAGAATTTCTTCCTCACGTGTAGTCTAAATAGCTGATCTTTTGGTTTAAAACTGTTACCCCTTGTCTTACCACTACCTGCCTATGTCAAAAGTCATTCTCCCCCCTTTTCTATAAGCCTGCTTTAACAGCATCTGCAGATAAGTATGTTTTTGCCCCACAATTAGAAGTGCTCCCTCTTTTCATACAAACTGCCCACTTTAGTTTGAATTTAACTTGCATTATTTCTACATAAAGAACCACAGACTTTCCAAGAAAGCTGTTCTGGCTAAAGGAGTCACCTTCCACAAACAAACTGCTGCTGCAGACGTTGCATGGTGTGCTCACACCCAGCCATGCTGGCATGGGGTAGAAAGCAGTGGGTGGGTCAGCCCTGTACCCTGCCTGGTTCTGACACTCTCAGAACTGGGGCTGGGCCTGTGCTGAGTGCCTGGAGAAGGTGACCATGGAGCTGGGTGGCCCCTTGGTAGTGGTGTCAGATTGTGAGGGCTGGCTAAAGGGGTGCAGTCCTGCAGTTGGCTTTGCACAGAGCTGATAGCTCTTGCTACTCTACAGGGAGAGCCTGAGATACTTGGGACACTGCTGGTGGGGAGGGAGGCCTCCCAGAAGGACACCTGTCCTTGCCCAAATCCAGCCAAAGGGATCCCATTTTTCTGAAGTATCCTCCCACACTACTGTGATCTTTTGTGTCTGGGGCTGAATTTTGTTCTTTCTTTGGAATAATCCTTTCGTCCCAGGGGGAAATTATCTGCCTGTTTTTATTGTTGGGAGAGCCAGACCCTTCCCAGCTGTCTGGATCTAAAAGGAAAGATCAAAATACAGAACTGAGGTGAAAAAAGGTGGACTTTTAACAGATCTATGACAAATAGTGAGAAGAATGAAGCAGAACAGTTCACCATGACACAAGAGTATCCAGTAGAATAGTCAAGCAACAAGGGTAGAACAAAGGTACAGAATAGCACAGCTCAGCTGTAGAACAGTAATTATTTCCACTGCAAGTTTTACCAACCAGTAGTGAGTCAATCCCCTCAAACAGCTGGACACATTTATCCGTCCAAGGCTGGATACAGAGACAGGCATAAAATCTTTGGCTCAGGAAATTTCCACCGAGCTGGCTGGAAACCCCAGGGCTGCATGACAGGGAAGGGATTGTTTGCTTTATCCAGTACTTTCATACTGTTATCACTTTCATACCAAAGCACTTTATCCAGTGCTTTCATAGCTGTGAACCAGCTTCTCCTTAACAAAGCGTGCGTGTGGGGTGAGCAGCTCCTCTCTGGTCACATGCGCAGCTCACAGCGTTCCCCAGCACAGGTTCACAAGCATATTCACAGGAGATGATTTGCATTACTGCTTCATCTAGACTTGTCCTCATGTTACCAAGGCACCAGGCCATTTCCTTCTAAAACCAGCAATACCTCATGCTCTGGAATGGTTGAGGAGAAAAGAAACAAAAAATAAAATGTTGGAACTCTTCCCTATTATTGGTTTTCTTCCCTTACTCAGTTGCAAAAGGCACCAAGGGAATCAGACAGTGTAACTACCTGGCATCCTTGACAGGAGCCAAACAGAGACAAAATACACACTGCAACTCAAATCTGCTTTCCCACACCTTTCAGTACTCTTGGAATGAGCAGGTACTAAATTTGACTTGCAAAAACTTAGTTAAATCAGAGCCAGGGGCAAAAGATGTAGGCAGATATCTGGCTGCCTGGGAGAAACAAAGCCCAACAACCCAAACCCTCTAAAACAATAAAAAGAGGGCCAAGAAGCTACTCTTGGTACCAAAGATGCAATAATAAATTTTCAATAAACCTTGAACTAAGGATTTATTTTCAATAAATCTTCAACTAAGTTGAGAAGAGCCAGGAGTTGTAGCCCATGCGCTGGGTATCTATGCTTCTGGAAAATAAGAATCTTCCTTTCCTACAGCATCCCTCTGCTGCAATTTTTCCTTGTGTCCTGTAGAGTGCAGAGTGGTGTTTTGAAATTGAGGATCTATTAGTCTGAAAATAGGATAAAGTCTATGCCTGCTTGAAATTCTCTTTAGTAAAAGCAAGGCAGGCAGGCTGCTCTGAGTTATGAAGGTGGCCTTTTAAAAATGGAAATAAACAGAGAGAGAGAAGAGATGACTTTAATGAACAGCTACCCGTGTCTTTTTGGGTCTCAGATTCCATTAGCAAATGGAGACTGAAAAACCAGAGCAGTTCTGTCAGCAACGACCAGCCACCCCCTCTGCACCTGAGCATTCCCCAAACACACATGCTTTCACTGCAGAGAGAGCCTGAAATAACAAGGGACATCCACCTGCAGTTCTCAGCTTAGCAACAGCCTCATTATGGCTATGAAAGCCTTTGAGAGAATCAGCCTCAGCTGAAGGGGCTCAGGAATCAGGTCCAGGCACCTGACTGGACCCATCTTTGGTTTTGTTTTTGGCTGTGCATTCCAGGGGTCTCCAGACATCCCAAACACCTCAGTTTGGGGGAACTGATGTTTGGTGTGAAGCACTAAATACCATCCCCTTCTCTAGTGTCTTGAACAGCACCACAGCAGCTAGCAGAGACACTTTAACTCACGTGATACAAACTGTAACAATTTGAGGGACAGAAAAAGTGTCCCTGGGTGTCCTAGAAGGGCAACCCTCAGACATATAGTGGGGTAGTGGCTGATCACTTTCCTGTGCCACTGTTTGTGGGTACTGGAACAGGCTGCCCAGGGAAGTGGTTGTGGCACCACACCTGTAAAAGTTCAAGAGGCATTTGGATAACACTCTCAAGCATGTGGTGTGATTTTTGGGGTGGTGTTGTCCAGGGAGAGGAGGTGGACCTCCATGATCATTGTGGGTCCTTCCAGTTCAAGGTGGTTTATGGTTCTGTGATTCTGGGTGATTTCTATCACTGCAGTGCTGCTCAAGATGCCATGCAGGCCACAGATGTAACCACAGGAGCCTGAAAACAATGATAGTATTAGACTGTGGCAGGCTGCAACAATATGGAACCCTTTTCACCATTAGAGAACAAGCTGACATTCTTGATTTTGTACCCGTACTGTACTGCTCCCAGAAAGTGCTTGTCTCAACTCACAACGTCCTTACTACATCCTTTGCTGAGGTGAACAAATGAGAAAAGGAAAACCTGGAGGAGGGATCTGGGATAAGACTTTTTTAAGTATCTGAGCAGTTCACGAGACGTTGCACTGGAAGTGGAATGGTGCCAAATTGCACTAGGATCCTGTATGCCTATGCTGACTTCTCTCTCATGTTCCCTCACTGCCACCTCCAAATCCTGCAGCACAGAGTAGGTAGGAAAATAAAGCCCATAAATTACAAAGGAGGATGGGGAAAAGGGCAGCCTGGATCCTACTGAGCAGCAATTCTATCTTAGGTCTGAAATGTCTGCAATGGAGATGAAGTTAATTCAGACTTGCCAGCTAGCTGCATGAGGCTTAGGGACCTCTTGCTTCCTCATGGCCATGGCCTGCAGAGCTGTACCTGTCACAGACACTGGATGAGACAGATCTTATATTATTCTTATAGCTTAAGGGCAACTGGAGGGAGAAGGAAGGGAGAAAATCAAATCAAACACAGAAAAGGAACACAAACAAAAACTTCCCAAATGTCTTCTACTTGACAGGGACCAAAAGTGACATTTTATGGGAGTCTGCTCTGGGAGCCACTGTCAATTATTTAATAACACCTTGCACACAGCAGAGTAGCTGAGAATGTTGCGATCCAGGGTTTCTCTGTGTATGACTGAAGTTTTTTGCAAATCAGGGCAGGGAGAAGAAGAGATACTCTTTGCCCTTCAGGGCATGCCTTGCAATTCTGCATGTGGCACAATAAAGGCAAGTTCCTCCCTCCCTCCCTCCCTCCTTCATGCAGTGACATTCTCTAAAACCCATACTGGACTTATCCTTTTGATTGCTGGAGGGAAAAGCTGCCCATCCTGATAGCAGCATCCTCCCCTTCCAGCAAGTCAGACCCCTTGGATGGCATCAAAAACTGAATCCCTTTCTGAAGGAGGCAGGGTTGTGCCTGTGTTTTCCAGTGAGTCCTTAGCTGAGAGCAGACAACACCTCAGTCTTGGTGGGTGTGGACACTTCTTTTATCTCCTTGCCTTTTAAGTCCTTCAGGACCTGCCTTTCTGATTTCTAGCCTGAAGATCCATTAGCAGTGGGTAATAATGAATCTGAGCTCTGTTGATGGTGTCTGGGAAGTCCTGTGGCTAAACAACTGGTGTAAATAATTGACAAAGCTCAGAATTGCTGCTTCCCACTGCTTCCCACTTACTGGTGTAAATAACTTACACTGGTCAGTCATTGCAAAAGGACTGGTAAGTCATTAGATGACTTGCACTGTTAAGCCATTTACTTTGGTTTTGTGTTCTTGAGCATCTGACAATGATTGAGGTACTTCTGTATGCTCAATGAGCTCATGATGGCTGCTTTCCATCACAAATATTTTGGCCTCCACATTTTTGCCTTAGAAAGAGGGACTTAGTTATTCTTATTGCTTAGATGTCACAACAAAAAGCAGAACAACATGTAGACAGGTCTACAAAGGGAGTCCTTGGAAGTCCCAGTATCACTGTAAGGCAATTGATCTTTAATTACCAGCTGCTGAAGTCACCTTAAAAATATTATTCTTTCATTTGTTTGAGGAAATGCTGTCCTCTAATGTAGCATTGCTTGCTGCAAATGTTATAGCATCTGCTTTATAAGCTATCTTGCATATTTTTGCTGCTGAAGAGTGCACAGTGGACTATTCTTCTGGTCAAAGTTCCTTGTGTATGTTCCCTTTGCTGTCAAAGGAGACGTGAGCTCTGTCAGGAAGACAATTTATCTTCCTCTACTTTACAAACACTTTAAGTTGGATGAAATGCCAAGGAGAGCTCACCTTTCTGTTCACTGAACTTGGAGACAGCCTGGTGGTGTGGTTGCCCTTCATGCTGACTCTTCAATATAGATATTCTGATTCCTTGCCTTTAGGCTGCAAAGATTTCCCAGGCAGCTCCAGTGCTTTCAGCAGGACAAAATACAGTGCAGAGCATGGGTCTCAGTATACAAACACATTTTGAAAATAGTGCTTGTTTTCTGTGGTCCTTTCTTATGTTTGAAAATACTGCTTAAAATGCACTTAAAAACAAAAGGGAAAATGTCATACAATCCTAAAGATAGGAGATTTTATGTAAAGCTGACATAAAAGGGTAGATTTACAAATGCAGCAGTATTAAATCACTTCTAGAATTAACAGTGGGCTTTTAATTTGAGAAGTCTCTGCTTGGAGACATCCACATCACCAGAGGAAGGAAAGGTGATACCATGTCGTGAGGTCAGAGAGCTCCATCTGAAAAAAAAATGCATTTTTGATCAATTCCTACAAATCTTTCACAGTTGAAATGCATTTGGAACCTAGGGACATCTTAATTGATGATTCCCCAAGATGTTGGGATGGGCGGTGAACATCTAGGTAGTTTTCAGAACCCATAAATTATCAAGACAGTGATATATCAGCAACTGAATGAATAATGTAGAGATCAACACGGCTTATTTAAATTTAGCTTAACCTTTTCTTCCATGGGAGAGCGAAAGAAGAATAATTGCCTCAATTAAATTTTAATCTTGGATATGTTGATCTGTAACTGGGCTTGCCACAGACTAGGTTTCCCTTTCCCATATAGATGAGGCAAGGCATCTAAACTTGAAGTCTCCATACTAATATTGACTACAATATGCCCAGAAATTGTGCAAGGTAAACATTTATGTGTAGCAGTACACATATCAGCTGACCCAAGGGTATTAGTTTTGTGTTCCTATTTTCCAAAGCATCATGTGCTTAGAACGGAGATTATAATGTATTTTCAATACAACACATCAACAGCACCCTCAACAAAGTAAAAATGGGGAAAGTCCTTTTATCTGATTTTTTTTTTATTCAGGTCTCTGCTGTACATAGATGAATTTACTTGAATTAAAACAGAAATTAATATAAAACCCACAAATGTTGCAACTGGCTGGAATTAGGGGATATTTCCTGAATTTGCCTGAATTGACAAGAAGCAGATTCCTTTGTGGTCAGCTGAGCTGTCTGTGAGCATTACAATTCCTTGCTCATTATTTTGTCCAAGTGTAAAATTGAAAACAGACCTCAGAGTTTGCATATTGTTATTCATAGTTTTTTTTTTTAAAGCTAAGTAGTCCATATCTGTTGAACAACTCAAAGACTGAAAGCTTTTGTGCAGTGACTGATGCTGCATACTCAGTATTGCCAGCAGTGAGGTCCCTGAGCAAGAAATACCTTTGGGCTGGGAGAGGCTCTGCTGTGCCTTATCCTATTCTACTGTATTAGCAGGACAAAAGGCAAGTCTTTTACTGAACTATAGAAGAATAAAAGCTAGAAAATATATGCATGAGATCTATCCAAGAGTTTAGGACTCAACTGCCAATTAAAAGATAAATTCTGAGATGACAGAGCTGGAGACTGGTAGCAAATCACTTGGTTGTGCTGTGTGCTGGTTGAGCCAGGGCAAAAGGAAAGGGAAATAGGTTTGAAAAGAGGTGGGTGACTACAAATTCTTCACAGTATCAAAGGAGTTGTTTTCCCAATCATTTTATAAACCGGAGAATTGAAGCATGGCTTACCAAAGAATTCTGCATTCCAGACTGCTTGATTGAAAACTTCACATCTGCTTCTGTTTAGGTGTCAGCCTGCGTTTCCGAAATGAGGATGCCTCTGGGTGCAGGCTTGTTGCCTGGAGAAAGAGTTGCCTGGCAGAAAGCATTTAATGCACAGATTTTGAAGCTGGGGTGCAAGCATGTCACTTCCTAAACACCAAACCAAAGTAGCATCTCAATTATCTTTGTGCAGAACACAAAATCTCACTCAAATATGAAGGGAAATAATAATTTGGTGTTGACAGAAACACTTGGAATGCATGTCTTCATACACTGTATCAGAACACAGTACTACACCTGTTCCTCTAATTGCTCTTCTAACACAGAATCATTTACTCTTTGGGGTCTTATTGCATCAACCAGCCTTTAAGAGTTACATCCTCCCTTTGAGAAAGCCATAGTTTATTAGCATCAATAGCACAGGGAATGCAAGTCATAGGACAGATAGGTAAAAGTATTTAGACTGGGTAGAGGTGAACCTTTATGGTATCACACTTCATTAATCGCTGGTCTTGGCTGGGATTGCAAAGGTGACCAGAAAGTTGCTTATAAAGGCTTGGCTGAAGACATAACTAGGATAAAAACATGAAGTTTTTTTCCCTTAGACTTCTGCCTTAAATACGTGGTTGTTCTGTCACCCAAAGAACATTCTCTCAATTTTCAAAGGTATTGGGCAATTCTGTTCAAAGACAGTTAAAGAAAAAGTACTGTAGGAGAAAGAGGGAAACATGAGAAGGAGGAAAGCAGACCTAAGTGGAAATTATAAATGAAGCATTATTATGTAAGGCCAGTAACAGATTTTCACTATAATTAAGATGGATTGCTTTAATAATCCTTATGGGCTTGATTCAGAACTGCATTACGAACCATTTATGTGGGACTTCTGCATTCACTACCTCTGTCAGGAGATTGCAGGTGTTTAAATAAGAGAAGGCTAAATTCAGAGTTTTTATATTTCTTCAACAGTCTTCTTCTGTTTGGAGAGATGAGTGACTGCCTCAGATTTATGTGCTGAGGAGGGTGCCTGAGCCTTGATAGAACTCTTGGAAAGTAATTACCTTCTGCAGATTTTACACCTGAACATATATACAGGGCATGGCAATTTGGCTTGGGGAAAAAAAACAAAGCCCAAAAAAGCTTTTGTGCACAGAAGAGCTGCTGTTTGGAATAATGAATGGCAGAACTAACTTTCTCACCCCCACAGATGTCACACGTGCCTTTAAATTATACTCACTTCCCTTGAAAACACACAAATGTTGGAAGATACTGTGCCTCATAAGTGAGACCATGACTATCTGTGAAACCAGAAGGCAGTGTTTCCACTTTCACAAGAACATCTTTATGTGAGAATGAGAAAAATGATAAAGAATGCTAAAACTCAGAAGAAATGTTTAAGGTTAGGGCATTTCAGTGCAACATTATAATATTTTGAACTTTTGTCTTAGTTTTATTAAAGTATTAAAATAAAATTAAAAAAAAGATTTCTTTGATTTTTTTTTGAGTGGGAGATGGTGGGTATATCACCCCCCTCTTCCAAATATTTGGAATCAGATTAATTTCAGAACCTAAGAAGAAAGATTTCCCTGGTGAATATGTAGACCTTGTGAATGTGAAAGATAACATCTACTTCTCAGCCAGGAAATGCATGCAGGTTATTGTCACAGACAAGCTGCTGTGGTGTTTGCTCCATACTGCTACGGGCACTATAGAGCAAACACCTCCTGCAATATCCCCCCATGAAGGATCTGAGGAGAAAACCCTGTTCTTGGAAAAGATGATGAATGCCAGCTCATTGACTGGGGGAACAAAGACCATCTGTGGGACCATCTGTTCTGTAGGGATTGATAAATCCTCAGGCTGGGATTTGGGAGATGCCAAAATGCCCACAATGTGGGCTAGAAATAGGCAAAGCAGAACTATGTAGGGAACCATGACCAGCTCCATGCCTTGTGATGGCCAACCCCAAGGGATCTGGCTGGACTGTTTTCCCAGCAAAGCTCAGGATGGAAAGCTGACCACAGATGCAAAAATATATTCCTCCCTGTTTTCTTTTGCTTTTCTTGTTTCTTAGTAGTAGTTCTGCATTACAAGTTTCTAGTGCAATTCTTTCTGTTTCATTGTCTCAGTTGTTGGAGAGGTTGTGTGGGGAGAAGAATCAGAGCATCGTTTGTCAATCTTTCTGTTCCTGAAATATTCACTGCTAGGCAGCACAATGAAATCATCATTTAGTAGGATCTGACCAGTTCTGACAAAATGGAATTGGTCATTCTCATATAGGTATATTTATTGCTTTTGCTATTTACCAGATCACTTTATTTTCCTCCTAGTTGGCCAGAGCATGCTACAGATGTATTTTGGTTCCTAAGTACTGAGCTCAATGAGAGTTAGGAGGCCAAACATTTTTATGGATCTGATCCTAAGCTGTCTAGAGAATATATCTTCTTAATGGCTTCCCTTTGTGATGTATTTCCTTCTTAAAAAAATTTACCCTGTCGTTTTATTACTTCTGCAGGAGCTCTGTGCCTCATTTTTTAATGGTTTGTTGATGCCCAAGAGTAACAAGCAGCTGCATTGTGTATGCAGAGAACTGACTTACAGGGGGAACGTGCAGTGGGTTGACCACTGAATATAACTTCCCTTAAACCCCCCCAGTACCAAATCCAACCCCCCTGCCCCAGCTCACTGCACTGCAGACCCATGGACACTCCAAGCGTCTGTTGGGAGCCAAGGCCTGCAGGGTTTGTCTTCAGCTGTGGGGGTAGCAGGGGTGAGTAAGAACAGAGGGAGTTTGTGCAAAAATTACACTGAATATTATTCAAGCATTTATTAATAAGTGGCTTCCTAATGATAAACCTCAATCAACTTGTCTTTCATTAGTTTTTCTGTTCTCCCCTTGATTCCAATTAAACTGTTTTCATCTCTAACATCCTAAGTTTCACAACCTGATAACACACTCCTAGAGGAGCTACACATTTGTTTTGAGCTTACCTCCTTCAAGTTTAATTTGAATCTGCTTAACTCTTGCACTAGAATATAGATGACTTCCTCTGATACATCTATTCAACATCCATGAAAGTGCAGTATAAAAGTTTTTGAGCTGTAGAATTCAGCTGATCAGCAGTATCAATAGCTCCTAATGGGCCTTTCCTTCCTGAATTTGGCTACTTCCTTTTTGAATCTATTTACATCTTCACCTCAAAGAGATTCACACACAAATATGTCTGACTGAGAAAGCTCTTTTTTCTATTTGCTCTGAAACCACTGCCTGATTGTTTCCTTGGTTGTCATGTGCTGGGAAATACCAAATACATTATTTGCTATTTGTCTTGTCTGTGCCACTTGTGATTTTATAGAAGTCTGCTCCATTCTCCTGAGTCATCTTTTCCCAGGCTGAAGAGTCACAGATTATTAACTTTGCTTTCTGAAGAAGCTACTTCAAACCACTGAGTATCTGTGTACCTCTACTCTTCCTCTCTGTTTCCCTTTCAAACAGGTGACTGAAATTGCATGTGGCATCCAGGAGATGAACAGAGAACTAATGCATTCACATCATTAAGTTACTGTCTCTAATGTCACAGGGCACAAAACAAGTGTCAGTGGGTTAGGGGTCAAGACCTGATAGCACTGGAGGTGCACTGATTTCATAATGTCACTAGATTTCATATGTAAGTATGTTTCTTACATATATTTATGATTTTCTTTTCCTTTTTCTTGCCGTTTTCATTCTATTTTCTTATTTTAAGATAAAAATATGTATTATATTTTCCTGAACAGTTGAAGTTTTTAAATTGTGTTTCAATTTACTGTGGCCAAGGAAGTCCAAGAGAACACAAGGAATTTTGATGCTCGGTTCAAAGGCACCTCAGTCTTTGGGAAAGTAAATTCTTGATGATTTGATAAACTGAAAAAAGGATCTAATGCAATTCCTTACCAAAATTGAGCTACACCCTTGTGCAATAACAAAGGAAAATTATCACCTACTATTTCCTCTGACATCCCCATGGTTTTAAGTATCACTCCAAGTTGAAGGAAATGTGCATTTGAGTTTCTCTCCTTAAAGACAACACAAATAAGAATGAAAAGAGATTCTGCATGTCAAGAATTTATTCCGATTTTTAATTTGAATAATCATCTGTTGGAAAACAAACTGAAGACCATGGACACATATTGTGCAATGTCCACAACTTGCTGTTCTCCTTGAGGTCCACAGACTCAAGGCCCCAGTGAGAGGAGTCTGTGATTTACCCAATAAATTATCATGACAAATCTGCAGCCTTATGAATAATGCATAGGAAGGAACAGGGATATCTGTTGCCATTTCTGTGGATGCTACTAATAACCTGTAAAGCCTCTCCTCTGGGAATGCTGTTCTGAAAGAGCATGGGGCTAAGGTTGCAGAGCATCTTGCTTGGCATGTAGAATTGCTGTTTATAATGCAGATTGAATTTGCCAGCACACACACAGACACACAGACACACACACAAAAGAAAAAAAAAAAGAAGAAGCAGCAGATCTCTTATTGCTGAGAAGCAGAAACAGCCTTTGTGCTGGGAGGTAGAAGGATAAATAATGGTAATATGCTTTTTGGCAAATAATCATTTAGGAGACATTTGAGAAATAAGTACAGTATGAAATAGAATGACATTTTTACCCTAAAGGGGATGCCTCATATTTAGTAATGCTGTTGAATAAATGATGAATCACAAAAAAGTTTTTCTGTACTTTTGTATTTTTATTAAGATATTTAGGGTTTACAGCTTAATAAATTGCCCAAAGAAGAAAAAAATAATCTGGAGATGGTCTCGTTTTTATCCAGTCTGGATTTATTTAACATGTAGCATGCAAAATCTGTTTTCAGGAAGTGGGTTTTAACTTAAAAGACCCTCTGGCCTGTCAGTTACTCTGCCCCAAACAACCCACATCTAATATATTGCTTTTGATAAGTTCTTCTCCATCTTCTGTTTTTGGTGAAAATTGGCCCAATTTCAAACCTATGTGAAGATTGTGTAAGACAAACAGGTCTGATCATTAAAACTTAGTTAATCTTTGTGCCTATTGAATACAAAATTGACAGAGGTGGGTACCACACAATGTCCTGGGGGTTCAGCACCCTGATCAAGCTGAATGTGCATGAAACCAATACACAATGAATGGACAAAAGTATGTCTCATGCAAAAATGGAGATGGTCTTGAAGCTACTCTGCACTTAAAACCACTTTATACTCCCTGTAAATTTAAACAAAGGTAAAGGAAAGAAAATGCCTGCAAATCCCCTTAACAGCAAAAGAAAGGTCCTTGGCAAACCTGAGTTTAGACCACAAAGCCAGGAAAGTAGAAATGAATTCTTAACAGGAATGGAAAATTTTGCATCATTTCCAAAGCCATGACATGACAAGTATCTGTCCAGGACAGCTTTCCTGTACTTGGAAAAGAGAAAGATGACTTGTGGGCAGTTTTTTTGGTAGAAGAGAAGCTATCATTTTGCTCGAAGAAACGTTTAAAACACTAACCTGCCTAATCCTCCATTTTCACATCTCAGTTACACAGAGACATTTATGCTGCTCCAGAACAGGTGGGCACAAAATAGGCTTTGATCTTCTGCTGCAACCTCTTTTCTAATATCTTCTAGCCTCCTCCCATATTCTTGGCCATGTGTCACTTGCAAGGCAAGAATCCTAATTGCTTTGCCACAATCTCTCTTTCACAACACTTTCAGTTTTTCTTCTTTTCCCTTTGTGTGCCACTTTGCTTGAGTACGTGACCAAGTTTCATGCTTGCTGTTTGCTAACAGCACTGTTCATATATGCTGCATGTGTGTGTGTGTATGTATGTATGGGAATTGTCAAAATAGGAGTGCTCAAAATGCTTTAGCTAGTCCCTTTCCCTCTCCTGTCCCCTGTAAATGGACAGAGATTATCTTTAGCATGAAAGGATGTTTCAAGCTGGAGAGGATCTCAGAAGGTCGCCCAGTCCAACTTCCTGCTTAGTGCAGGATCTGCTGTAATGTCACAAAGCTTTATTCTCATGCAGCAAGTTTAATTGTGTTGGTTGCTGGGTCTATGGGATAAATTTAAGAAAAGGAGATCCTGGATGCTTTCTCTGGTACCCCAAGACTACCAGCCCTGCACTACTCCGGAACATCTGCAGACTCTGTGCTATTGTACTGCAGAGCTCACAGATGCTGGATATTAAGATTGAGCTTTTCAAGGTTTCTGAAAGACACCATGAAAAGTAGTACTCACTCAGCCCTTCTGTGTTCAGAAAAATTTTATTATGTGAGAATTTGAACTTTGCCAGAACAAACACAAAGGAACACCTTCAGAAAATTCCAGCATCCCTTTGTGCTGTTTCGTAGGGAAGAGAGGCAAATTGCCTAACCTTTGACATCAAGTGGCCTGACAAAGCCGGAGCATGATTAGCCCAAGGAAAATCGTGGGAGGCACACATTACTTCCTACTGTATGTGGGTAAGTTCGTGATCAGATTAAATCAAAATAATAAGTGCACTCATCCCGATATGCACATCTCTGTCTTTTGTTCAACACCAGCTGCTGAGAATAACTTAATTCTATTTGCAGACTAATCACCAGGATGTTTACTAAGGGAGGGAAGTATTTTTAACTATCTAGAGTGTAAATTTATCAAAGACACTCATAAGTCCAAAACCAGAATCTGCTCACACCCAGGCTGAACCGACATGGTCAGATGCATGAAAGGTGTTAGAGGGATTAAATGTGCTAACACATGGAGAGTTTTATTAAGACTGAGAGAGATGAATATTATTAAACTTGGTGATTGCACATGTCATTTTAGGAGAGAGGATAGTAGAAATGGAAACAAACGTCATTAAGAGCAACTAGAAGAACATTTTCATCTGCATGTATAAATATTTCAGTCCTTGCCTCTGGGCAGTCCTTAGAGAAATGCTAGAGAAAAAATATTAATAAAAAAGAGTGTTCACTCTGAAGGCATTCAACTGCAAAAATGAATACAAAGTAAGGGAATGTAGGGAGAAATAAGAGTGAAGGGCCAGGCTGTGAACACTATGAAAGCAGAGTAGTGTTTGTGACATTTGCACCAGCAAGAACTAGAATCTGGGTTTGCCATATTAATGCTGAGTTTTTGGAACAGCAAAATGTACATGGGTTTTGTAATTGCTTTGTGAATTTCGATGACTGGAAATGTGCTTGCAGTTATATCTGGACCTCTGACTTTGGTGGGTGACTTGAAGCAAACCTCTGAGGATGTGAATTTCATAGGTAATTGCCCAGAGGCCTCCTCATTGTGGTTTTTGCCATTGAGAAGCACGAACCACCTATTTAAAGTGAATGGAAATGCAACAGTGGCAAGTTTGTGCTTGGTATCAACACAGGAGAAAAAACATACTGATGGGGTTTGCATGGCCTATGTCATGCCACAACACACCACCCAAATCCACTCTCCCCTCAAGGTACCATCCCATTGTTCTTTCCAGAGCTAGTAATGGAGACATCTTGCAATAGCCTCCTTGATGTGTCAGTTTAAAGTCACTGCTTTATAACTGTTTCAAAACCTGAAAAGGACGGTTGTCTTTGCTATAGTGAAATTCAAATCAGCTTTCCCAGGTTTATATCCACAGCACCACTGCTTTTGAAAGTAGCAATAAACTGTTTCCTAAGAAGGACCACCTTCTCTCTTCCCTGTCATGGATGAATATCACTTCAGCGTGATGCCGGTCTATCTGTAGAGTCAAAGCTGGCAGGTAATTCATCATCCTGCACCAAGCTGACTCATTAGAAACCCAGGAAACTAGATATTAACTAGCTCTTTTAATATGTTTCCCTTTATTCTCATTTCACAGTTTCCTGTGCCTCTGTTTTGTCCTCTGTTGCTAAATTGCAATTATCATGAAACTTTGATCTCTTCACCTGTAGATGGCCCACTCATCCATCACCACAGTGATTTTTTTTTCCAACACTAAAAATCCAGGACTTTCTGCAGGTTTTAAAAAACATTTAAAGCTAGCTCTTCCCTGTAAAACAACCATGAAGACTGTATAAAATGAGGGGCAAGGTTGCAGGGCTTTACCAACCCAAAACGGTAAAAGATCATTTGTGACTTAAAAATCAGGTTTTATTTAAAGAAGAAATGTGTGTTTGTCTCTCTTTTTTTTTAAAATTCCTTTAGTTTTTTCATCTCTCTTTGTTTCTGATAAGTAGTAGTGACTTGATGGCCAGAAATGAGGGTTTTACAGAAAATGCCAAAAATCACAAATAACCTCTACCATGAGCTGCTAGAATCTCTAGTTCTAAATTGGAGATGCTACCAAACAATTTCCATCATTTTGTCCTGATTATCTGGAGCACGTGTAATCAGTCTAGAGCTTTCAGCTGGATTTAATGTGTGTAAACTGAATAGCTAGACAGCATGAATACTAGATTTTTGTTCAGCATCTCCCGACAGTGTGATACTTATTACAGATCTAGGTTAGAGCAGATTTGTAAAAATATTATGAGACTGCCTAGATTTTTCCGAATGTGGATCAGATCTGTTAAAACTCCCAAAAATAAAAAAGTAGAAATCATCCACAAATTGCTTGTTCTCATTTCTACACAGAAAGAATAGAACTTGTCTCAAGTAATGGCTGCTTTCCCCTCAATATAAGTTTCAACTATTCTATTTCAAGACTACATTCATTTCTTAGAACTCATTTTTACCTGCAGTGAGTTATGTTTGAATCTACATCTTAAGAAAGATTTAGTTTTAAAAAGAGGGGCAACACAGAAAACCAATCATGAATTTTTCTCTCTTCCAAATAATTAAATGAACAGAGGCCACATTTCTATACTTATGAGAGGTTTTTTAAATTTTTTTTTTCCTTCATGTTTTATCCTTTTTAACTAAAACTTCATTTTTGCACCATCAATGCCCAATGTATCTCTTTAAAATTTTAATCGAATATGGGGGCTGATTTTCATTTGCATTCCACCATCCTAAGGGGCAAAAAGGAGGCATTTCAGAAATGACCATATTTATGACACATTTATAATGAGTGTGAGATGCCATCCTCTGTCATTTCTCTTTAGCTCTATGCTCTGCCATGGCCATTTTTAAACTATTCCATGGGATTAGTCCTGCATTGCCACAGTGCCAGCACCACCAGATTGATAGAATCATGGGATCATAGAATATACTGAGTTGGAAGGGGTCCATGCATTCCTTCTGTGGTGTTTACTGGCATCTCAGGCATTTGAAAACTCAGAATTTCTGACTGAAAATATTTTGTGCCTGAATATGATATACAGAACGTTCATATTTGGTGAGGAGAGTGGGGAAGTCTTACAGTAAGAACACAAAATGTTTCATGCAATTGTATGGGAACCTGTACCCAAAGTTGTACATTGGTAACTGATGTGGGAAATCAAACCCCGCTGCAGTTCAGAATGCTCACTGGATCTAGAGGGGGGTTATCTGACCAGTGCCACATGCAGACAGTTCTTATTGTCAGACAGAAGCCACAGCACTGATACTGGTAGGGGTTTTCTAAGGCAGGATGACTGTGAGGGAGTACCTTTAAAGTAGCCCTCCAGAGGTGTCTATGCTTAATAATAAGGGCTCCAGGAAGTTCTAAGCATCCTCCCTCCCCTTAAAGCTCTTAAAACTGAAGATTTCATAGTATTTTTAGAGGTAGGGTACCTTTGTGAAGGCTGTAGTGCTGTGGCTGCTGACTTCTGTCTACAGACTAGTCATCCCCTGTCTTTGGATGCCTCCTCCTGCTTTAATTATTATTGATACTCCTGTGATTGCACTTTTATTTTTCTTGTTAGTTTCCATCAGGTCCTTTAACCATCTCACTGCACAGTCACAATTCCAGTGGTAGTACAGGACGGGGACTGTGCACCCGGAGATGGAGCACCAGACTCATCCAGATTTGCTGGTCTTCTTATTACACTGCTGAGTTTGGAGCCAGCCTAGCACTCCACAGTCCAGAGTGTTGACACCGCCTTAAGGCCTGGAAAGACATGTACAGGCAGAAAGGGACCTGGAGAGGATTGGTTTGGGTCCAGGAGCTGCCTGCAAACATAGACACAACCCACTGTGCTTCTGTAGTGATGGTGTCTGACAGAATCACATCCCAGAGGGGACAACAAAAAATTCACGACAAAAGTTACGCTTTGCTTGTAAATGCAGTTAATGACTATTAGCCTTTTGGAAATGCCAATATGTACAAGAATGAGTCAGGGGGTTTGTTTGTTTGCTTGTTTGTTTAAGGCAGATATTGTAACACACCCACCATCAGCCCTACTATTTAGGCCATTTTTGCTAAGCTGTACTGTCTGCACAATAATACCACTTTGTGCTTCATGACTTTGGGCAGACTCATGCAGCAAGGGCTGTAATAAGGTGTGAAATAAAGATTTAGTAGCACAGCATTGCAAATGCAGTCTAGCAAAAGAGTTCATTACAGTTCCATTAAGACTGCAGAGTTAACATTAAAAACAGCCAAGAAACACAAAAAACCGTATAGTATTAACATTCTTGCAGCAGTATCAAGTCAGTCACATTGTACAATCAAAAAGCTCTGTTCCTTGCTCTGGGCCAGATTGCACAACTTTCAATTTTCAGCACAGTTGTCTGATCATAGTCATAGGATCTGAAGGTCCCAGTAACCATCAGCCCACAGGATTAGGAGCTCTGCCTAAGTGAAAGAACCTTTGTTTACTTTGATGAACACCATTCACCTTGCACCGTTCCCCAGTGCACAGCACAACTGGGAGATGTCAATCAGAAGGAACTTAATCAGGTCAAACATTTCAATTTGTATCAGAAATTTGTTTGAACAGGAAAGAGCTGCCTGTGCATCTATGAGGGCAACCTCTTTGGTCTCATCAACTCTTGCTACCTTATTATTTTCTAAGTGTTTTCAGTCTTGACCTCCAACAGAATTGGAAAAGAAGCGTTTTCAAGGAACCAAGATTTTGCTGCCCAGGAGAACTTAGCTGATTTCTGGTTTTGTCACAGATTCTCATTTTCTCTTGGGCAAGTACTTTGACTCCTGCTTTCCACTCTTTTAGGAAAGAGACATAGCTTTTGGGTTGGCTATTGAGCCTTTAGATCTCCTGCCCAGGAACTGGGTAGATATTATGGCCTTAGCTCTTGATATTAAGGGGCTAGGGGTATCTCTAAGTCCCATGTGGCTATAAGCTACGATCACAAATACTGGCTGTTAAGAGAATTGGCAAGGAAATATGTGCAATCTTCACTCTCTGAAGTGAAGTCTGCCAGACTGAAGCAATAGAGATTTAATGTATTCAAACATTGCAGTGCTGTGTGTAAGTGGATATGATTTAAGGTAATGCATTTTAACACAGCATTATACACTTGCCAGAGGGATTTTATGTAAAGTTATAGTCCTGCTTTTAAATGACAGTACATCAAGACACATCTTGAATTAACTTGACTGAAAGCATTTTGTGATAAATAGCTGGTGCAGTGGTACAGGGTACAACTGACCCAGGCTCTGCAGGGACATGTCTGCTGGATTTCGGGAGATTACTCTGGGCCAGTGAAGGTGATGGCTGAGTAATGTTTTGGCTTGAATACTGTTTCTCTGTGCACAGGTGCACAAGAGGGGAGAAAGTATCCACCTTCCCTGCTCCACTGGTGGTGCTTTGAGGTATGCTGGGGTGCAGGCTTGGAGGCTCTGTAAGCAGGGCCAGGGGAAGGCGGCTGCCCTCTGGGGTATCAGTTGCCCCAGAAATGTCATACAAGCAGAATACAGACCTCTGGGAAGCTCATCCCCAAGTCAGTGCCAAACCCATGAGTCTCAAATTCATGAGCCACGGCAGATGAATTTGACAGGGGATCAATAAAGAGGCTGAAGAGTCTCCTGCCTGGCAGTGCTGGCTGCTCGGCTTGAGCTGCCCTAAAGGAGCCCCATTGTAGGGGAAAGTTCCCCTGCAGTGCAGCTCATCCAGACTGTTCCCTTTAGGTACTCTAAATGGGGAATTCTTTTAGGGGTAGCATCAGGACTGGCATCCTGGTGCCAGCTACAGAAGTCTGGTTTCTGCAGAGAGCATGATAACTGCCAGCAAACCCAAATTAACAGTCTTCACAGCTTGCATCCAAATTCAATGGAATATTAATTATGACCAAATGTACAAATGTGAAAAACATCTCCTTTGGAAAAAGAGATTTATCTAAGTAACATTATGAATTATCAGTTTATCAGCAGCTTGACATAAAACACATAATTATATCAGTGAATCATTTAATAATTAGAACACAAGTTAATTGACATTATTCACCCGCTGAATAAAATCTCCATGAGGCAAACAATGGAACCCACTGGCGTAGAGGTAATTTTAACACAGTTCTTCAATTAATAAAGTAAAAAATATAAACCAAACAATATTACAGTGGTCGACAGGATTGTGTGTGTGATTGTAGGGAGGAATGGGAGTTTCAACAAACTCAGGGCAGTAAATTATCAAAATTTAATGATTTCCCCAAGAACTCATGTTCTGAGGAAAACTACTCTGACAAAAGACAGGAAAAGAAAGGAGAGACTAAAAAATTGGAATAGAATAGCAATAACAGCATCACTGACTTATTCTGAGCAAATCTGTGGAGAAATGAATGCCTGGTATTTATGGGCTTTCCATAGGGACAAAAAGAATTCATTTGTGATCAAAAAAGAGTGAAACAACAAGCAAAATATCCTTATAGCTGCTTTGTAGAAGCTTTTTTTTTTTTTTTTAAACTACTGCTATTGCAACACATTGTCTGGATGGGGAGTTTGGGCAATGAACTACTTCTCAAACTGATGGTATTGGAACAATTATTCTGAAATCATGAATGAGTTGTTCCGTGCCTCTCAGCATTATCAGATAGCAAGGTTTCTAAAAACTGAATACTTAGATAGTTCTTTCCCTTTTAAGTTTTGAGTCTTGAAATTGCTTTCATATAGCAGTTGCCAGATAATTTTGTTTTCTTCATTCAGGCTAGAAGAGCACTTTAAAAAACAATAATGAATATACCAAATAGTCATGGTATTCCGAGAGCTGGGATTAAGGAAGCAAGCAGAACATGTTGCCAGGTTGGCAGTAGCTGCAGGGGCTGCAGACAAAGTGCACCAGGAAGGAGTGTTCCTCCAGCTCACCTCTGTGACACATCTAATTCTCTGCATCCCCATTGCCTTTGGTTTTAACTGACACTGGGTAATGACACAGCCAGGTAATCTCAGGTGAACTAGATATTAAGAAAAGATTATATGAGCATATGGTTTATTTGCTTTCCATTGGTTACACACCATTCTGGACAGGCAGCAAACAGGTTTAGATTGATTTGATTTATCTCTCAGTGTTTTACATGAGAATGAGATCACTCCCATGTCTATAACCAATGTGAGAAGCAGGAAACCACAGAGAACCCATGTGGACTCATTGTAGTCATACAGAGGAGTCTGTCATTTATGCTGTTGGAATAATATGACCAGGCTGCTAATCACGTTCAGCCAAGTTTCAGGTTGTGGGGACTGAACCCAAGCACGAGGATACAGACATGGTGAAACCTTACCACCACCAGTTTGGAAAGGTAAGGCTTGTATGTCCATCAGTAACCTGGGGTTTTTTGTACCACCTTTGCTAAACCACAGGCAACTCTATTTTACCTCCTCCTTGTACCGTTTATCATTTGTACTACTATCCCAATCCAAATGGGTTCATTGTGAAAGAAGCTGTACAGACACAGGGTGAGGGATAACACAGTGAGACTTGCTTTTGAAATGACCTGCCTGGGATACTCTGTCATGGTGCTCAGACTGGGACACACTTCTGTCCTGTTCAAGGTACATTCAGATACTTAAACAATGTGAAAGCCTTCTCGATGTGAGTGAAGACAGCAGAATCCATCATTATTAATTGAACTATTCCTGGAAATCTGCTAATTTTCCTCTGCCTTGTGTAAAGAAATAGAAGGAGTTAGAAGGAGACTTTAGCAATGGAAGTTATAGAGTCTTGGTCCAATTTGATAATTTCTTGATATTTTAGGTAAGAGAGATAAATGTGAAATGTAGATAGAATATTAATAATCTAATATTTACCTGAAACGTTTAAATCAGAATACTAAAAACTAGGCTGGGCAATGTGTTTCAGACAATAAGTTTCCTTATAAAATCCTCAGCAGACCCTTTGCAGAGGTGATGGTGCATGTCCAGCTGTAAGAACTGGAAGCCAATGAACCACAGGATTTGCTGGCTAGGAGCTCTCAAATCACCCATTCCTCAGGTGGAACATGTGTTCTGGGTATCACCTTTAATAACAATGATGTTAACACCAGTGACTAATTAACAGACAGAGTATCTAAATAAGTTGGCATTAGACGTTATCTTCATTTTTTGATGACACTGAAGATTTAAAGAGCAGTTTAAATGAGAGGGATTGCTTACTCTTAAATTAAATGAGATGGGAGAGCAGTAGAGATGCTGCAGCAAGTATCTGGAGCTGTGGGTTATGTTGCCTTGGCTCACTCAAAGAACTGGACCAAATTATGAATAAACAGGCTAGGACAGAGTAGTCTAGCTTAAAGGATTGTACTCTGAATGATAAAAGTCTGAAAAACCATACTGGGAGAACTGCTCTCTGTAGCTAATAAAAAGAGTTAAATTAAAAGATCCCACAAGCTGTTGCCCTGAAATTATTCAACATACTTAACAGTTTGTTGAGGGAACAAAAATATGGCTTTGGGGAAAGACTGCAAATATCCTGTAGAACCAAGGTAGAGACCTGATTTGGAAAAGGAAATAGCATGCAACTCAACAATGTGGGTGCAACGTGTCCTGCCTCATAGGAATAATTTACACTGTAAATATAGAAAAGAAATGAGCCAGGTAGTATTTTAGGGAGGAGAACAGTGGGAGTAGGATAACAAATCAAACAGTTTCAGACCATGCAAATAATGCAGATCTCATTCCAGGTTATAGACTAGAAAGATTTCTTGCAGGCTGTTTGAGATAATCATTCTCAGGACTCAGTAAAGGCTTTCTGGGGTGCCAGAATGTGAGTCTTATCACTGCATTTCAGGTGGTGCAGATGTTGAGAGCCTAGAAAGAGCTGAAAACTTGAAAGCTGCTGCCAGGAAAGTTGAAAGAAACTGAGAGAGAATGGCCTAGGGAAGAGATAGCCAAAGGCAGGCATCCATCTAGCAGTCTGCTTCAAGGCAGAAGGGAGAAAATTGCTCTCTTCATTCATTGTGAAAAGGAGTAGAAGTAGTAGCCTTAAAGTATAGCAAAAGTGTATGTGTAGTGTTATGGTAGACACTAAGAAAAACTTTGTAGCAGGGTAATAGTTATGCCCTAAAAACAATTGTGTGGTAGGATGAGGGCTTCTCCTTTCTGAGGTCCCAAAGAACTGGGTAAGCTCATGTGGTTTGATGGGCAGTAGGGAAATATTGGCAGAGCAGAGAGAGAATTCGAAGGTCTGTCATAAAAAGAAGCTGTAATTGTTTGTATTCCATGTGCAGAAAATTAAAACCTTCTTGTTTGAGAATTGAATGAAGGCACATTCTTTCAGAGAAGAGCATCCACAAGCTACCAAGCCCTCATCCAGCCATGTGTGATTTCTCCAGGATGGGGAACATATCAGCTCCTTGTCTGACAGATAATCAGTGTTTTCCCTAAAGAAATTCTCATCTGTCATTCAGGTTTTATGTTTAGAGGATGGTAATTAAGTGGTATTAATATGAAAAAGTCTTTTATCTGGCCACTGTTGGCACTTGATTTGCACAGGCATTAACCTAGTCTGGCTTGGTCCATGAGCATGATACACTTGTGCATGTAATAATAATCATGACAGTAATGAGAGTAAAATTAATAAAATGAGCAGTAATTTCTTGAGCTATATACATCTATTTATAAATGCATATTGCTCTTTGTAAGAAATATTTGAGAAATTGCCTTTTCTTTTCCTTGTGGAATTCTGAATTAGTTTCCATTTCACAGTGATAAACATGTCACTTTTAATTTTTTCTGTTCTCAATGCTTTTCTCAATTCTTTCATATCTTTTCTACTTCAGGCTTAAAAAAGATTTTTTCTTTGTTTTCCAAGGTCTTCTTTTCTCCAGCTATTTCTTATGGAAAATTATCTTGAAAAGTATTATGATTAAAAGGACGCAAAAAAAGTACAAAATAATGGGGAAAGAGAAAAATGCAAACAATACATACAAATTATTTTTCGAGGAAAGGTAAAAACCAGACAGGCTAAGGTAAAAAATGTGTTATGAGAGTCAATTAAAAAAACTAATTACTAGGAAAAATATGACTACGTCTATAATTTCTGGATGTGAGTCCTCTTTTATATATTTGGTATTTAGAAGAACCCCAAACTGTTTCCTGTGGCACTGGAAAGTGTATTTTTCAAGAGTGGAACTTAGCAGTCTCCAACTGTTTGCTACTCTCCCCTGATTTAAGATCAGAAGAAGATAACACCAACTTGAAAATTCAAAACTATGTAGGAAGCAAAACTAAAATGTTATCTGGTGATACAACACCACCCGATCTCCAAAAATACCAAAATCAGAGGTCTCCCCACCTCCTCTCCCCTCTCACTAAGTAATTGAAACCCACTTTCACTTTCCATCCCTCAAAACTCCTTGCTCCTAACCAATAACCTATTATTACTCCCCAGACTTAAAATTTTGCAGGTGCTTCTGTGCTTTCTTGAAGTCATAATGAGCATTTGATATCTAGGACTATTTCTGCAGTTAATAACAATAACTATGTGGTATGCTATAAGAACTTCCATATCCATCTTACTTGGGTAGAAGACAAAGCAAGCTCAGGGGAAAGAATCTTAATGTAGTAATATCTTGGGTAGTGGCAGAGTAAAGAAGTGAAAAATACCAGCAGAAGCTAATGCCTCTTTGTGCAATTATTCCCACTTTCATAAGTTTGCCCCAGTGTGAAAGTTTTCTGCTTTAAAATGGGCTGGCAAAGATAATCCATTAATTCAACAGCACTGGAAAGTTAACATTTTTTCCCTTCATTAGCAAGTTCAAAATTGCATTTTATTTCCATTTTGATGAGATTTTTATGAGTTAGAAGAGAGGAAGTTGAACCCCAGGAGCTTAATGGACCTAGAAAGATCGCAGATACAGGATTGAATTCAATGAACTATGAGGAGTTTAGTAAATTAATTAAATTTAAGAAAATAATGACTTTTTTGTCTGCTGGATTAAAAATGCTAAAATGCAATGAAAAGTTAATTTAATGCTAAAACTTTTTCCCCTAAATTTATTTTGCATTGATATTAAATAACTTCTTCAAAGCTTAAAATGCAGAGAAGAAAGAGGAGAGAAGGCTTCTAGAAAATGAATTATTACATTATTTTCTGATTCCCTGTTGTATCCTGTACTCATTTCAGTCAGAGGGCTGTCCTTCAGAGCGGTGGATAGTATTCTCTGGGGTGTTGGCAGCATTTCTCAAACCCACATTTTCCCTATACCTCTTTTTCATGTGGTCTTGTTGCAGGAACAGCTCAACCGTTGAGAAGTGGCTGTGTTCTCACAGAGCATTCATAGCCCAATATTTTCACATGTGTCTGTGATGTGAAGCCCTGAAGCAGCTCACAGAGCTACAAGACCTTCTAGGGTCAGAAACTGTGGTTTCCCTTTCCAAGTGAAAACGTAGAAGGGTTTAAATTTGCCCCTTAAGCTCTGTGTCCCACTGTAGGCTGGCTTGTAATGTCTGATGCAAGTTTCTTCTCTGCTTGGTTACACTCAGTGCCAGCCCTTTGCAGCATTTCTTGCACCATATTGCAGAAAAATGGAAAAATCCAATCTTGAGGGGCTGCCTTCCTGCGTGTTTTGGAGATAAAACCACAAAGAAGGCAGGTCCCCCAAATAAACATTAAACTGTTGAATGAAGCTTATTGCCTATACTCCTCAACCCAAGCAAACGTGTGAACCAAACAAATCAGTGGACATATAGGGTCAAGAGCTACTTTAATTTTTAGAAACTTAGTATTTTCTTTCTATTTTCCCTTTTCACACACAATGTCAGACACCACTGAGCCAGCTTTTCCTATGTCAGCTGTCCGAGCTGTAATAAAACAAGGAACACAGAAAATTCCAGCAATTGGTGGGTGGTGTATTAGTAGCACTGTGGAAACAGGCACAAGGAACCCTGACAGAAAGAAAAGTAAAAAAACATAATTTTGAAAAAGCAGTATTAAGCCCCTTTCCCTTCCTGCTTTTCTTCCTCAAGGGAATCCTGTTGCAATGAGCGACATTTCAGAAGTCTATCATTATTGATGATATGACAGATTCAGGTGCAGTCATTGGAGAAATACAAATTTATTCTGCATTCAAAAACAATGCATAAATTTTCTCTAAAATGGCTTTGTCTTGTGATTAATGACCTGCCACTCAACAGCAGCTAACCAATCTCCAAGGCATGGTATCCAACAGAAAATTAATCAGTTGCTGAGAATGGGTGTGACCAAAACCAGAGAAGAACCTCCTAAAACCTATCAGCAGAGTTATGAGTTGAAATCAATCGTATGGTACGTTCAACTCTTATTGACAGTGTGCATTCAGCATTGCTCTCCAGTGGAGTTCATCTGGGGAGATGGGCTCCAAGATCAGTGGATGTTGATGAAACCCTACAGAAAAAACCTAAAATTTGCAGTATTTTTCCATGAACACCAGATACCACTGGACTCACAATGCTCAAGGGCTGTGAATTCATATGCCATGAGCTGCTGCTGACTAGAGGTGTGCCCAGGATTCTTGAGTAGAAAAAAGGATTACTCAGTTTAAAATATATGCAAGAAATATAGAAGAAGATGACACTTCATGTAAAATAAATAATGTAGGACGTGAGGGGCTGATTATCCATGTAGGAAAGGGGCATCACTCGAGTTCATTGGATGTGGGATCCAGGATATCCGGATCTCCTTGTGCATTGCTGGCAATTGATGCACCACATCAAACTTAGTTCCTGCCATCCTGCAGGAATTCACTAAGCAGTGAATACAGATTTGAATTTGCCTGTGGTTCAAAGCAACTGAGAGATATGGGGTTTCTGTCAGCAGGGTTCTGTAGCATCGCTCTATCTATCTGATGCAAATAAACTCCAACACCTCCAAGAGCAGCACCTTTTCAAGGCTTATCAAATAATAATATTTCAGAATATATTGTTTCAATGGAGGTGCTGGGAATCATGAACTCTTCTCCAAAAGAGCATATTAAAACAAATTTTCTAATATCTTATGTTGAATCAGTACTTTAATTGTTGCAAAGAGCTTTGAAGCACTGTGTGGCAATTTGGAGAATGATTCTGGACTGAGTTTAGGAATTCTCTTTGATAGTGGGAACTCTCTGTAAGGGAATGCAGAACATTCCATTTTTTTTTCCTTTTTTTTCCCTTTCATTTACCTTCCAATTGAGCCAAAACAAGAAAGGAGACTTTTAAGGAGACTTTTGCCTTTCCAGAGCAGGGCTAGTACAAGGCTAGCAGTGAGGATGATAAACTTTGATAGCCATATAATATTCAGAAGATGTTCATGGCGCACCTTCTGATGGCTAGGAAAGTGAGGAGCCAAATGCATAAAACATATTCTGTCAAGAGCTCTGTTTTCCTGTAGTGGTGAAAGCAAAGAGGTCTTGAGGGCCCATATGCATGCATTAAACACGTCATTCAAAGACACCAACTCAGAGCCTGTGTGAATTCACTTTTGAAAAGGGTTGATTCTCATGTTTGAGGAATCAAACTGAAGCAACTTAACCATCAGGTCTCTTTTAAACAAAAAAGTAAGAAGTTCCTAAGCACGTTAGTCCTACTATTATTTTCTCCCACAAAGGAGGTTTGAAGGTAACCTACAGAAATAACAGGAGTGCTCCTTTTCTACTGTAATGCTGGCTTGGTTTCCTCAGTCTTTGCAGACTTAGCAGTCTGTCTGCCTGGAGTGTAAGGACTCCCAAAGGGGGTTCCCTCAACTCAATATTGCTACAAGACATTTTCTTCTAATCAGCAAATAGCCACGTGATAAACTCCATTCATCCCAATTCGCATTTAACTCAAAAATGGGCTGGGGTGTGCACTTCACATATCCCCCTAATTTACCCTCTCTTGCCTTCTGAACTTTTACTAGCAATTGTAATATACTTCAGTTATGGAGGTTATGGTCTGTTTCTTGCTCTGCTTTTATTTTCCAGGGGAAGAATAGAAAAGCAAGATTTTGAAACCATTTATTAATTTTCTAGTGTACCACTATCTTCCTGCAAAGTGAGAAGTAATGGATAGAAACTCCAGTAGACTGTTAGCACACAGATGCTGAGAATAAAATGGGGTGGATAAAACTTTAATGGAGTCCTGAAAGTATCTGTAACTATTTGTAGCTTAGATTATACCTGGAGATTAAGCAGAGCTCCCGGAATATGTTACAGTACCTACCATGATCCCTATTGCTTACCAGCAAGCAAAATTTTGCAGTGAAGAAACAAGTCTGTCTCTCACTGGACTCACTTGGAGTCTGAGGAGTGTGTGACCACTGGGGCTTGCTTTAAAGTCTTCAGGCAGAGAAAGCAATGGGCCTAGCATCCTCTTGTTATGCCAGTAGCCCTGGGGATGACAGGAGAAACACAGAGGTCTCTGTAACACATTCCAAATCACCAAAGACATCAACAATAGGGGCTGGTTACAGCCAGAGCTTGAGAACTTGCTCTCATTTTCTTATTATGGATTTTCATTGGGTTATTCACTCACAAGCAGCCAGCTGCCATGCCCCAGGACAGGCTTTTCTGCCCTTGCTGGGAAGGAGGAGGACTCACAAGACGGATGCTCTGTGTGTGTTGGTGGTTTCCATGCCTGGGGTCTGTCCTGGGACAGAGCAGAGGGTGTTGGGCTCAGAGAAACCCTTGTGATAGGGAGCCAGATGTGGGTCAGAAGCGCTGTAATTTCCCCCCAGGCCCTCCTCTCTGTCCTACAGCATTGGCACTGCTGTCCAGATCTTCTGGTGCATGCAGAAGCCATTGCTGGGGTCAGAACCCACTGTTCAGTGGTAAATGAACAGCAGAAATCTGTCCCTCTGTCCATCCTCCCTGTCTGCCTGCAGCCCCATGGCTGTGTCAGGGAACAGCACAGCACTGGAAACTCAGTGTCCTGGGGTGGAGGGACCTGCCTGACCTTGGGTGGTGAGGAACTAGGCCCCGAGGAGAGGGAAATGAGCTGTTAACTTACACGCAGCACGCTTGTAGCTGCTCTTTATATTCCATACCCAGTGCTTTAGCCAAAGTAATTTAAATGTCTTAAGCTCTGATACCCCCATCACTTTCATACCACATGAAATTAAGGAGAAATTTTGTCTCCCTTTCAATCCCTCAGTTTCACTGAGCACTTTGCTATGTACTCCACTTTCCTTCTAGTGCCTCCTGCCTCTCACTCCGGCTCCACTGTATGTCCCAAACAGGACACAGCACGCAGAGTGCTCAAAGTGCTGAAGCAAAGGTAGGATGGATCACTTCTGTCTCAGTGACATATAAATGGCTAGGGCACAAATCTCAGATAGGAGGCCACAGAGTGCTCAGGCACTGACTTTCTGCATCCCACTACTCACTTCCCTGTTCCTTACCTTTATAATCTGTAAAGTATTTCAGAAGCAAACTGAGGACCTCTTTCATGCCATTTAGCACTTTGTTTAGGGCCAAGCACCTCTCTTTTTTTGTCTAGAAAGATACCCTAGACATCACCATTTCTGTACACATGGTAAATGTTTTTTGGGTCTGATTCAATCATTAGAGAAGCTACTGTTTACACAGGATTTGGATGAGTATTTTAAAACAAATATGAACATAGAAAGTGTGTCCAGGTAGTTTTTGGCATGCAGATTTTTAAAAGACTAAAGGAAACAAAGCATTTGATACAAATGATGGAAATATTGTTGGGCAGCAGGGAATATTGATTTCAATACTTTTGTATGAAAATGAGAAAGGCCTATAGGCAACCTGAGAAAACCAAAGGGGTTAGTGCTATTTACAAACTGTAATAGTATCCAGATGTTTGGAGTTTTTTTATTAGGATACCCTGAAACAGAGATTGAAGCGGGTTTAGGACTATGAACATTTTGGGCATGCTATAACCTATGGGTTTAATAACAATAAGTCGTTTTCTCTGGCTGATTTAAAACCTACTTGTCCCATAAATGTGTGGTGGATGGTTTTAATTAACACCTCAACAAAAGCAATTTTTCAGGGGGGGGATTGAAGCGTGGGCTGCATTTAAAATTGTATCTGGCAAAAGGAAATCTATTTTATACTTGTTCTTCCCCTAGAACATAATTTGTCACTGGAACTCATTGACGTTAGACATTGCCCATGAGAACAATTTGATAGGAAGAACAGTAGCATTTTGACAAATTATAGACCCTTCATTGCACATCTATAAGGTGGGAAAAGAAAGTCTTAGATATCGATCCTTGTGCTTTAAGGCGTAACACCTCTCATTAACAAAGGCATGGCCAGAAGTTGCCCCTATATTATTCCAGTTTTAATTTATAGGGCTCCAAGAAACTTCCTTTGAAGCTGCCAGTGTTTTGGAGATAGGAACATAGGTGCCAAGGAGCCCTACTCCGAACTAAATATCCATTTGCTCTTGGTGGAATCTCCATTTCCTCTGGGGAAAATATACAGAAAGAAATCAAGACTTTTGTGGTGCTCTGTGTGATGCAGTCTAACCTAACCTATGGCCAGAGTTGTGGCATTTGTTGGACACGTTCATCCTGCTGAGAGACACTGTCTTGAGGAATGAGTTTGAATTAAGTAACTTGCTTCTGAAATGACTCAAGGAAAGCATGTCCCATATGGAGGCCTGGAAAAAACTTGTCTGATATCAGTTCATTGCTATGCTCAAGTAGCAAATGAAAGATTTCTTCTGATATATTTTCCTGTCCCCTGCCCCAAAATAGTTATAAGCCTTTTCTTTGCATGTCCTTGTGAAAGAGTGTCACAGAACATGACCAATTTTTCTTACCATCTCAGGAACCTGTGTTTTAGATGTGCTTTTGTGTCATTCTTTTGAACATGCTCAGGGGACGTCGTGACCCTTCTATTTCAGTCATCTCCCTGTAGATGTTTAATTGGCTATTAAAATCCAACTCACACTCGATAATATTTGGAAGTCATAAGGGAAAGGGATCTAATTACTGCACAATGAGAAAACTCTTGTTAAACACCTTGTTTTGACTGCTAGACCCTCCTGGGGTGCCTGGTGAAGCCATGCATGTCAGGTTGAAGAGAGATGTGGGGAAGTGAAGCAAATGCAAGCCATCTGTCTGGAGAGTTTATAAAGTATTTTTTGCTCTTGATAAATCCAATAAACAAAATCATCTTTGGTACCAGCATGTTAAAAAAAGAAGAAAATATGAAAGATTTTTCTCACTACCTCATCAGTTAGAGGTATGAATATATTGAGGTGCTCTAACGATACCCAGAAACACAATACATGCAAATGGGATGACTTCAAGAAACAAGGGAAAGGAAATTTTTCTTGTATTTGTATATGTTCTCTTTCTTGGCATCTGCCTTACCTATTACCTTAATGCAGAAAACGGCATCATTTGAGCAAGATGAGGCAGTTTGGGTGAGTACAGGAAATGCTGAAGACAAGGCTGTTGAAGAAACCTGCACAGTCCTGAAAGTCCATTTGAAATATCTGGTAGCTTAGAACAGGATGTAAGCAAAGGACTACAGATGGATGTGTACATGTTCAGGTTAATATCTGCAAATGCAAATTGAACAGGAATCTAATTACATTTAAAAACAATAACAAAATAGTCCACTGATCTGAAATCAGAATTTCTGTCTTTGTCTTTCGATTTGCTTTTTGCCAGCTCCCCATCATGGAGCAGCTCAATGTTCCTCTTGCACTCAGGAGAGTTCAGTTCAGCTCATGTCTGTCTGGCTCTCACTTCTGTGGTTTGGTCAATTTACTTCTTATTTTCTCATTATGGAGATAAATATCAGCACTTTCTCTGTCTTTCTCATTCAGATGGCAATTCTTTGGGTGTATTTTATATTTTATTATTTCTCTGCTTAGACCAGTGCAAAGGAGAATCTGCCTTTGGTTAGGAGATACATTTTCTCCATTATTGGTTTCTTACACAAGTACTGCCTTGAAACTTCCCAAAAACTTTTTTCATCTCTTTCTCCTAAAAATCACAGCATTATCACTTTGTTTTTATATTAACTTAATACAACTTAACACTTGCTGGTGCCAACATAGCTTCCTTTCTCTCTGTATATCCCTTCTTGTTTCTGTATATCTCCATTTAAGATATACTTCCTTTAAATTACAGTTATACCATGCCAAGAAAGACTGATTTCTCATCTGGAATAATCAGACCTATTTACTTTATGTAGTGTTTCACCCTGAAACAAAGTAGAAAGTAGATGTATCAAATCAAAAAGAGGCTATTGTTTCAAGGCACATCCATTCTCTTCAGTGGAAAATGTTGATAGCATGTATACAGGAAGGTACAGGACATATATGTCTCAACTTGCAAAAATAACTCTGCAGGAGTTGTATTGACCACCAGCCATCAAGACCATGGGTTTATGAGCCATATCTCCATTTTATTCTAGCCTGAACTTGTATCCAATTGCAAGTTGTTGTTTTCAGATATTGCCAACAGAGAACATTGTGAGTACATATTGTATGTGCATGTCAATAAAACCTATTTAGAATATGGTTTCATTTCCTTACTGCCACCTACTAGAAAATAACTACCAGGTATGAAGTTTAACAGCTGCCCCCATGATCGGAAAGTGATTTTCATAAGGTTTTGAAGAAACACACAGAGAAAACATTGATTCATGTTCAGCCTTATAGCAAGCATACAGGGAGTCTAGATTGATAAGGACCTAAGACTGGTAAATCCTAATGTAAATAAAAGCACTATTTTTCATGCAGTTTATTTACAATGGCTTTAGTATGCTACATTTCCAGGGAAATATATGTTCTTGTCAGGAAACTTCAGGGGAAGTAAATGAGTTTGAATCACATGAATAGGTTTAAATGCCATGGCTGAAATTTAGTAAACTATTTTGCACTATCTCTTCTTCTTCATTAAAAGTGGAATATTTTTCTCTGCCTCTTAACATACTTAATAATAAGACTGGATTACCCCATGGGATGCTGGGTAGGAGCAGCATCCTTTAGCTTTTCTGAAAAATCTCACACTTTAGCATTAATTCCTCATCATGAGTCAGAATCTGAGTCTGAATCAATATATAATGGAGTCTGGATCCATGAATATTCTTGCTGGTTTCTATTTATCTGTGTATCACATAATTTGGGACCCAACTATCAGTGCAGGATCTGAGCAATTTCCACAGCAAAGAATTTAAAACTTTGGTGCTGCTTTCATGCTGCTTACGAAGTCTCCAACTTTTTCTTAGCTTGGGGTCCAAGTTTTGCATTTGTGAGAAATATCAGCAAGAGTTTGGGAGAGGCAAAAGACGTACTTTATGACCCAAAGAGATGGGTGTTAGAGTTTCAGAGGGATAGTGTGCTTTCACATTCCTGGGTTCTAATGTCACACAGAAGTGACAGGGTTATAGGATGATGTGGGAGACTTGACTATAACTGCATTTCTGGCTTTTCATGGCAATTTAGACATGCACAACTGGATGCAATTGCAGAAGTCACCACATTCCTCTGGCCGCAAGAAAGTAGAATAAATTACACAGGTCATAGTCTGAAAGGTATTTATGTAAGTTAATAAATACTTCTTAAGAACAGAATCTCACAACTTTCCTAAGGAAAACTGAAGACCTTCCCTAACATCCACACCAAAGGGTCTTTACTGATTTGTGAAACATTTCCTGAATTTTGATGTAATGAAATTCTCTCATTTGGCTGTTAATTTCACACATTAGATTTTGGAATTAGGATCCCATGAGCTACCAGACTCTGGGAACCACAGGACATTGATAAGTTTCAGAACCTGTAGTCCAAGTTTTTTTCTTTTTTTTAAAAAAAAATATTTTTCAGTTGTACTGTATATTTACGTTTCAAGCTGTCCAAATCCACACTCAGCACTGGAGTCCTGTCGTACAATGTGATGAACAAATACAGCAAGCAGATGTCCACGGGAGAAACATTTCTAGGTCTTAAGAGAAGAGATAGCAGTGGGAACTGAGGTGAGATGAACAAGGCAATGCTTTGTGCAGTTTAGGCAAATTTGAACTTTACTTATTTTTGGTGGGGTTCAAATTAGAGAAGAGGTACAAATAATGGCAGGGGTAGGGGAAACTAAGAACGGTATGGTGTTTTAGATTTTAGATGAGGAAAACTTGTCATATCCTTACCAACTATATGAATCAGCTGAATCTAGTAAATTCAGAAATCTTTATTCTTTGATAAAACCTTTCTACCTGGGTAGGAATGGCTCTCATGCTCCTTGCCACATGATTATCTCAGATTCACTAAAGACCTGGAGCTAGTAATGAGATAAAGAAACCAAATCAGACGTGAAGCATTCTTAATTCCTTGTGAAGACATATTGTGCATGTACCAGACAATTCATGATTACCAATTAACTTTATGTGGAAGGTACTAGGATTTTATGAAGATCAATGACATAATAAAATCCATACTGTAACTTAGGATGGGTGGATGGTTTCTGAGTCTTGAATAGACTCGAGTGATAACTGAGCCTGACTAGCTGTACAGTTACTCACCAAACATCGCCACCTACAATTTTCATCAAGGAATCATTGTGGGCTCAGTAATTTGAAAATTTTCCTTTAACTAATAATACTTACATAGTCTGTTTCATTTTCCAGGCTGATTTATTTTTCTAAAACTTGTGGGCAGCACAGGCAAGGTGCTTCTTTTCACTTAAAGGAGATGGAAAAGGAGCAGAGACAGGGAAAAATAGAGCACAGTCAGGGAGAGCAAAGAAAAAATGAATGATGCAAATAAAAGTGGGGGTGCAATGATATTCCTTTTGTTTGCTTTAGGGAACACTGAATACCTTTCTCAGATTGTGTTTAAATTGTCCAAGACGTGAAAAGTTCTTTGGAAACAGGACATTGACCAACAGAGATGTACAATAACACCCCCTATCCAATGTAGTTAAGTCTTTTTCCCTAGGAGATTTTCCTGATAAGAAAGAGCCTAAAGGTAAATACAGAAAGAGACATTTCTGAATTGTCACTATTCTCAGCAGCCAATAGATTCACCATTCTTTGAAGCTGCAACAGTATTTGTTACATATTCAGTCTTTCTCCCAGACGAATCCTTCTCTATGAGAGTCTACTTCCTCCTATACATTGATAAATATTTCACTACACAGGAACCTGAGAAATGTGTATATATTCATTAGCCAGAGCTCAAAAAAGACACAGCACTTTCAGGTGAGTGATCAGAAGGACCAGGAGGTAATGTCTATCTGCACCACTAGTCCTTCTCTGCCTTAGTTGAAAGGCATCATCCTCAGTGGCAAATGATAAAAGTTAATGACTTTTTCTATTGGCTCTAGGGTGAAGTAGATACTAGAGAGTTCAAGTAATCTTTCACAGAGTGATAATTCTTCAGCACCGGGCAGGAATTAAGTTATAAAATGCAGGTTGAAACCAGCCTTTCTTTACATGATCAAAAGTGTGGACATGTCGGATTGAATAAGCCAAGACCGGCCTAGCTTTGATCCAGTTTTAGTTGATACTTCACAAGTGAAGTCCCTGCTGAGGCTTCCAAATGTCCCTCCTTCCAAATAAAACTCCTGTATTACAAGACCAGCTGAAATGAAGCTCTCTTCTTTGAGAACAGGAAAGTGGAGGGACACACTTGGGCAAGGTGATGTAGGGAAGTGAAAAGAAAAATCGTCTTTGCCACAGGGTAAGGACTTGTTATTCTGATTTATGTAAGTCTAGTTATAATGAGGTGTTGACCTATGCCTGAGATGTCTTGGTTATTCTAAAACAAAAAAGCAAGCGAAGTTAGTCAGGAGATATTTCCAATGCACATAATAAAGCTGTGTAACACCACGTAACTCATTGCTTCAAGACATACTAATGCCATTTCCAGTGCAAATGATAAACATATAGGTTCTTTACGTAGTTTTCAAAATGACATGAAATTGATGCATAAAAGTGAAAAATAAGTAGAAAAGTTTATGAATCATCATGTAAGCCCTCATTTAATGGGTAGGGGTTAGATAAGGTAATGCATAACTGTTAACTGTGAATTCCCTTATATTTTCCTCCTGAGAATTTCGTAACCAGACTTTGTGCCAGAGACAGGATGCTGTATTAAATCATCCATAATTTTCTCCAGCAAGATGATTTCTGTGTTTACAGTGATGTCTGTCAATGAACAAAAAGCATGTCTCTCTAAATCTTTCATGAAGTGGGAACTGGCCGCTTGCTAAAGTACAATATACCTACAGCACAAAATAGTTCCGTTTCCAAAGTGCACAATATTTAATAAGCAATGTGATGCACAATGCCATAACTATTAATAAAGCCACTCCACTGGATTGATTTTAGCACGATTAAACTTTTCTTTACCTTATTTCACAGTCCATTTGAAATGTTCTATTTTTCCTTTAATGGCAAAGGAAAATCTGATCTTTAACAAAACACAGCAGCATAAATTCAAGGCAGCATATGGCATAGTTGAACAGAAAACTTTATCAGGAAAAAGGCAACAGCACCAAAATCAAAACTCCAGGCTGTGACACCATGTAATTGATTTAGATAGAAGAGCACCTGGACGCATTGAGCAGTGAGGAACTGTCAGCAATGGGCCAAGTTGCAGTTTTTCAAGGTTTTTTGAGAATATGGTTATGCAAATAAATACATCTCAGTGGGAGGTAGGAAGAGAAGGAGAGAGTTTGCAACAGATTTACAGCAGCTGGAGCAGTAGTTGACATGTTCAGCTTTGGTCTCTTTTTGGGCAAAGCCCGGATCTGTTCAAAAAAATTCCTCCTCTGCTCACCACGGAAAGGCCCTTACTTCAGCAGAAATACCTCTCTAAATGCAGGCCAAGTTTTGCAGTATTGCTCAGGGCCTTTCCCATTTGCTAAAAACACTGTCAAGGCCAGGACTGCGTGGCTGTATTTTTCAGGGCGGCAATACTGACCTTCCTTATAGAAAACCATTTTGGCACAGAAGGGATGGTGGATGACAACTATCTGTGGGTGAAAAAGCAGATCCAGATTTTTAATCTAAGGTTCAATTTAGAAAGCCAGCTACCTCAATCCAGGGGTCTTCTTCCTTCCTTTTATGAGCTGAAGAGTTACAGCACTTGCCAGGTAGGTGGGAGCTGTGGGTCTGAGTTTCCTCGGTATGAGCTCTCTAACTCTTGAGCTTTGGCATGAGATACGAATTTCTCTGATAGACTTTTGCAAAATAACTATAAGCTTTCATAGCATGTTGTGAATGTTGTCCAAGGCCATCTGTATGTTATGCAGTTAAGGCCCTCTGCCACAGATACTCATGACAATGCACATCCAGTTGTGTCAATTGTAGACTTCTGCTCCAATGACTTTGTTGGAAACTGCATAGGCAGTGCTGCCTAAAACTTTAATATTAATGAAATAATAGTGCTCACAGTGCAGTGCAAGATGAAAGTGTACGATACACAAGCTTAGGTGTCTCCAAAGAGGGGTGGTTTTGTAGGTATTGGATATGGCCTGTTTTGGAAATGAAAACTGTCAAGTATAGGGCACAATAGCTTTGATAAATGACTGATGAACTGAAACTGAGGACAAAAGTACATTATGGAAGGCATTTACCACCTGCAATGTATCAAGTCTTTTCCATCAGCAGACCCAGTGTGACTGATCGAGCACACATTCACGCTTGCTTCAGCTGTAAAATGAAATGTATTAACTTAAACCACCATGGTTTATGTTCTGTTTTCCTTTCTAACAGGGATAGGTTAGGAGTGTTCACAAGGTCACTCCTGGTGCCTCAACGTCTTCACCAACAGATGGCAACTTGATGAGCTGTGGTAATGCCATCATTTCCACTCATGTGCCTGTATCCCGAGGAGTCCTGCGCATTTGCAGCTCAATAAAATACAGGATCTTACTGTGCCTCAAGAGAAACAATTATGAAGGATACCACTTCCTATCCCATGGGACCACAGGGAGCAGGCTGCAGAAGTTCCCTGAGTTTTCCATCACAGCAGAATCCCTTTTGCAATTCATTGCCATTGATGTTTTCAAACCTGTCTGTCTGACAGCCCCTGTTGCAGCAGACAGACTGTCTGGGAGCTGACAGTTTTATCTGTATCTTTTTCACACCTCTTTAGGGATAATTTTTGATGTGAGGTAGGTTTTGATCAACTGCCTCCTCTCTTATATGCTCAGCTAAACAAGCAATTTGATTTTTCTTTTTTTTATATATTGTGATGGGTAAATATGTCACTCATGTTGTGGAACATGTTGGCAACAGGAGATGTAAATATGTCTTAGCTGATGATTACAAGCCTCACTGATCATCCTGGGCTTGAATTAAGGGTTATTTTTGTACTGCCTTTGCAGACACTAGCAACTACTGCCTTTGAAATCCAAGGAAATGCTTTGGGACCACATGAAAGGAGCCACTTTCCATAAATGTAGAAGACACTGGTATTTTTTACATTTATGTCTACTTTTTGTACATGGAAATAAATAGGGCCAGAGAGAAGCAAGTAAGAATAGCTCTCCCATGTGAATTAGCCAAAAGAAAAGGGGTTATGGAAATTTCCTTAGCTGTTATTGTCATAAGCCCTCCCCTCCTATCACTTGGGCAATCCAAGTAATCCTGCAGGAGTCAACAACAGAATGTGTTTTTCCCAAGAGTGGTGCCTAATGAAAAAACACTTTTTATGCTCCTGTCCTTTGTTCAAGGGGGGAGGGTGGTGGAGAGGGTGGTGAGAAGGGTGTAGACAGCATAGTCATGAATGTCACCCTTAAATGTCAGAAGGGAAGTAAAAAGGGAAGGGAAAAGTAAAGATGTTTTGTTGAAAGAAATCAGATTTTCTTCTAGGGACAGGCTTCATAAAGCCTAAGGCTTGCCCAAAAGCTTTTGAGTTCTTCTGCCTGTAAGGACACAAATCCCTCTAACACCGTCCTAGAGTATGAGCACTGTGCAACAAATCCTTCCAGGTCTGTCCCTTCCTACAGATGATGGTGTCCCAGCTGAGCTGCATGACTGTAAAACTATTGCTAACCAGCATCTGTCTTTAGTTGACACTAGTGAACCTTTAATTTTATTCCAAGGTCAATACTGGGGAAGTTAGACTGAATCTTTAGTCCTTCTTCCACTTAAGGGTTCTGAGAACTGCTCCTACAGGGTTTTCTGCTTTGCTTTATTTTATATATTTTTCCCTTTCCTCCTTTTCTTTTGATTTTTTTTTCACTGTTTCTATACTAAAACAGTAGTTGAAAATCCACATGGCAAGTGAACGTCAAGAATTGAGATTTACAGTCTGTTAATGTTCCTTCAAAATGTCTTCTGATGTAAGAAATGGAAGAACACCTCTATCTTTTGAAGCCGACCACCAGCCTTTGTTCCAGCCAATTTCCTTGCTGATAGGGTTATGTTTTGTGGCCATGTAAACTCCACATGAGCATGTTTTTGACAAGTTGTCAGGACTAACCATCTGGAGTGATATCCTGGTGTATTTTTTTTCACACTTAAAAACCCAACCAGAGAAAACCAGTGTAATGATCATCTTGTAAAGTGATGTCTTAGGATCATATCAGCGGGGAAACAAATGTGCTAAGAATGCTGTTAAGCATCTATCCCAGGTGGTAGGATAATTGAAGGTGTTTGCTGGGGATTTGTCATGAAAAGAATAACTGACTTAAGAAAATATTGCTCTGGAGAAGGAAAAGATTTTGAACTTCATTAAAACAAAGCTTTTGGACCTGGCATAATTAGAGTTCTTCTCTAAAATTAAAAAATTAGGATGGCCTTTTCTGCGACCATGAAATATTTCTGATAAAGCCGAATACAGATTTCTTTTAAATGAGTATGAAAGTATCCAGTAATGGATTCTGAATTTGGGGAGAGGCAAATGCCTTTCTCAGAGAGGAGGGGAGAAGAGATTCCCCCCCAAACTTCTCTCTGCAAGAAAGTAAGATTGTTAGGGTGGGTGTTTTTTCTCTTAAGTTCTGGTTACCACCACCCTGAGGATACTCCACCCAGAATTAAACCATAGCTTTGGGTGGTTTTCTGGACTCTCGCTAAGAAATGCTCAACACTGGCAACAAGGAATGCACATTCTTATCTGAGGCTGTCTAAGGATACATGATTTGTCTATTATTAAATTTTAATTAACAGATGCTTCCGCACTAACTAATTAACCATTGTGCTATGAAGACCCATGTCAGTGAATTCATGTCTTCAGTGAAGAATAAAATTTTTCACAGTGGGGACTCATTGCTCTCACTTTGTGTTTGTATAGCATCTATCACAACTAGGGCTTGATTTCACTTTTTGGTCCATTGCTATAGGATAAGTATTACAATAAAAATTAGAGCACTATAATTATTCACCATCATAATTTTCTATGAATGTCTCTGTTACTTTTACCAAATAGACTTTACAGTATATATCAAAGAAATAAACAACGAATTGTATTTTTCCACATCTGATAATCAGGCTCTGTTGAGTCTGAGAAATCCCCTCAGGGCAGAGCAGCTCAGATATGCTAAACCAATGGTAATGTGGGAGTTTCCCTTCATGATTAAATCCCCTCCCAAAGGCTGAATGAAGAAAGTAACTATTCAATAGAGGTCTGCTAATAGCTGGGCATATTCAGTTCCTTGTAGGATTAGTCCAGAAATGTGTGAAGTTGGGCTAAAAATTAGTAAAAACCAGCAGTCCTGAGATCAGAGCAGAACAGAAGTCTGCAGCCTTGGAGATCTCCACCTGCATCCCTGAAGGGCAGTGACTCCTGGGAACTGGGAAGAAGCCCAGAGAACTGGGATGTGGGTTTGACCAGGCACCAGAGTTCCTCACAGCACCTTCTGCAAGTGTTACTGAATGGAGGCATCTCACAGCCCCTGCTGTGCCTGGGCTGCGTGTGCCTTGCCAGTGATGCTGCAATCAATCTCTGAAGCCCTCCAATGGATCAGAATAAAAGACCATGCAGTCCTATAGGACTCTAGGTTACAAACCACAGAAGCAATTAATTCTCAGACAAATGTTTGTAGCAGAGATCTCTCCTCAGTATCTATAGAACTGTTGCCTGTTTTGTTTATGCATTGTGCATCTCTTTTTAACAACCTTCTTATTTTTATGGCACATTTTTTCGTCTCTCATACTCCAGTTTATTCCATGTATTACAAGCTTTTATGTTGTACTTTACTAGTGGATCTGAACTTCTAAACTATTGAAACTAAAGCCCTATTGCCATAGTTTATATTTCCAATTTCTTGTATTTGTTTTTATTAACCATGCCTTTCTTCACAGGTGGTTTCTCGTATTACGTTGTTATTGATGCGAGAAAAACACAGAGTTGATTTTTTTCTCTCTCATACATTTACTTTCCCCATTTGAATTATGCCTGTTGCATTTATAAATGACCATACCTGCAAGGCATTTGGGCACTTAGATGAGAAATGCTGATGAAAGACAGAGCTTTGAGACACTCCTGTCCATTTGTGTTAATTTAGGCAGCATTCACAGCTCATGGATTTCTATTTATCTGCATCCAAATCTCTGGGTGGTTATGTTCTGCTTCTTGCATTGCAAATAGAACAGGAAAAAAACCCCAAAAAACAACCAACCAAACCAAAAAAGAGAGAGTAATATGCAAGAGTATAAGAATATAATGAGAAAACAAGTGAAGGGTCAAAATGGTCTAGATGTAGCATATTTTTCTCCATATGCTGAAAGAATAGTGCCTGTTCAGCTTTGGGAGAAGACATATTACAAGCTTGAACATACAATAAGGTATGTATATGAAGACAAAACTGGAATTATTCTTGGTCTTTTTTATTGATAGGAGTCAGTCCAGAGTAAAGAGTAGACAAATGCTTAAAAACATACTTTTTTTTGTGCTCCCAGCACTCCCCTTTCCCCCAGGGAGTAATAATGAAAATCAGTCTTCCAGATTTCAGACACACATTAGGCTTTTAAAAGGACCTATTTATTATTCCATAATGAGAATTATGACACTAATAAAGTATATAACAACAAACCCCCAAACTAAGAATTCCAGTATTCAGTGCTGTAACTTCTCTTCGTCCTCTTGATGTTGAGCAAAAGGTCTAGAAAGATACAAGGGGATGTTGCTGAATCTTACTCTACTTTACAGAGTTAATCTAGAAGGAGTCTTATCATCTTTGGTGATCGGGGAAAAAGAGAACACACTGGATCACAAGAAAGCATTCTGCTATGCTTGTATCAGCAGAACTAACAGGCTGAACTCCAGCTTGTGGTTTCTGCAAACTGCCAGAAGTCCTTCAACTAAGCTTGTTGGGGGCTGACAAGACAAGGCTGAACCGCAGCCTTAATGATTTTTTTCATTAATAACACTCTTGTATTGTCTTAAATATCTAAGAGTCAAAATTTAAACGTAGATCCCACACAATCAAAACTCAAACACCTTATACTGAGTTCCCTTTCTAGCCCATTTAACCTGCAGGTCCTTTATCTTCCACACCCAGATCACAGCTCTATTTCTTTTGGTCACCTGTGCATGTTGTTTCACCTTTCCTGATACAACTGAATTCCGGTCCTGATCTGTCAAGACTGAAATAAATTCTTCCTTTTTGTTAAGTAGGTTTGGATCAGGATCTCTGGGATAAGAATGACAGTTTAATGGGAGTCTTCGGCTTTGGAAAGAGAAAGGAGGGAAAAACAGCTGCCAATAAACCTGGACTTTCTCTACTGACAGCTATTATGGGAACATATGTAGGGGTCCTTGCTGTCCCTGTGTCCTTCCTTTTTCCTGTTCAGTCTATTTTGAGAAAAGCAGATATTTTTCTCTCTTGGTGCAGGATGTGGCACATTTTTCACCTTGCAGTAGCATACAAACCAAAACCATTAAAACAACCAAAGACCATCATAGCAGCATGGCAGGATCATAAAAATGAGTTCACCTCTGCTCTGGAAATGGCTTGATTTTATTTTCCACCTGCCATATTGCCATAACAAATAAGAGCACACCTACAGACCTGTGGGAAGGGCACCCGTTATTTCTCCATCCAGGTTCCATACAAAAACTGAGCTCAGCTTTCCCTTTCAGCTTCCCTCTCCATTATTAATCCAGAGATTTACTGTTGCTTGGGTTGTATTTTTACTGCATCAGCTACTCAGGGTCAGATCTTACCAGGTTGCAGAATCTGTAGTAAAGCACCTGCCTTGTCTGCTAGAGTCAAAAATCTGATTCTAAATGTAAATCCAGAATAAACATATTTAATCCTCTCCTAATTCTTACTGTATTTATCCAAAAGAATTTAATGAATTCTGGAAGATATAACTGTCTTGAGAGCAGTCAGAATCTGGTTTTTGGTAGAAACAAATTCCAATTCTTACCCATATTTTCTTCATACTTCTGTTGAAGAAAATAATGGGTGTTAACACATTGATAAAATGCAATCCCATGTGCAAGGCACAGAGTAGCACAATGCTTTACCGAGGGACATCACTCAGGGAATGTGTCTATAGGCACTGAAAGAAATGTATTCAACACAAAGAATACAAATGTCATTTTAAATGAACAGGTAAAAAATTTGCATGGGGCTTTCACTGGCATTCTAGTCTACACCGAAGAGAGTTGGCCTGTATCCTGCCATTGCTCCAGGGTCACCTGGAGGCACTCTCTGTCCTCTCCTCTCCTTTTTCTTTCCTGGCTTTTTGCTCCTTCACTTTGTATGCACACCAGGATGTGATGGGACTCTGATTAGGCTCTGCTGTAATAGAAATAGCAGGTTGATTAAAAAAATATATATTTTTTTCTTTTGTTTTATTTGAGGAACCTTGCAGTGCTCAGGACGGTGGAGAAAAGTTTAAGTCCTTGAGCCCAAAATCTGTCACCCAGAAGGCAAGCAAAGTTCTCCCTGCTTCCTTTTTGGAGCCAGTCCTATGGTTCAGGGACCCCAATTCTCAGTTTTACTGAAACTGCAGTCCAAGAAGACAAAGTGAAAACCATTCATAGTTTAGCTTAAAGAAAAACAGGTCTGTACATGTAAGGTAAGTCCACACAACTCCATACTCTGCTGCAAAGCTGGGACAGCCAAAAGATCGACTCTGCACTGCCTGCTTTGTCTTGTATAAACTTCCCATCTATTGGGCATGCAAACGAAAACCCACTTGGGAAGGGTCTTCTCCATCAGCCAGCCAAGAGGCTGACATCGCCTGCCTTACCAGAGCTACCAGTGTGCAGAAGTGAGACTTTTGCAGCACATCTTCCTGGCTGGGTTGCATGCAGCTGGAAGTTCAGCTTCCCGCATGTGCTGGGTGCACTGATGCTTCCTGCCAATGGCATATCTTGGCCTTTGTAAAGTGAAAACACCTCTAGGCTGCCTTTTAGCATTTCAAAGAGCACAGGATTACTCTGCAATTTTACAATTTGGGCGATAAATCGAAGCACAGGGTAGATCCCTGTTGTTGGCAGGGATAAGCGCTGGGTCTCCCACAGGCAATCCGCCCGAGCCCTGCTGCAGACAACGGCCTCTGCCCTGCCCTTCCCCTGGCCCAGCAAAGGCTGGCTGCAGCTAGAGATTGGGTCCTGTTTTCTGGTTCTCCAGCCAGCCTGGGAAGAACTGGCACAACACAGTTGTCAGGCAGATTGGCCCTGACAAGCATCATATGCTTTCCTGCACCCGTTAGCTGCCTGCTTCTCTCCCCAGCCTGGCTGTCACTCAGCCCGAGGAGCAGGTGCACCAGCATCTCTGTGAAACTGCCTAAGAGGCAATAAATAGCCAGATTTGCCAGGTGTAATTGTCATTCAGCAAAGCCAGGGGCAGACAGCCTTGTCTTTACGCTGCCTAAGACAGACTTTACCCCTCTCTCCTTCTCACGGCCTGTCCCCAATGTGTCATACCATGGTTATTGAGAACTCCTTTTAAATAATCTCCCTGCGGTTGGAAGATGCCCCAGTGCTCACATTACTCACACTTGTCAAAACCGAGCAAAGATAGTAAAACATCCCTCTGGTGTCCTGAGGCTTTGGGCTGTCTTTCCACATGCTGTACTTGGCTTAAAGTACCCTCTGACTCTCAGTTTCAGGATGAAGAGGATGTTTGCATGCCTGAGGGAGGAATGCTGTCCAGACAGGACTCCTGAGCCCCATTCTTGCTCCTCTGAGCTGTGAGGGACTTGTAGGAAAATTAACTTTTTGGCTACAACGCACTCTTGCCCCCATTAACACCAGCCTGTGAACCTGACTTTACATTTTTGACCTAGTTTACCCTGGAATTCATTTGGAATCTATTCTCTGTGTGTAAGCATATTTCCTTACATAGGATAACTTTCTGCTTCTTGAATTTATCAAAGTACATGTATAAAGATATTTGGGGCCTTAGCTTGTATACAGGAAAGCCAAAGGCAATTGTTGAGTGCCTGTGTTGAATTAGGTGTTTAAATAATTTAAGGACACCTAAGATATAGGCTTGTTCAGATTAAAACATGTTCTTAAACTACATAATTGCACAGCATCTGGTCCAATATGGCCCTGATCAAAATCAGCCTAGCAAGAGAAGGCATAGGTAGCAACCTTGATATTGTCTGTCAGTCTTGCAGTGTAATTAATAAATGCACCTCCTCCCACAAAGCTATAAAGTAGCGGTTTCCACGGAGTCTGATCCTGACTCGGGACATGCAATTTAAGGGCAAGGTGCTATTATTGCTGAACATCAGTGTAGAGATTACCTTTCCAAAAAGTAATCTCACCTCTGCCCCCAGTATGGAACCTCAGTAAAGTACTGGACACTGCTCATCAAACCAGCCAGCCCCATAGCCAGGTGTTTTGTTTACCCCGGTGCCCTTGCTCCCTTGCTGTTTTTATTTTGAAATAACTCTCTTACAGCTCAGCCTTATCTTAGGTGACATCTGAGTTTCTTTTAACGCACTGTTGAAGCACAGGTTCAGTCTGACTCCTTTAGCTCATCCAGGCACTTTTTCCAGAGTGACAATACCTCTTTTGAGAGTGAAAATCAGGTCCCCACAGCTCTTGGAACATGGGAGCCCTATGTGACAGTCCAGCACTTCTCTGAGTCAAACACCCTGTTTAGCTGGAGGGGAGGATGTCACTCAAACTGGAAATGCCTCAGCACGGAACCAGTGCTAAGGCACCATGGTTCAAACTCTTTGTGTGCAAATTAGTGCAAGAAATTAATACTTCACAACTACCTGTGTTCCTCATGATGAGACATAATCCGTGTGAGACAAAGTCCACAGGGAGTCTGCTAATAGTCCCCCATCAGGACATTTACAGCTCTAGCAACTTTGGTGAATGTTGCTGCTTCACTGTCACGTAATGACAGTCCTTTGGCTCTGCCATCCTGCAACAGTGCTGAGAAAAAGTCTTGGGATATTTTACCAGTAAATGAGCTGGACTGACATGCTGGTTTCTATTTGTCCTGCTGTGATCCTGGGGAAAGCACTGGTTAAATCCAAAGTAACACTATTATTCATGGTAGTTTTGTTATAAGTCATAGTAACTTTCCTTGTAATGTAAAGCATAATTTTCACTAAATTAGGTATTTGAGATGGAAGAGCTCAGTACTCACAGCAATTAACAGTCAGCAGGGTATCCCTGAGCTGGGTAAACCTCCCTGCTACTGGCTGCCATCAGAGGATGCTGTAACACCCTGGACAGAGCTTTGGCTCGGGTGATGATATTGGCATATACACACTGTAGACACCTAGGTTAATACAGCAGGAGGCTGACACGTGGCTGGTGTTGGGCTGAAACACTGCTGGTGTTGGGTTCCTTATGAGAGGTGAAACTGTGCTGAGCCCTGGGTAGCACCTCGGGCCACTGACAGGATTGCTGGGGCGGGAGAGGCCTTTTGGCAGGGCTGCTGTGGGCTGCTGCCTGCAGGCACACTCGCCTCCCTTGCATTGCTCCGGTGTGCGCACCATGATGGGGCCAAAGGCTGATGTTTCTGGTTTTTCCAAGGAAAACTGTGTTTGGGTTTTCCCAAGGTGTATGTTTTCCTAGAGCAAGATGCTAAAGTGCTGTAGATAAAGCAACAGACAGGTCATGTTTTTTCCACTCATTTGCAGATACTCCAGCAATCATCTCCACTGTATCAGTCCACAGCACTGGTCGATGCCAAGCAGAGAACACTAAACCCCAGGATCACCTTCAGCATTAAGGGCATGAATGAGGAGAAAAAAACCAAGTTAGGAAAAAACGAGGCTAGGAGTTTCTTCTGAATGCTTTTAGATGAATATCCACCAGCAAGGAAAAGAACACAGGAATGGGGTGTGTCGTGTAGGTGACGGGAGTGATGCTTCTGGGACATTCCCTGTTGATTTCAGCAAGCTCCAAATGTTACTCTGTGGCATAAAATTTCATTCCCTTTCCTACTTCTCTGGTAGTAATTCTTTTCCCCAACACACTGCAAATTCACAGCCTCCTTGTGTGTTACCTCAACCCTGTCTTTCTCCTTTTTGTGTATCTTCATAAATGTCCTGCTTCTGTGGTGGTAAGGACAGTATGACTTAGACAGAAATAGGAGGAGGATAAAGACAAGGGTTGATTTTAACAAATATTCCTAGGAAATTTCCTAGGAACATCTGTGTATAAGTGCCTGGGTACAGCATGGCAAGGAGGCAACTGAGTGGAAGAAGATAGAGAAAAAGGCAGAGAGAGAAGGCCATGCTTGTTTGTCATTTTTAGTTTATAAACTAGCTGTGGAGAGGTGAGTTTGGCCTTTCACTGTGCTCTTGGTGTTTTGTTCCACTCCTGCTGCCTGAAACAGTGTATTTCAGTAATCAACAAATGTGATTTCTAGGCACTACCATGGAGGAAATGGTAATGACAGAAAGGGTGAGACTTCAGATCTGATGGGCTTAAAATTGCTAGTGCCTACCACTGAACAAAAAAAAAAAAAAGCCTGATGCAGACAGGATTCGTTAGGGTGGGGAATCCACCAGTGGCACTCCCCTGATGGCTGCCTTGTTCCAGCTGTATACCTTCAGCTAAGAAGCTGTAAATTATTTACCAAGGCAGCAAATTAATGGAAGCAGCAGCACCTTAGTGCTCAGTAAGTCATCCATAAAACATGCTTCCTTGTGTGAGGGCACGGTGTGCTGGTGGAAAGCAGACTGAGGAGGGAAGGACTGTGAGATGAGGAGCTTGGGGTGGCAGAGGTAAGAATCTTCAAGAGAGATGAATAAGGGGAGGAGCAATTCCAAGTCAAGCTTCCCAGGTGCCCTCTGAGTTAATGTGACGTTAGGCAAAGAGAGAAAGTATAAGAAAAGAAGCAATTTTTAATACTTGGCAGGAATTATTAGAGGTGACAGAGAGAATGGCTTAATTTATTGCTCCCTCCCAGATATGTTTCTGTGCATATGGAATATGATTGTAAAAGTTTTTTGCCTTTCTGAAAAAACAGCAGGAACATAAAATATCCCTGGCCCTGGAGTGAAATGTGCTTCCAGCTCTGCAGCCCCCTGTTGTGCTTGCCTCTTCCTAAAGATTCTGCTTTCAAATATGCTGAGCTCTAAAGCACCTCTACTCTAAAGGCAGTCACCTCACACAGCAGTTCCCAGCTGTGCTTGGAAATCCCTGATCTTTCATGTCCCCTAGTGAAATTCCCCTCAAGGCCAGTGACCCGAAGATATTAGCCTTTTTGAGGCTGATGAAGCCCTAAACTGCTGGCGACTTTTTAAAACCGTGTGGCCTGGAAGAAGTTGCTGCACCCTCAGCTGAATTTGGAAACAGAACCAAATTATCAATTCATCTATTGATATAAGAAGTGAAATACCCTTTCATTTGGGTAAGGTTTGTCATGGTCCTGAGGCTTTAATGAAAAATTATTTTAAGGAAGTGTCTTCACAGAAAAATGTGTCTTGGTGCTGGGTGGATGTTGGAGAAAAAAATGGAAGCCACTTTGAAAGAAAGCAAAACATTTATATCAGATAACTAGCAGGCTGTGGGCAAGCATGAAAAGTCTGGTATAACAGTGCAGGAAGGGCAATTTATCTGTGCCATTAATGGGTTATATTGTGGCTAGAGCAATACTGCCCTAGAACTTATCATTTTAGCCCTTTGTTCAGCGGTTACCGATTGCAGAGGGCTAAACCCCCTCAGCAGGTTGTCAATGTTTAAGAGTGGGGAATTTGCTGTGTGGTCTCCAAGTGCAGGCTCCAGGCTGGGGCAGCTGGGCCCCTTCCACTCCCACCATGGTCTCTGCTCAAAATAATTCCCAAATTGTGCTCAAGACTGTACTTGTGGTAGGCAGTTCTCTGCAGTGTATATGTGTGTATGACTTTGTGATAGAAAACTAAAGAGCTTTTTAAGTGTCTGGAGCTTTCACACAAATGTGACAAGCTCGAAAAACATTTCATAGACAGGAGAAAAAATAGGGAAACACCCCTAATGGCATAAGGAGTACGGAAGAAACTTGTATCAAACTCTGCATGTCCACAGCAGTTTACAGGTATTTTCTGCTAGCCAACTCTGAAAATCAGTGCAGTTTAGACAGGTTTTGGGAACCCTATTGTTGTCAGGTTTTTGGGGTTTTTTTTCCCCATCAAAGCAAGCTCTTGCAGGAATACTTAAGCATTAAGCAGTTAATTAAATCTGACTGTCCTCACAAATAGCATTAGAAGGATGACACTTCAGAATCCTAGTATGCAGATGAGGTTTGTGTGGGCAGTTAATTCCTCTTGCCCTGCCCTCCCATGATTTTCAACAAGTTCTCTCAGGGTTATAATGAGGCTGATGATTGCTGGTGCCCTTGCCCATTTAATAAATTAATGGTAATAACAAATGTCTGTGCATCCTTCATTAGGTGATATGGAAATGACTTTACTCTGAAGCTGGGATTGCTGGAGCTTGACAGCTTTGCTGGATGGGTGAACATGGGGGTTAGTTACTCAGTTTATTATGTGTGCAGCACAGAATTTTTCCACTCACCTCCTGGAGCTCTCAACCTTGTGGGTATTCACTGTTAACTTTCCCCAGCAACATAGTAAAAAAAGAAAAAGGTAAAATTCCAAAGAAATAAAACGGGTTTTTGCACTGGAAGAGTGTGAGAGAACGTGTTTCATTTCACCCTCCCAGAGTCAAAGGAAACACAGAATCCTTTTTCACCAAGATTTGTCTCCTTGTTTGAGGAATGCGTTGTTTTTATCTCTGGTACAAGCATTTGGTGGGGTGATGGCTGGTGACTTATTTCATCTGGCAACTATCCAAGAAAATCTCAAGAGTATCTGTAAGACCTTCATTATTCCAGTGAAGAAGGAAGGTACATTCTTGACTTCTGAAAGAGATCAGAGGAAAAACAAGGGAAGAGCAATGAGGATTTTGAGTTCTCTTTCACTGATAATTTTGCACCAAGGTCTTCTGCATAGTTCAGTACATTTGGTGGTCCTAGATTTACAAGGAACAGACTTCAACTATCTCTCTCATAGTTTCAAGTATCCCAAATTTCTGCAGCTGAAGGTACTGCATTCAGCTGAATACAGCGTTGAGTGTGACCAGTTGAGTAAAGCAGGTACTACCATGAGTTTTGATGGCTAGATCTTTCCCCCAAGCCTCCTTGGTCAAAACTCACTGTAAAAAAAAGAAGAGGGCTGAGAATTCAATCATTCCTGTTTACTCCTCTGCAGTAACACCTTTTCCTTCCTATAATTTTGTGCAGTGAACTTACCTATACTGACAGCCCAATGTATCCTGTCTTCAGACCTGAGTCCAAGTTACCTCCTGGAAAGAGTCCAACATTTGAGCTGACACAGAGGTAACATATGAGTCTTCTCCATAAGTTTTCCTTTTGCTCTTAAAGAAATCTTAAAGTATTTCTTAGAGAAATACTCTCCTAAAGTATTTGATGTCACTAGGATTATTCCAGACTTGAACAGTGGGGACCAGAAGCTAATGTTGGCATTGGATTATACTCAAAATTGGTACTTTTTGGCTGCAGAAGTGCAAAGCTACCAGAATCTGTAAAAGTTCACTGACTGAAAAATACCTTGATGCTCTCTATACTTGGGTTTCACCTCTTTCTGGTGTTCTACTTGAGTGCTCCATCCTGTAGTAAACCTTGTGTCCAGGATCACAATATTACCGACAGCATAACATCTGTAGGTAAGTGCTCTACTCAGGGTGTATCAAACAGGTTTGAGGTCCATCATGGCTGTTGCATTATCCATTCTACATCAATTGATATTTGGCAGTAACTTGTGGCAGTCAATCCAACGACACCCCACTAATTGCTGCTCTTTGCACTGCAGCAGAGAGGAATGCGAGATAAATGTGGCACCAAGGCTTAACCATTGTAATTAAAGTCAAATTAATTGGTATGCTGTGGTGCTTTTTGCTTACTGTTTGGTGACATGTAAGCTGTCTTTTTACCTCTTCTTAGTTTTGGAGATCAAGTGTACAGAGAGGAATTCTGAAATATTTTGAGGAGGACAATGAGGGGATCATTGAGTTGCATTGCTCTCTTTCTCCTGATATAGACATACTCAGCCTCTTTGCCCTGCTGTAATCTTAGCTGTTGTCCAGTTTGGGTCTTTTGTTGCACTTTTATGAACTAGGAGAATTATAGTTTGGTTTATAGACCATTATTTCTGATGGTTCCTTCCATTTTCAAGGCAATATATGTCCTCTATAAATGCAGGTGCTGACCACATCTCCAAGCTGATCCTTTGCTAATAGGAAACAAAGTTTTAAGAAACTATGAAACCAACCTGATTATTTCTTTTCCTGGTCCTTATTGTAGGAAATTAGTCATGAAATGCAGAGAAGTGATGGAAAGAGAGTAAAAGTGTTCTGCCTTGAAGAATTTCCTTATTTCCTGGTCTCCAGAAAGCTGAGATCTAGTCAGGAGGATAATGTAGAAGCAGAGTCTTCATGCTGATCCTTTTATATCTTTTCCTCACCAGTCCCCTTTCAATCACACAAACCTCCAGCAATGTCTTTGTTAAGACCTGGTTAGCAAACACATGGGAAGCAGAGCTGGCCCAGCTGCAACATTGATGGGCCTCACACGGACAAATGTGTCATTTCTCCTGCCTAGCTGAGAAATTAAAATGGTCCTTTCCCCCTGCTCTCAATTTTATGGTGTGCTGCTCCATCATAAAAAAATCAATTAAATTGCATCTGATGGAGGCTGGCCCAGAGAGTTGTCCCTATTTGTGTCACCCCAGGCAGGTACTGTCAGCAGTGCCAGAATGCAGGAGGGCTGTGGAGCGCAGCCAGCTCACAAATGGGATATTCTACTACAGGAACCCAGCTTACTGCATGGCATCAGCTCTGCTTTCCCTGGTGACCCCTTATGGCTGGGCTCTGCTTATCCTAATTAGGCCAGATGAGGGATTGTCTGGCTTTATTATCTCCAGAAATAAGTGACCATAACCTTGTGGCTGCTATTCTGCTCAGAGGACAGAAATAGTAACAACGTTGGCAGCTAAAACTGAGGGAGCACCAAGTAGCCTGGATTTTACCATTCAGTTGCTCAGGCTGAGAAATTCGAGGTAGATAAGGGTGTAGCATTTTTTTAATCTGCTTTCTCATGATGTCAATGGTATGATTAAATTCTCGTATTCTTTGATTTTTCTAGTAGTTTCCTGATACTGTTTTCTTCCTACTTATAAGCCTATACTGTTGCTTAGAGAATATAAAATTAAAGTGGTGTGTAGTGTGTTTTAAGCAAACCACCTTGGGAGTAATTTCCTTCTATTAAAAAATAATTTCAACACTTTGAGTGAAGTTTTTGTAGGGATACTCCATTACTATATTTCATTTTTCTCCAGGGGTTATTGCAGTTCCTGAAAATCTTTGAAATCCGGGCTGGGCTATTGCATAAATAAAAGAAACATGGTAGTAAGAAGATAACATATGAAACATATGGTCTTTCCTACGGCTGCATTACCTATTACCCCTATTACCCTGGTCTTTATCTCAACCCAGGAGTTCTCACTTTGTTTTGATCCTATCCCCTATCATACTGGGGGAGAGAAAGTGTGTCTGTGTGGAGCTGAGTTCCTGGCAATGCAGCACAATATAGAAACAGGTTCCAAGTGAACACGTTATCCTCGTGTGCCTGAAGTCATTGACGTATTGTTGTGGTTTGGTTTTGGTTTTTTTTTTTTCTGTTGTTGTAAAGTCTTCTCTTTAGTTTATGCCTCCAAAAAAACATTTAGTAGAGCACTTTGGTCAGACAGGTTTTCAAATTGGATGGAGTCCATCATTATTCTGCAGAAGTGATTAAGACCTTCTTTTTTACAGCAGAATTTGTTTGCTTGCCATCAATCTTTTTAGGTTTTAGAAGCCGTAGTCAAGGTATACACATTTACAGCATGAGCACTGTATTTAAAGATTAATGTTAGAAGCCCAACTTTTCAATACTGCCATTTTCTGAACTTAACTCAGGGGAGATGATGGTTAGTTCAAGTGTTTACTGTTCTCCAGAACCATTCTTCAAGTGTGTTTTGTGCTGCTGTTACTGCCTCTTGCATCTTCCCCAAGACTGCTGGTCAGCAAACAAACCCATCCAGGCATGATCTAAAGAAGTTTTAATGTCACCCTTGACATGTGTCTCTGATAACCCTACCATTACAGATCCATATTTCATTTGCCTCAGTAAACTTGAGGCTGAATCTTCCGAAATTTTTACTTCCTTTTCATTTTGGGGATAGATATGTAATCTTGATGTGTCACTTATCTGACACAAGGAGATAAGAAAAATCCTAGTCTTGAATTTCTTCTCTAATGGGCATTTTATTATTTAGCCTGAATCTTACTCTTGTGAACCATGCCTGTCTCTTTTTGACAATGCAGGACACTGTTTCTGAATTGCCTTAACTTTGATTTAAAAAGTAGTTAGTCACACTAAGAAAATATCCTGTTGATTATTTATATAAGAATTGTTAATTAATGCTAATAAATAATCTTATATCAAGTGTCTACTCTTTCTAAGGTGAGGGTTTTGTTTCTTGCTTCCTTCCATCTTGAGGACATGAGTATTAAAATCAGTTAAATGGCTAATATGGAAATGTAGGTAAGGATTTACTGAATAAGCACATCTTTCAGCAGTCTGCTTTTCTGTCTTCATATATTTTGAGCCTCAAGTTAAGAATACCCATAATGCAAATGTGAAACTGGCATAAGAATAAATAAAGGACTGTTTTAAAATTTAATAATACAGCTGATATTTGTGGGACCATGACAAACAGGTCAACTGAAGGAGTGCCAAGCTAGAGAAGTAGCAGCAGAAACTTAGAGAGGAATGGGGCAGGATAGGATTGCCCTATACTCTACTGTGGAACTGGCACTTTATGGAACTACAGGCTGGGGAAACTGTGCAGGGGCAATTATGCACCACAGTCACCAAGGTGCACACTGACCTGGCTGCTTTGAAGCTTGTGCTTTTGAGGTGACATTTCTTATTACCAGAACTTTTGCATATTTGAAGATGAAGGAAGGCAAAGAACTTGCAGCCAGCCCTAAACACAGACACAGAGATCTGAAGGCATGTGATGAGTATTAGCTCTGCTGCTGCTTCTGAACTTATTTTTTCCCCCTTCATTAGGAGGGAGAATATAGAGAACACACCTATGATAAACAGGAATAAATCAGAAAGGGATCTTACAGGTTGCTTTTCAGCTACTGCAAAATACTGTTGTCATTGTGAGTGGTTACAGAAAAGCTGACATCTCAAGATACCTTTCTTCCTTACTACTAGGAATTTAATTAGTCGTAAGCAGTTTGAGCAAACATTGATTTTAAGCTTTTAAAAAAACTCCACATCCTGTTTTAAATATTGATCCTTCACCTTTTCAGGTGGGAGGTAAAAAAGGATTTGTTGCACAGGTTTAAAATATTCTTATTGGTTTTCCTTCCAACTTAGCTAGTAACAAAATCTATGTTTATATACCAAGAATCCATATTTATATACTAAGAAAGAAATGCTCTAGCCTCTGTATTGCACTGATTGTAGTTTAACAAAAGTTAAATTTTCTGCAGCAGTTGCTTTCCATTTTATGTCCCAGGGAAAAAAGAGAAGTTAGTGAGACTATGGGTTGGAAAGTTCACTGTGGATCAAGCTGCTGACAAGAGAAGTGACATTTTTACTGATAGTAGTAGTAGTAGCATCAAAAGAATATGCCCCAGATCTGAACTAACAGGATTCCTCTGTGACAGCCACCAGATATACACACACACGATGGGGAAAAAATTCCTTCCCAAGTGAATTTGCACTAACAATAGCCAAGATGAACAGAGTAAACTTTTCCAGCCTCATTTTTAGGCATGATTAACCAAGGCAGAGAAAGACTGAATTGATGGACACAGGGCTTTCCTGCTTCATGGGGAATTTACAGTTTTGGGTTTTTGTTCTGCATCCTGCTCATTTGTTTCAACTGTAAGAGATTCCCTTTCTCACCTGGAGATGGTAGAACTGGGTGTAATTCAGCACAGTCCAGCAGCACCTCTGTCCAACAATGTAGTCCTACAAATGCAGCTTGATGAAAAAGGGCACTTCTGCCAGGGAGAGAATCCAAGATGTTATAAACGTCCCGACCAGAACAATTTTACGAGGCTGCTCTTTTTGCCTTGTGGTAATTTTGTTTAAAAAATCCATCACTTAGTCCTGGGTGTCTGGACACCAGACAGCTCACACAAGGTAGAAACGCAGACCAGCCCATTTGTTGAAATCAGGCTCTTTTCTGCAGTGTTTTTTGAATGCAGTGAACTGACACTATCTGAGATAATTTTCATAGCAGTGATCTGCAGGTCTGCTACAACTGAGGTCTCCTGGGATGACTCAGATATTTGTGATCAAGTGCAAATATCCTTAGACACTGAGACCTGTGAGTGCACCGTTTTTCTGTAACCTATCCCTTTCTATTTACAAAAGCATGGAATATTAGACCCCTAGGAAAGATGAGGTCTGATAGCAGGTTATCACCATCAGACCTATTTATTTAACCAGTGTGCTGTCCTAAAAAGTCTCTAGGAATGGACTAAAAGCTGCAGCAATTGTCCTTTACTTACACAAAGTTTGCAGGTTGAAGGATGAGAATCTGATCTTTGCAGAATAGTCCTGAATTCTCTTGGTTTTTTGGTTCCATGAACAAAAAAAGTTTTCTAGACTCTTTTTCATGAACTCTAAAACCAAGACTGTCCTTCCAGCTTCTATTTTTTAATGCTGTACTATTATTCCAAGAGAATGGATGGCATTTGCTTTAGAAGCAGCTTGGTACATAATGTTTCTAAAGCCTCAGAACTGTGGAGAACAACTCACACTGCAGCATTTTTGATTGGAGCTGGCAGGCTATGCCAACAGAATTAATTAAGGGTGTTAATTTCCTGTATTAGTCCTTGGCTTCTGTGGCTTCTCTTCACCTGTACTAACTGTAATTTGTGCAACTTCCTTTAGCTTTGCTTTAAAAGCTATTTAAACCCTGAGCATCTCAGGAACCTGCTGCAGAATATAGATATACTTTGTTGAATTGTTATCCTGTCTCTCAGTAAGAGAGCTTTGTGCTCTTAATTACAGCCCGAAGCTATTGAGTGCTACTGCTGTGTTAAAGTAAGTGGAAGGAATGCTCTATGTCTCTGAACATAGGCCACTGAGCATGATGGGCTCTTTACAATCTTGCTAATTTTTGTCTCTTTTTTGGTGATAATTTCACAATCCTTAAGAAACATTTTGTCATATTAAATGATGTGGTTGAAAGTCCTGCTTAATTATTGATGCACTGAGAGCATCAGCATGGATTTAACCTACCATCAGATGGTGACTTTTTTGCTGCACAGTGAAAGTTTAATCTTCAGGAATGGTGCGTTGATGAATCGAGGCAGGGTTCATTGCCAACATTCTCTTGCATATTTTATGAGCAAGGAAATGATGGGAAAGGTGGCTGATTTTCCTCCTGGAAATTCCACCTTTTAACAAAGATTGAGGCTAAAGGCAAGCTCTCATATCCCTGAGAGAAAGTTTTCATGTAGAGATCAACTATTTTACTCTACTCCGGATGACATTTAGCATTGAGAGGATAAATCTGTCCTTTTCAAAGAATATGTCCGACTATTTTCCTAACTTTGTGAAAGGTGTGATGACTGACAAGCTTGATCAGTGCTCTTCTCTGTGTTGGCATATAGCAAGAACTGCTGATGCTTTTCCCCCAATCCTTTCATGGCACACCTGCTTGCTGCACAAAGTCACGTTAAAGACGAGCTGACCTCACTATAAGTAAGGCTTGACAGATAAATGGATGGGTGTCCAAAGTGATCATCTGCCAATACTGTGCACAGAAAGATAATTCCAGGGCTTTGGAAAACAGTTTCCCTGGGCCAGTGAAGCTATAAGACAGTGAGGAAAACTGGAAAAGCTTTGAGAAACTGAGGGGATCATCCCACAAGGTATACCGTGTCTTGGTGCTTACATTACCCTTTTCTTAGAGAGCAAAGAACTTGAAGCCAAAACTTGGAGTAATGGATTCTTCAGCTGGGACCCTAAAAGCTGAGCATTAAAACATTTGTTGTGTAAGAGCTAATTTCTTTCTGCGGATCTCAGTTTTCCATTTCCTTTCCTGATGGTTGTGCTATCATTTCTTTCCATAGGAAAATTTAGAAATTATATTGTTCTACAGGCTATGGTAAACAAACACATTTCCTTCAGAGGAGTCCCTCAGAGGTCAGAGGAACCATGGATTAGATGGCTCTCACCCAGCTAATCTTAGGTTGCTTTTGGTTGTCACTGCCTCATGAAGCAATGGCAGTCCTTGCCTTAGGCGTTGGCATGTTGTACCCTGACCTGTATTTAGGATCATGAAGCCCAATAGCGGACAACTGTTGATAACTACTCTGAGAAAAATGCATTGAAGATGAGGAGATTATCTGTCCTTATGCACTCATCATGGCAGAGGGGCAGCACAAGTCCCCTCTGCTATAACCTGCCTCTCTTGAATCTCATAACAAAACCTATGGACCTGGAACAGCTTCCAGTGAATAATATATTATCAAATTGTCAACAGACACAAGAAAACTCTGCAGATCATCCCAGCCAGTTGTAGCCAGGTACCTGTCTGAATTAGATATGGGCAGATTTGTTATGCATGCTCAATGTTATTTTAACTTGGTTTTGTGCTAGGTCTGGCTTGTGAACAGGATTTCAACACTGTACTTGAACCATAGTATCCAGTATAGACATCTCTGACAAGAGGTTAAAGGTCTGAGCTTTCCACAGGTGTGCAGAATAGAATCATGGGAAATTATAGCAATCTGCAAATTGAGAACTGCTTCTATACTAGGTCACACAGCACCACTGAAAGAACACCAAAACGACAACATAAAACCCCAACCCAATCCCCCCTACATTAAAATATCCATCCTTTTGAATAACATCATACTCCAATTTAGATACAAGAAGATTTTCTCATTGCCCATCCCCTCACCTCAGTATCCTCTGTGAAGAGATTAGCTGGGAATGTGACAGAACAAAAAGGCTAAGGCATCACAGTAAGCATTTGGGGTTTGTTGAGGCTGATCACAGTCAAAGTGGGGAATAAGCTTTGAAAACAATTTAACCCATTCTATATATCAAATTTTATAATGTACAATTCAAATCCAATTCACACTCAGAATGGCTACAGATTTTCATTTTGCTTTAAACTGTGCTCTGATTGCTATATACTCAACACCCCGCCTGACTGAATTTATAGGTAAATGCTTTTTTTTAATTATTATTAATAATTTAATTCCAATCTCTGTGGTTGCTGTTCCTTTGTAGAGAGAATATTGTACCTCTCCACACTTTCATTGTGACAAACTTGATTTAGAAGTCAAGAAAGGAAACACTTGGAGGATATTTATTCTACCACGGAGTATAAACACTGTAAGGTCTGCTTCTGCAAGTTCATTTAAATATTTTCTTCCTACTGGGTAGGCCAAATCTGAATTTGGACCAAACACTGGAATGACTCAGTGCACCCACATTTTAAACTCCTGTAGTAATAAAGACAATTATTTAGAGACAAGTCTACCTTCCCTTGAATATACCTTCCGCAGTTCAGCTTGCCGAATCTGGAAGCTGAGGACAGGATACAATCACCAGAAAGGTAGTTCAAAGCTTTTATTTTCTCTAGTCATTGTACAATGAATCAGTTTTGAAGGAAAAGCTTATAAACCATAATGGAAGAGAAAACATCCCTGAACTATGCAGCCTGTCTATCCTGTGCCCAAAGCACTCTGTGCTAGGAAACTTAAACAGCTTGGGGAGGGTGAAAAAGTCACCAACTGAGTCTGATTGCTCTTTATGAGTTTTTCAGCTTGTGTGGCTCCAAAAGAGCAAGAGCAGGGCAAAAAGGACACACCATGATGTGTTTGCCATCATCTTTGTGCCCAGACCCTAATGTCATATGCTGGAGCTAGAATTTGAGATGGCAGCACGGAGATAGTTACAGTGGCTCAGCTGGAAGTGAGAAGAGTGCAGGCCAGGCTGGAACTCTTCCTCACCATCTCTGCAAGCTTTTGTGCCTGAGAAAATGCATAGCTGTAGATTTATTTTGAGAATGATGGGATCTGAAGCTTAACTAATAGGGCTAAGGGGTTAGGGAATGGAAATGCAGGCAAATTTGGACTGCATCATCAGTGTAGGTCCCTTTATACTGAAATATTCTGTACCATAGGTAATGAGCAGTAGATTCTGCATTTACACCTGTTTCCTTGTGTCACCTCCTCTATAGCCAGGCAGCGCCAAGATTAACTTATTTTGGAAACCAGCATGAAAATCTCTTGCTTGAGCACTATTATATATGTATCTATAAAAATTTAAACAGGAAAAATGAGTGCTTCAAGGTAACGTGTTTGATTATATTTAAATTCAATCTCTCTCTAAAGGAGATTAATTTTAAGCCTGCTCTTTTGAAGGAAAACAAACAAATATCCCCAAAGAATAACTGCGGGACTCTGGGTTTCTGAGATTCCCAATAGAAATATTTTCATTTGATGGATCTCTTCTGGGACTGCTCATGTCAGGAGTTTGGCTTTGCTTGAAGCAGAAGTTTTCCAGTGCCATAACCTGAAAACATAACTTATGGAATGTCAGACACTTGGATAGGCCTCGAATGACTGGGTAAGATACAAGCCACAGTGCATAAAAAACCCTTAATCCAGTTGCTGAGGGAGTGGAACCTTTTTGTGCATGGAGCAGGCCAGGGAAATGGAGTCATCCTGAGACTGGGTGTGGGAACACCACTCTTGATGCATCTACCTAGAGCCACCTCAGCTTCAGAAGGATGTTTCTTTTGAGTGTAAGTAGTCTGGCTTGTGAATTGGACAGTGTTTTTAGAAAACCAACTGGCCTAATGCTCTGCTACAACATGGCACATCATGTGGTGAGAGGTCCAGATGAGTGCTCTCAGCTGGCAGTGGACTTGCACTCCCTATCCCTCATGGACAAACAAGTAAATATCAAACTTTCTAGAATGGAATAATAAACTCTTCAGCATGTGTCACCAGCCATGTCTGTCATCATCTGTCTTTCACTCCAAGCTGCGATGTCAAAACTGAAATGAAAAAAAACCCCAGAAACATCATATACAAAAATATAATTAATTTCAATTTCGAAAAGGGAACGAAATCTTGTGATTTCAATGAGAATCAGTTGGGCAAGCTTTGGTCCAGCTCCCTGCACTTCATGTAATCCTATTTGCTTTTATTGTTTTCACTTGGTTTTGGAAGTTTCTGGGCTTTTATTTTAGCATTTAATTTCCTCATTTTCTTTGCCTCTTTGTTTACCTTTCTTCCCTGATTTTGGGATTTCAATGGGAGTAATTTTGGCCATTTTGGGTCCTTTCCACTGCACCTCATTTCATCTCAGAACATTTGGTTGTAGTCGCTCGAGTGACAAATTTTCTGGGTTTTTTTTCAATTGCATTTGATTTCCTCATATCTCCTCTCCAGAGTGTTTGTTCCACTTGGTTCTCTGATTTCAAGGTTTCATTCTCTTTCTTGAAAAGAAGTAATCAAAAAAAGTTATATGCTTAAATTCTTACCAATATAATTTCACATGAATCTCAATTAAAAGCATCTTGAATATATTTCTTGGAATGGATTATAAGATGTATGGAATGTATATGGTGAAGTATCATATGTCAATTTTGTCTGTAACAAATTGTTTGAACTTTAAAGTCAATAAAATATTTATGTTAAGTATTTTACTGCCTATACACTTTCATGTTTCATTTTTTCTAACTATCATGTCTTTTTCATGTTTTTGGGGTTTGTGTTAGCATGAGTTTATTTAGCACTTTAGCTATCTGCAAATAAACAGTGTCATTTGTTGGGGAATTTTGATAAACTTTTCAAAGTCTGAATGTTTAGCTGATCCTTTTTAGTTTTGAAACTGGGCTGGTTATCTGCTGTGATTAGCTTTTTTTAAAAAAGACCTGTCTGCAAAGAAGGCATTTGTGTCAGAAATAAATTGTTACATGCAAAGATGGATGTTTATTGCCTTCTTTCTTCTGTTTTAAAGATGAGCTAATAAAATATCTTGGTAGGTTCACATAGAGAGCTTCATTCAATATTTATTATGTAGACTAATTGTGGTCAAATCTCATCTTAGGTCAAATTATGTCATGTTTGCAGTAGTTACAGTGTTCTCTCTATTAAAACAAAATATTTCCTAACCTTTGAATGTTTTTAAAAGGCCAATTCTTCTTGTATATGTGCTACAAATGGAATCCCCTTTTTCAATTTTTTTTAAAGCTATTATGATTAATTTTGTTATGTCTATGTGTTTCCATCACCTACTTTACTGTGGGAGGAAACATATTTTGCCCAGACAATATGTGCAGGATTAGGACACTGCAGCTGAAATTGCATTGCTCCTTATTAACAGCTTGCCCTTAATTTTAAGTGAATGTGCACAAAATTAATGCCAGAGATAAGCATTAGTAGCTGAAAGACCACCAAATTTTCCAGAAACATAGGTCTATTACAAAGAGAGGGCACCATTTCTTTCATCACTAGTTGGAAAGATTGATGTGCAGTGACAACACAGTTCAAACATTTGTTTGTAGAAAAGAAGGCTATAGACCTCCTGTCAATAGCAATAGGCACGTGCACTTAATCTTCAAACAAATAATACTTTTAAAAATCCAAATATTCTGCTTAAAAAATTGGAAGCCAAAGCGCGATACTGATAAATCACAATACAGTTAAATTGAATCAATAATTATAAAGGTGAAAGGAGACCATCTCTTTTTATGATAACTTTATTCACTAAGCCTGCCTGCCTACTTAACTGGTGAAATTGGCGCTGGAGTCAAAAAATGTAGTGAAGAAAAAATGGGCTTGGGGTGTTTTCTCTACCCCTTTGTTGGTTAATTACAGCAGTGACTTCATCTATTGAGCTCCCATGCTTATATGTGATTTATGTGTTTGGAATGGCAGCTCTGAGCCCAGCGGGATGCAGGGACTGGGCTCTTTGGGGTGCAACATTCTCATCTTGATCCTTGGAATGAGCACCCAAGGGCCATGTTCAAACCATCTGGATTCAAACAGGGGAGTGAGCTAACAAATATGCAGCATGAACGACAGAGGCCTCGTCCTGGACAGGAGCACCGAGCTGACCTAAGTGTTGGTGCTAAATGCTCCTTGAGAACCAAAAGGACAACAAACAAGTGACTAGTGATCTTAGAAAAGAATCTTGTGAATTCTATGGGGAAAGTTGTTGGCATCCCCTGGTGCATGTGCATTCCTACAGTGTATGGAGACCTCTTGAAACAAGGAATTCGGTTTATGGTTTTTGAAATTCACTGACTGTATGTTCTTAGGTAAGTGGCTTCACCTCTGAGCCCTGGGCTGCCTGCTAAAATACGTTGTAAGACCAGAACTGTAAATGTAATTCTGCAACCAGAATGTGCTTTGAAATCCACAGGGGATAACTGCACTAGTAAGGGAAAGTGTTACAAGGGGTAGGAAACTCAGCTGCTCTCTTTGCTGTAGCCTTCTCCAGGTGAGTTTGATCCTGGACTGCAGCAGATTTCAAATTTTGTGGATTTTTCTTTTCCCCCCACTTCTTTGTTTTTATTTTGTGGGGCATGGGCTTTGATTTTGGTTTGGTTATTTTTTAAATCTGTTTTTACACCTGAGACATAGAATTTATTAAATCGTCCTGCCACCTTTCCTTTTCTGCATTCTATTAATGTACCTGAGTATCTTTGGGGAACTGTGACATGTTGAGTCAAAAATTACTATAATTACCATGATCTCTGTGGAATTTGAAGTGCGCACAATTTATGCCTCAAGGGGCTTGAATCCTTGGAGAGTCTATTTTCTGAGACAGCAAGAGCTGTGAAATATACAACTCTTGATCTGCACTCAAGATCAGAGTCTGATTTGTATGGTTAAATAAAAAAATGCTGATTTATACAATTTGTTCCTGGGTCATAATTATGGTCTAGAATTAATTGAATAGCCTGAAGGTTTCACTACTGTACATGGCAATGATTACTAAAAATTGATTCTCTCCTATATTTCTTTATTAACTTATCTGAAAATGACATATAGTGAAGAACAGCTTTAAATATTGCTGTGCTGAGCAACTTTGTAAATTGCTATTCAAGCTGTTCATGTTGGTAGTTTTTTTTTTCTTCATTGACTTTTATAGGTGATTTATTATTCTATAAGTGCCTGAGCTATACATTTAACCAGAAACACAGCAAGGGGGGTGTTCATGTTTCTGACTAAGGACATTGCTCTGCTAGCCTTCTGGAACAAGATACTGGTGTCTTTTATAAAGACAGGCTGGATTGCACCCTCCAGGCCCGAGGACCTTGCACCCCCATGAGGCACCCAGCGTGGCTGGGCTTGCTCAGCATGGACTAGGTGCACACGAAAGCAGCTGAGTTTCAACCTGCTTTTGGCCACTTTGAAGATGGAGGTTTTGAGATATTTGAACTCTGAATGGAGTGAGTTTAATGCATAGCTACAGACATTTTTACTTTTTAACCTTTGTTGATTTTTATTACTCATTATTATTATCTCAATGGGCTTCTCTGGCTAAGCTCCTAAATATGGGGTCTATTTTTATCTGACACAGTGACTCAACAGGCAGTTCTGCAAATGCAGAGGTGGAGGCAATTACCTAGAAATTCTCTGGAAGAAGAAAGAAAATAGCTGTGAGAGAAAGACCAGATCCTCTGAAGTTATAAAGCAAACAGTAAAAATAGAAGTAATCTTAGCACTACTCTTTTGATACTATTGTCATGTAGGTTTAAGTTTTGTTATTGACATAAGAGATATTTTTTCTCATGCTCTGAAAAGCATATACGCAAAAGGTTTCATTCTGTTTGTCCAAATGTTTAATTTAGATAAAGGTTGACCATGGCAAAAAGATAATATTTTACCCCATCATCAATAGTATTATTTCAAATATTACTCTAACTTTTAGACGGATGGGAAATTCGACCATCCTCACTCCCCACTCCCCACAGACCCCACTGATATCACTTAGGCAAAAATTTTCCAGTGAAACTTTGCAATCAAGTTATTACTATAAAACTTTACATTTCATCAGGTCAGCACTTTCCCGCAGCCTATTGTTTTACTGGGAAGTTTTCATCTAGTTCTTAATTTGCACTGAATATTCTAATTCCCAAGAAAAAATGAAAGCACTTCAGCTATGCATGTCATAAATCCCAGAAAAGGATTAGGGATATAGTCTTATCTAGTATATTAGTATATTCCCTAGGAAGTCCCCTAATTAGGGAAATAGTATGTTTTCTTTTTTTTTTTCTGATGCACAGGAATAATAGTCATAATTAACTGATTTACCTGCATTTCATCTGAGTTGTCTTGATTAGACAGTGGAAGAAACCCCATTTGTGACCTCAGTGAGGCTTCTTTGGCTGCCTTTCAAAGGTGGTGAACTTGCTGCCTTCTTCACCTCCCAAAGCCACTAAGACTTGACCTGTGCTGGTGTCTGCCAGAAGGCACAGATCACGACTTGCTGCGCCCGGGTGTGTCATAGCTAAGAGGACAGATAAGAGGCTGGCATGGTACTCCCTCTCCTTATCAGCTGCCAAAATGATGGACGAGAGATAATGACAATTTCTTGCTTTTTCCCAGACTGGGAGGAGCAGGGCCTGGTGAAGGATATTCTCCTCTGTGACAGTAAAACCCTTGCAGATATGTCCGTAATCTCTATGGTATCTCCCTGTCTAATGGTACCACTGTGGTCTGGCCTTTTCACCCCCTGAGGGGTGAATTTCACAAATTCCAGCTCTGGTCAGAGGAGCAGATTTTACTTTACATCTCAATGACAGTCTTAACTGTCTGTGTGCTCCATGCCTTATGGCGCTTGCAGACTGCTGCTTCCTTGGCTTTGTGAGCTAGATCTGCTGGAGAAGGGTCCTCTTTTATCTTGTAATAGACTGTTCCCATGAGAAGTGAGCTGGATCAGAGGTAAAGATGCTGCCCATCCCTACAGCATGTGTTTACTTTCACCAAAGTATTTTGCAATTGCTTTGGTGAGAAAGGGCTGAATGTGAAGGGATGTAAATAGAATATGGGGGTCTTTACCAATAGCTGAAGAGACCTGGCAACAATTTGCTGATTGCTTAGGACAGAGGCAGGGCCAGAGTGTGGTGTATGTTGTTGTAAACCCCAACCTCCCCTCTGCATTCTCGGCCTAGAAAAATATCTTGATGGAGATATGAGAAACTTACTTTCCCTTTTACACCAGAAAAGGAGTAACATGTCAGAATAACCTCTTTTCTATAGCTGAAATAAACTGAGGGTCTATCCCTCTTGGGATACTCATGGAAAATTAGCCCAGTTTGTCTTTCTGACATGAAGGAAATCTTCACACCAATTATTCACACTTCCCTTCATCAATGCCACCTCTTCTTTTTCCTCTTTCTAACCCCTCTTAACTCTGCTGCAGCTTTCCTGGCTCTTGAGATCCTCAGGAGAAGCACAGCAATAGAATATTTATTTTTCTGTTATTGTTTCCTCTGTTTTGTTGTATAAAAATGTGCAAGAATGTCTGACTGTTTACGGGTTTAAGTGCTCTGGGCAATGCTAGCACTCAAGCTATCAAACTATGAAGGGTCAGACTCTGCAGAATGTCTTCTAAGAGCTGTTGAGATATTTCTGTGTTTCTTGATGGGCTTGGATGGCTATGGAGGACATTCATCCCTTCAGGCAGAGCTGAGGATCAGGCCCTAATTGGTGTTAAATTTAGGACAAACAGCCACCAGTGTTTAGCAGGGATATGTGTTTGCTGGAGAGCAAGGAGCTTCATGCTGTGTTGATTGATGCTGATTTCCATTCCATTATTTCAGGATGTTCACTACATGCTATCAAGAGGCCAATTATCAAAGGTTGTTTAAAAGACACATCTCTGAGTACTGGGATTCATCATTAATTCAGGGGGTTATGCTTCTGCCTTTCCTGAGTTTCCTGTTCCACCCACAAACAAAACAAAAGCACTTGTTTTACCTGTATTTCTAAGTTTCCACCTCAGAATGTTGTGCTCGGGTTCCCGTGGAATTTGATTCTTTCCTTGGTGAAGAATCACATTATGTTTGAGAGACTTTTGTCCTCGGTAGAGACATTGGTCCCAGAATATCAGGCCTGGACAAAGAGGTAACAGCAAAATGATGGCTCATTCCAGCAGTTTATACAATAGGCAACACTCCTGGATAAAATAGAGCAAATATTTGGTTCAGTTCAAAAGGGATGAACTACCACAGAATTATTAAAAAATCTTCCTAGCAAAAAAACACCCAACTAAACAACAAGTGAGAGAAGGGGAAAAGCAAGTTTTCTCCCAAGAGAGGAGCAGAAGATTGTGGTGCAAATTTACAAAACCTTGGCACAGTTCCACTCATGCTATTCCACTAACTTTAGCTGATGTAGAGGAGATGCTGCCCATCTGATTTAATCATACACTTTCAAAATACTCTGTGGAACCAAATCCTACTTTTAATCCCTGTGAACATCTGGCAGCAAGAAGTTTAGCAAGTTTGTGGGGTAATAGGAGCACTTTGGTGAATGTTGCTCCAAACTGTGCCCTTCCTAGTGGAAGAAATACGGGCTTGTCCTTTGCCAGAGAGAAGTCACATCAGGGAGGCCAGAGGTATTGTGAATCAGTTGTCCTAAAAACTGGGATCTCTGCACTGACAGCCAGAGATGTCATCTGGAGGGGGGCGAGGAGGTTGACTGTGGTGGGGCAATGCCATTGGCTTCATCCTGTGCCAGGCAGATGGGATCAGTATGACTTGCTCTTCCACCCCCAGCTCAGACCCTGCTGCATTCTCCAAGCTCATCAAGACCTGATTAAAACTTAGCATTTATCCAAGTCTCTGCACAAGCGAACTAATTAATAGTCACAATACTATGGTGAGGAAGATTAAGCAATATTATTATCCTAATTTTACACATGGGGGCACAGAAGCGGAGAGGAATGCTGAGCTAGTACTAAAAGTGTCAAGCTCCCACACTCACAGACTCTGCCCCTGCTGTACTCTTTACTACATGTTATGGATGTATGTGTATATAAAGAGCTATCCATGGGGTTTTCAGGATGCTGAATTTGCTGTAAGCCTTGGTTGCAGTCACAAATGTGGAAATGTTCACCCAGTCCAAGAATGACTGTCTTTTCACATTTCAGCCTATCCTTAGTGCCTCCTGTTTCCTTCCATTCAGGTGACCATTATTCTTCATTATCCTATCATTGTGTGGCCAAAATTTATTCAGATCCTTTCTGTATAATCCCTGGTTCTGATCTGAATCTACAAGGAAGATTTCTGTGGTATGGAAGAGTTAAATCAGTCAAAGGAAATTCCCTCTAAAGGCACTTTCTATGTGATTGAGAGAGAGGAATTTTAAACCCTACCTAATAAATTATTGTTAGAAAGAAATTAATTCTGTTCTATTCTGTAGTATTATCCAAAGTGAACTGTAAAAAATAGTACATTTTCTAAAAATTCTGTGCATTAAGAGAACTTGTTCTGTGTCAGTTTGTCCTTCCCATTGTCACTGTCACTCTAAATAGATTTTGGCTTATGCTTCTGTTAGGATCAGTAGACAGAAACAGATATTTTCAGAGCAAAAATAATTTCATACAAATGTAACTTGGGTGAATTCCAACTAAAGAATTTCCTCTTTCAGCAAACGGACATGAGCTCAGCTAGAGCTGATGTAGATGAGTAGACGATGTGAAACCCATACCCTCTGTTCTCCTTTTCTCCCGGTATTATGCTGTATTGTCAGTTTCTTCTGGGGTGTCAGCAGGAATTGACCCAGTGAGTGCTCATCCTTCCGTGGATTCTGCACCAGGTGCTTTGGATCCTCCTGATGACCCCAACATGCAACTGGGCTTTCTCCTTCCTTTTTTAAGGGGTCTGCTCCCATGCAGGAACATTCCCAAGATCAGTTTTCTCTTTCCTTTTGTGTATTACTAAGTGTATAAATTGCTGCAGTATCCTCAGGGTTCATGGTTCCTGCAGTGCAGGGATGTGATCCTTGTGATAGCACCGCTGTGAAGTTCTCAGTAGCTAATGGTCACATCCTACAGAGAGATTGCAGGCTCACCTGGGCTTCCTGGTGGCACTTTATGAGTCTCCAGCAATGCCCTCATAGGCAAATAAATAAGAATTCCCCAAGCACTGAGAGAGCAGAGGGCATTGCTGTAATGGGTCTCCAGGGCTTTACAATACGGTTTTATTACCTTGCTAAATATAACTGCTTGCTTCTTATTTGCCCAAGAGAATGAACAGATTATTTAAGGTATATTTTCCTCTTTTTTCCTTTGCCAGACAAGCTGGCATGTATGTGACTGTATGTTTTTGTTTATACAGTATATTGAGCAATTTTGGTGGCTATTTGCCAAAAAAGATAATAATGTTGTAGTTTTAGTGCCTGTTTATTTCTCCCATCTCTTCTCCAAACCTGTCTCTCGCCTCCCTATTGATTTAGTGCAGCCAGTGAAGTTTTACAGCCTGCATTTAAGGAGGCTGCTGTTTGAAATCCATGAGGGGCTGCTAATCAGAACTAACTGCAAGCATCAGGTGCAGTCGGTGACTCTGTCCTGGCCTATTGGCTTAAGAGAGCATGAAGGGCTAATTTCATGGCTGATAAAGCTTTCTGTCAGGGAGGCTTCCCAAACAAATGAACATTGACTTTTCTTTACAATGGAAATAAAAATGGTCTTTTATCACAACTGCCCCCTTGTGCAAGGTAAGAAGTCATATCCCTGTGGGCTATCACTGAACACTTGGGACTATTTGGGAGCTTGCTAGGGTACTCAGACTAGTTTTACAAATGAATTTTGGAACTTAATTCCTCCTAGGTCATTTTCTCTCTTGGATTTCTTGGATTTTTTTGGTTTTAGGTTCTGAGGTGTTAAAAAACCAGAGGCAGATCTTCTGCAGGCTTTGCAGCACTTCCTTAGGCATTTCCTAGAAAACAGGAACTGAGTACCTAAATCCCTTTCAGAATCTTTGTGCCTCTTTTGGTTCACCAGTGTAATGTCTCCTCTGTTTCCTCTGACCAATCTCTTGCTATTGCACACACTCTCAGGACAGCCCTTCTGTTTCCCTGCTCTGCCAGGAGTATGGGGTTTCATTTCTGCTTGAAAGGAACACCTATTTGCTACTTTTCTGAAGAAAATAATACTGATTATTTTAAAACACATGGTGAGAGGGCCTTTCTCTGAGAGGGAAAGAGGTCAACTTGATATCATTCAGGTATTCTGCAACTCATTCAGAGTCTCCACCCTGGGAAGCTCCTTTTTCTACTCTGTTTTCTATTACATATTTATCCTTTTTCTTCTTCTTTTTCTTGGATGTATAATGTAACAAGTAGGTAAGTGTGCAGTTAAAGACTGATGTTTTCAAGGAAATAATTTACTTGCATAAAATTAAAAAATCCCTCACATACTTCATGGAACATGGTCCTGAAGCTTTCAAAATGGTATAATTTTTCTTTTACTCTTTCATGTTTTGATGAAATGTAACTTTGGCCAGAAATGCATTTATAAATTAGTTCTTTAAAGGACAGGCACTTTTCCACCAAAACGTTTATTTTGCCAGTGTAACTTCATTTACACAGAAGGGATTTGCCAGAAGAATGATGTCTATATATGCTGCAATTTTCTTTCCTGTAGCTTGTCAGTACACCCGAATGCTATAACATGGACTTTGCTTTCAAATTAGGCTGTTGAACAGCTCAGACCAAGTAAAAGTTTTTTACTATAAATTCACAGAGTTTACTCCGGTCTTGTACTTAAAGCAGTCTCCCTGGTAGATCCAACTACACCAGCTTATTCAGGAATGGCAATCAAAGGTGCTGGATGTGATGCAGACAAGGGCCTATTGCTGGTATTTGAAACTGGTGTGCTGTGCCTTCATTCTGCCGACCTCTGAGTCACCTGGCACCACCTGAAGCTTGTATGTAATTGTCTACACGGATTTTTTTCTTTCCACTCAACTTGAGTGGCAAGCTTAGGTTGAGACTTTCCCCCCTGATGTGGTCTGAATATTGGTGGTGATGTTTTCATACTCGTTCTTCAACACAGACTGAGAAAAAATTAATGCCACAGGCAGACAATTCCCTCAGGACTAGATACAGACTTTGCCAAGACTTTTGGAATGAAGTGTAAGGACAGGAAGGAAGGCATTTGAAATATCACATCACTTTTGGAATGTTCTATATATTCAGGAAAAATGGTGCTGAAACAAACTTGGATTTCTATCTCACTGTATGCTATTGTTAATGCAGGATACAATGCAGGTAGTAATTATAGTTTGTGGTATCAAACAGGGCTGGCTTTAGGCAGAATTTTGCCCTGGGGTTTTCACTGCTCCCCCCAGTGCTTGTATGAAGAGCTTATTTGCACATTTCTTGCACTGTAGCACAACTCTTTTCTTCGTGGTACACATTTGTTTTCCAGTTAAATTAACAAACTTTCCACTTAAGCACCAGACATTCTTTTATTGGTGTGCTGTTTACTGCCTGCCTTGCTTTATGTTATGCCTGAGAATTGAAGGCTGCCCTGCAGCCAGGCAGATCAACACAGCTCTGCTGAAATAAATGAGTCTTCAGAGGACAATCAATGGTCATAATGTGCCTGGATAACTACAGTGACACCTCTAAAAATGTCAAATAGAGATACTGATCCTTTGCAGACAGGATCTGCCGAATGGACAAGTTCCATACAGGGCTTGGCATTTCCATTTTAACCACTGGGTTCAAACAAATTTACAAGTTTCCCCTCTTTTCACCACCTTTATCACCTTTTTTTTTTCTTTAAGCCTTTGAAAAACCACAAAACTAGTTGAAGATTAAAATGTTTCATGGTGAGAAGACAGATATGATTACAAATGAGAACACACCAACCCCCAAGGAAGCCCCGGGGTTCCCCTTTCATCACCATTAAAGAACACTCCATATGAGAATATTTACTTCACAGTTAATGTCAGTGTATATTGTTTATGAATATGTAGTATACACTTGCATCCTTTTTTTACTTCACTTTCTCCTCTATTATGTTCCCTGTAATATGTTATTGCAAGGTGACTCGGGGCTTGCTTTGAAAAAAAAAGAATAACGCGCTGCTCTGGTAAAGCAAACCTGTCTTTGACTTTTAAGCAGATGATAAGGAAAGTAAATTCAAAGATTAATTAGTTCTAATAGATAATTTTTATTTCATGTGCATTCTTCAAAAATATACTCTGTGAGGTTGGAGGCTGTAAAATTTACTTTTAGTAATAGTATAACTTTACAGGTTTTGATTTCTCATTTGAATATCATTTTGTGAGTGCTGCAATCATTCTTATATCCAGTTATTTGTTCTGGAAGAAAAGCTGAAATCTACAGAGACAATGTGAGAATAGCACATATTCTAATGAATGTGTGATAGAGAGGTGTGGAAAAGGACGACAGTTCCTGTGAACTCAGGCCGTACACTTGCCTAGAGGATGGATGTCAGATATCAGACTCTAGGGTTTAAATTCAAGAGTCTCAACTGATTTAGACCACCTGGGCTGCAGGACAGTCAGACAGGAGCTCTCAGGACAGTCAACAGAGAAAAGTTGGTGTACCTCATCCGGGGTTAAAGAAGAGGACCTGATACAGCATTGAGTGGGGCTGTGACTTGGGATCCTTAGCAATTCATTCATCACTTCCTCTAATGCAAATGCCTGAGTCTCTCTAAGGTGCTGCTAAAGGTGGTGATGGGGTTGAATAGGGTCCTTGCTCCTGGCAGCTGCTGCTGATGACCCAACAGCACTGAGAAAGAAATGAGTTACTGTACCTACTCAGCATCCCAGTGCAGGCTTCAGTCCAGCTAAAGTACACATGTGCTGAAGCACCTTGATGAACTAGGCCTTTAGGCAGCAGTTTAAACGTAAGTTCATGGGTGTTTTCTGTGTGTGCTGAAAGACAGAGCTAAGCTGAATTTCCCAGCTGAATATGCATGAATCAAAGGAGTCCTTACTCTTCTCTGGACCTTAAACTTCTGCGTGGTGAAGTGTCCAGGAGCCACAAGCTGCTCAACAGGGACTTTTCAGGACAAGCCAAGGGAGAACTACAAGGCAATTGCAAATTTAAGCATAGGCTGTTCTCCAAGTCCTGCTGAAAAAGACAGCAAATGCTGTGTACAGTGCTCTCAGGAGGAAGATGAATCCATTTGATGTGCCCTCACTGATTTTGGTGCATCACTCCAGCATTTTGTGCAACAAACAAGAAAGTGATAAGAAGATATTTGGATTTCTTGACACTTGTCATCTGCCATATGCCAAACTTAAAAACAGGCTTTTGTGGATTATATGTGCTGTCTCCTCTTGCAATCACGGCCATTTTAATGTTTTGATACTTTCCCATTTTCCACCTGGCAGATTTACCTCTTTTCCCAATGAAATTGTGTTTTAGCTGACTGGCAGCTTTTGCAATTTGCCTGCACAGTGTGGAGGTCAGCAGGAGAGAGCAGCAATCCCTCGCAGTGTCTCAAGGTCCATTCTCTCTCTCCAAGGGACAAATGCACAGCGATATAAGTACAGCCCTTTCTCAGTAGCATCTGTAAACTGCAAATATGCCCAGTCCAATCTATTTCCCCATGTTTCTCCGAGAATTCCAAACTTTTACATTGTTCATGTGTCAGTTAGATGCAATTGGACAAAAAGAAACAGATTGGTAATGCCTACAGGGTTACTTTGCAGCACACAGCAGTGACCAGCCAGGTGCACACTGAAAAGAATAAAATATTCTCTTTGTTCTGACTGCTGAGATACCCTGACTGGGACACAGTTGAATTGTTTAAATGCAAAAGCCCAAGTTTCACTTAAAAAAAATTTAGCAAAGCCTTGAATGAATTACTGGCCTATTTGTCATCCTGGCATAGAAGGCATTTTCCATTTCTCCTCCTGAAGCTGTTCCATTTAGTATAAATAATGAAATATTCAGTGAGCCACAGAAAAAGACTGGCTCTGTAGCCTGGGGGGCTCCACTGAGTATGAGAAGCCCAGGTGAATAGCTTTATCATAGATGTATTGGCTATACGGGGTATGATCTGCTAACACTGCCATAAAGCATTTTGGCTTTGATCCAGTCAGCCTTTTGCAACCAAAAGAAAGAAATTTCGTGGAAAATTTTTCATCAGCTCTATTATAGATGTGCAATGCAAGTGATAGTTTGTAAGGAAATGGGAATTAGAAGAAACAGCGCTGTGAGTGCTACCACCTTGCACAGTATACCTCTCAGTGAGCTGAGCATTTCTAGGGGATAAAGAAGTTAGAAATTTATTCTGAACTGTAACAGACTTGTGATTTCCTGAACTTGAAGGTGATCCAGAAAACTCTCAAGCCTGTAAGCTATTATATATCAGTGCAGCTTGCACTACTGGTAACCAGAAAGGTAAACTGCATATGAATGAATTCTGAGGTGAACTAGTTTGATAAAACTCTCCTGAACTTCAGCAAGTGTGAAATGGAAAGTCATACAGAGGATGAAAACTGTTCATTCAATATATATTTTATAGAAATAATGTTAGAGATTACTTTTATTCCTTTTTTTATAGCTAATTAATTTTTTGAAAGACCAAAATGTCTAAAAAATAAAAATATATTATAATATACTAGACTTACTCTACTCCTAAAATGGCATAAATCACATGGTCATCACAGCCTTTAGAGGTGTTCAGCAGACCAATATGTAGCCCTGTATCTTCAATTGTAATAAATCTTAAATTAATGTAGGAGCAGAGATCCTGGAATAAAAGAGAAGTTGAAGAATTTTCTATTAGTCTGGGTTTAATGAGAGACATATCATATCTCCCCAGTTAAGGCATTTGTACTTTCTTTGCAATTATCATTACAGCTAATTAACAGTAAATTCTCACATTCACCAGCTATACTTAAGAGGTGATGATACCAAGGAGGAGTGGAGGGAAAGAGAGATGTAAATTTTTAATACCTTATTTGCCTTACGTCTGCATGGGAACCCTGAATAATTGATGGTAATGGTGGTTAACCCTGAGCCCATCAAAAGGATCTTTACATGTTATCCATTCCCTAGCCTCCTCCATAACAGCTCTCCCTGACACAGAGGGTGGCTTTTTGAGGCATTAATCTGTGATGAGAGTTGTTAATACCAATTAAGGATGTTGATTGACAGCTGCTCTCTACACAGAGGTTTCCAGAAAATGCTGTGGCTCCCAACCCTTCTCCAGCTTCATGTTGCAAGGGCTGGAGGTTGGCGTCCCCTCAGATTTGCCATCTGATCAGCTCAGAGGAAGGCTGTAACTTGCTTCAGTCACAATCAACCAGCTGAGCTCAGGGGGTGTCAGTAGAAGGTTTTTACATCTTGGGACCCTGCAGTGGGTCAGGGATTGATGGCACAGCCTGCTCAGCTGGCTGGTGACCTGCTGCATGAGGCTGGCCAGATGTTTCGCTCAGCTGGACAAAGGCACGTGAATTAAGACATTGCTCAGAATCTAGTGAATCAGCTGGACTCTCAGGTCACATTTGTACAAAAATGAAATGAGAAAGGAACGGTTCCCTTGGCCTAGGGGCAAAATGCCAAAATTACTTCTCTTCCTCACAAATTGCAATTGTTCATAGGACTTAACAGACATAATTTTTGGTCCAGTCTATTTCCTAAGCTTCAGCAAAACCTCACTGCCACATGCAAAAACCGTGCTAGATAATGTGGTGAAAAACCCCTAAACCAAACCAAATTGGTCAACGAGTCTTGCTCAATCTGCTGATATTGGGATAACCACTGTGGCACCTGAGCTGTCTAATGCACAGCTGAGAGAAGTTGTCCTATTTGTAGTCTTACCAGAGAATACTGGGCTGGGATAGAGCTCCAATCATCCAGTTCAACAATCTTGTTCAATTATTTCTGAACATCATAGGGTATCCTGGAACTGTCAGGGAACTCCCAGAGTTTGGTATCAGAGCTAGGTCAGATTTGACTCTTTTACTGCTGAGTTGTGGGCCTGTGATAACCTTGTAGCATAGAAAAGTCAAGCCCTGTGACACTACCTGCGTCAGATTGCTTTTTGAACTTAAAGTGGAAAGGAGAGTGTGCTCTGGGGCTCAGGAGCCCTGTGTGTTCCAACAGAATCAGGAGGATGTCTCTTTACTCTGTCTGGTTTTGGCAGAGATACCAAAGATATCTATTTAAAAAGTTCCATCTTCATCCATGAAGCTGTTTGACTACTTGGGGCTTTTAACACTCTCCAGCAGCAGGCAAGAGATCTGAAGGAGTTCCTCACTTCACCTCCAAAGCAAACCTTGTCTGAGGGGTCTGATACATTGATTAGCCTCCCACACAAGAGTGTTGTAGAGATGGAGATTCAGTTTATGGAGCTGGATTTTAGTGCATTTCTCAAAAAGTTTGTGTAGTCTAAACCCCATGCAGGCTAAAAGCAAGCTAGGAGCTGTTGATTCACAGTGAATTGACAGGATCTCCTGTTGGTCAGGAGGAACCAGATGTTTAACTCCATGTGTCCAGCAAGGTGCCTTAGCTCCTAGTCACTAAGGCACAATGAAGTAAAGGCTCAAACAGTGGGCAGCATTTTTGGGCCACTGCACTTTATGCTCCCTTTGCACAACACAAAGTTGTCAGTGTTTTGTACACTGTATTCCAACAGTGTGAGATTTGGAGCTGATTCAGAGCCTCTGGTGAAATGTTTTGCTCTGAAACACTTAGCTTAGGTTGGCTTTGTAGAGCTCTTCTGCTCCATAATAAAATGCAGAATAAGCAGACCTTTTGTCCCTCACAGCATCAGTCAGCCAAACTGGAGTTGTTGGAACTGGGCAGGTTCACCCAGTGGCTCCTGTCCTTATCCCCCACTTACTGGCAGACAGTGACCAGAGGCAAATGGCAGGCAGAATTCACTGCCACTGTTTGCTGTTCTCTCTGGGGACACAGGGAATAGAGGTAAGGCCTTCACTGCTGCCATTTGCTCCCAGGAAATTTGGATGCATGGGTATCTTCTTAGATCAGCTAACCTCACTAGGTGTTAACCCTCTTCTGGCCTTTGAAAGCCCCTAAGAGGAGTGATTTATAATTCAAGTCTCTGTGTTATACCTCTGCTCTCTGACTATGCACTTTTGCTCTCTGGAGCGGGACAGAGCCTGTGGTTGCTGATGTGTGCATTGACCCTGGTGGCAGCTGTAGCCCAGCATTCTGCTAAAGCCTGGTGCTTTGAAGTGAAGACATGAATGGAGAGGCCTGACTCAAAGGACACAGTGGTATACATCTCCTTCCTGTATCCCACAGGCCAGATAAGCAGCATCCTGGTGAGATGAGCAGGAAAAGATAGAGAAAATTTGACAAGCTGAATTAAATAACGCTTACTACTTACTCCAACACCCAGTAGTCTTATACAAATAGTTTGGCTTTTTTGTTTCTGTTGCCTGGTGTTGAGAAAGATTTCTTTCAGCAAGTTACTGAGATAGAGCATAACAGCTATTTTCCTTTCTATGTGTGTTTTTCCCCTTGCAGGGCTTTTTGCCAAACTGGGAAGGGAGGAAAACTCATGTATATACATAGTATAGCCACTCAGGAAAAAGGATGTGGATTCAAGGGTATTTATTCAACTCAAAGTCCTGGATGCAAAAGTTAAAGTTTTCAGGGCTTATCAAGGAGAAACACATTTCTCCTTTGTGAGAGACACTGGCCTGGAAACTCTTTCTGAGATGACTCTATTTCAGATCTCTTCCTACATGACAGTGCTTGGTTGCTGCTGGGACCTTCCCCAGAGGGTGGTGAGGACATGGGTAGATAGGGATGGGTGGGCTTCTCTGGTACCTCCAAGGAACAGATTACTTCCTTTTCTGGTTCAGAAGAAATAATCCTGCTTCCTGGAACAGAGTTGAGGGGTTACAGGAAGGCCATCAGGCATGGGCGGATGGTGGAAAAACACCCCTGAGGCCCACACTGCCTGCCGGCATTAGTCTCATTTAAACAGCTTGATTTTGCTTTGAATTTGGGTCTGCATCAGTAGAGCTGCTGGGGAAGAAAGCTGTCATCAGTGAACACAAATCCTGCTGTATTTGAGGAAGAAGCAGTTACTGGCTTTGGTGACAGGTGAGGACTCCAGTGGGAACACAATCCCTCTCACCATTTACAGCCCCCTCCTTGGCATGGTGTCTGCAGAGAAGAAAAACTTTCCACCTCTTTTCTAGATCCACCTTTAGAGGATCTGTTGTGCTTTGGGCTGTGCAAACCAACAGTGAGATAGGCCAGGAGTTACTGAGGGGAAGGAGAAAAGAAGGTTTCCTGCACACCAGCATGGCTGTTGTAGCATTTATTCACCAGCATGGGTGAGGGAGGCTTTCACTTTGTGGCTGCACCAACCTCTGAGAGACATCTCTGTGTCTGAAGAAATTTACTTTTCAGTATTAAAAAACAATAGGTAGGACAGAAAAGTTGAAGGAAATGTTGTGTCTAATCTGGCTCAGTGATAATAAACCTTTCCTCTCCTTCATCTTAATAAAGCTGCAATTGGCAGTGACTGTTTTCTGATTTCCCATGTGTGCCAGGAGATACTCCTCCTCTTCCTTCAAGGGCTAGGTTTCATCTCGGTTTTATCTGGTGAGAGGCAACTGATGTTTAGTACATACTGATTATGTAGCCTGCAGCACTTTGGGTTGTAATGTGGGGGCTGCAGCACTGTGCTGAGCTGGGAGGATCAGCTGCCGTGTTCAGGGCTCCAGTGAAGAAGGCTGATAAGGCACCAAGGGACATGTGCACTAGTGGGAAGGATGCAGGATGGAGCAGGGCAGAGGAAAAGGGATTAGATGCTTTCTGTTGTTGAAACTGATGTGAAGCCTCCTGCACTGTGGTTAGAAAAAAAGAATTTTTGTCTCTAGTGGTGCTAGAGCAGATGCTAAACCAGCTGGAGAAAAGATTTGCTTTGGGCTGATTGGCTGAGCAGGAGTTAGAGGCTGCCTTGGAGGCCCAGGGAATACACAAAATTTGTGGTAATTTCTGGCACTACAAGGAAAATTTATGCAACAAACAACTCAGGGGGAAATGAAAGCTGCCAAGAAATGCCTGGCAACATTCAAGGGCTGTCTAATTTCGGTGGTCATGGCCATTAGAATAAAGCAGACACTTACTTTCAAGAACCCATCAAAGTTCTTTTTTCAAGAACTCTGATGCTGTTCCAGCCACTTTGGGTGTAAGTTGGGTGCTTTCCTTCTGCCACCTCCATTTCCTGCGTGGTCATAGCTGGGAGAGGTGGACTGACATTGCTCCATTTGTACAAAGATCACGTCAGCATTTGTCCTGTTTAATGGATGTTAACTCTCTCTCCATAGTGTCTGGAGCCATGTGGAGAGCAGGCTGCAGCCTATGGAGAGATGCCTGGCTTACCTTTAAACTAACTGGATTGTGGGTTGCAAAAAGCTCAAATTAATTACAAATTCTAGGTAAGGATTTACCAGACCTTTTTTCATTATCCTCTCTTTAGTGGATTAGACCATGCTGGTAGAAATAGAACAGTCAAGGAATGAGTGTAAACCCAAGCCAGATCCAAATATATTTGGCTAGTTATTATACACAGAGCAATTAGAGGCAGCAGGATTCCAGTAATAGTCAACTGAATGTGTTAGTTTCGAGTGATTGTACATCTCTTCCCTGCAGAAGAATTGTTTGCTACGCAAGCACATTACATTTAGAAATAAATAAAAACACTCTAAATCATAGCATTACTGTGGATTCATTTTCTGTCTCCTAGGGCATCACAGATCCAGTGAACTGATTCTGGATGAATTCTGCTTCACTGGGACACTGTATACAGTGCAAGAGCATGGGTAAACCTTTCATAATGCATTAAATGTTGTTAAAAAAGATCTGTGCCTATAAGGAGTATCTTTTATCCAAAAAGAGTGATTTTCTTGCCAACTCTCCATTGCAGACTTCATTTTCTCTTTCCCATTTCAGGAGATACACTTTAAAAAAGTCACAGTCACCTGCTGTCTAAAGGAAAATCTCATGTTCAGCAAAGTATTGCATACCAAAACCTGAACTGTTTTGGGTCTGCTATTTTTGAATTGTGAATACTAGGAATAAAATTAAGGAGAGTGTGAACAAGAAGAAAGGTACTGATGACTCTGAACATTTTGGGAATATCTTTCACAGCTTCATGTCTAATTTTCAGAGCAACTTGCCCGAGAAACCATGTAGAGTTCATAATAGATGCATTAAATTCATTAGGAAGGGAATCAACTTTGTTGATCAGTAAGTTGAGTTTACTGTCCTAGCAGCAAAAGGAGCATTTGACAAGCTGTTCTCCAGTGATCTGGATCCCTAAAGGACTCATCATAGACTATGAGAGATGTGTAAACATCTCAAATAACAAAGCCTTCTTTTATTAAAAAGAGAAAAAAAAATTCTACCCTTTTTCGTTATGGAAATTGCCTTAAAATGTTACCCCTTTGCTAGGACTGACAAGTCTGTAAGTAAATAAATAGGTAAAATTACAGTTTGCCTGAAACGTCACCAGCTGTGTTGCTGCCTGATGCCTCCCCAGCTACCACAAAACTACTCCTAAGTCAATCAGGCTCCTGGCAGAGCTGTGTGAGCATTTGATAGGAGCTGCCACATTTTTTGAGATTTGGGCTTCTTTTTTTATATGTTAACTATCACTCTGAATTTCTTGGTGCTCTGATGGATGTTTGTAGGACTAACAATGTTCTGTTTAATGATCTTATCTATAAGAACCAAAAGATCAGAAAAATAGAACAGACTTTCTCAACCTGAATTGAGTTTTCTACCAGTGTTTCTTTACATGGTTGTGTGTTTTCCCTCTTTCCTCTGCTCACATCCATAGCCTGGAGCTAGAAGTTTCTTTAAGGTTTTCAAAGCCACTTTCCCACTATCCAAGTGTGTTTGTTGTGGGAGACACAAGGAAAGGGCTGGACACCAGTGAATGAATAGCAAGGAACTTCTTAAAATAGAGTAAAATAGAAATACACATCTAAAAAAAGTCTGTAAATTCAAACCCAGAATTCATAGAAGGGTTTTAAAGCCCAATTCTGTCACAGCCTTCCTGTTTGGGTTAGGGCACATAGCTTAGCCTGTCCCACACTGTTATGTGTATTAAGACATATTTTTAGCCTTATTTTCGGCCATGAAAATGTCTCAGTGTATCTAGGTGCTCACTGAAGTCAACAAGATCAAGAACACAATTTAAGCCAAAGAAGTATTTAAGTGAACTGAGAGGCACTACCTCTCAATAGGGAGATCCTCCCCTTTTTGGAGGATTACCCTTCCACCTTCAAATGTCCCAGATCTTTACCCTACCAGGAAAGGTAACCTTTGTTTTTGGTTTCCTTTATAATGAGCAAAGTAGATTTTTTGTGTCTGTCTCCCTTGCCCTTTATACCATTAAAATTTAAAACAAAACCATCATCTTATTTTACAAGCAGGTTCCATGTTCTTTCTTTAATCACTCAGTTCCACTGACTTAGACACTTTCCTTTGCTTTTCATAATTAGCCCTGCAGATTAAGAGCATGAGAGTTTCTGCAAAGGTTTATTAATTATTGGCAAAAATTCTTCACAGCAGAACTGCAGATGCTTTTAACCTAAGTCTGTGGAAGAAGGGAGGAGGGAAGCACCAACTGATTTTATCCCTCTTCCTCTTGCAATCTGACATACCTGTAATCTGAAATATTTTTTGACAGTGAAGTTTTCACCAGAACCCTTAGTGTGCTCTCTTTTAACTCCCTTCTAATCTCTAGCCAGCAGCAAGTGGATGCCTCCTCTTGGCAACCTTCCCCTTTGCTTCCTTTCCCAGATTTTCCTCTTGTTGAGGCAATTGGTCGCTCCACAGATATTGTTCTCTCAAACGGCTTTTTTGACTGTTCCCTCTCTATCGTTTAAAGGGATAAAATCCTATAATTGCCCTGTCTGAGAGCCAAGACACCAACAAGGGGCCTATATTTTGACAGCACATTAAATGGTGTCACTGATAGGTCTCTCATGTAAGAGTCAGACGAGCCTGTAATGTCTACAAGGGGAGGCTTTGGGTAAAGGCTTCAATCACTTCTTCACCTGTGCTGGGTTGTCTCCAAAGCTGCTGTGTGTAGACATATTCTTTTTTAGAAAAACAATGTAAGGAGAGCAGGGTGAAGCTTTACATCACATGATATTCTGGGAGATGAAGCGTGAAGTCCTCAGAAATAAAGCAAAGACTTGTTTTACGTGAAGCAAAAAAGCCACACTTGCAGAAAAAAATGTACTTCAGACTCCCCTTGAGACAAATGTAATTAAAGATAATATATGCCAAGAACTGAGGTAAAGAATATCCAGAGGAAGCCATTAGTCATGCAGAACAATGACGCCCTATTTTAATTAGTCTCACAAAACCCAGTAACTAGGCCATGTATTTTGACATCCGTCTACTGACACTTTCTTAATCAATCCGCTGTTGGAATATGTGCAGATATCATTCTCAAACAATGGGAACTCCATGGCCTTTTTACAAGGTGTACCTGGAGGTGTAATCAGCCACTTTCCCCAGGTGTGAAGGGTATGGGAACAGGGTTGTTGAAGAGCTGCCAGCTCTGTAAAGCAGGCAGAGTGTGCAGAGGACAATGCTTCAGTGCAGGGACAGCAGCTCAAGGAGGGGGAAGGAAAATACTTAATATTTGCTGAAGACCCCCTATCCCAGCCCTTTACAAACATACATGTATTCTCTCCTGAAAAGCAGTGATCAGCTATTGCACAAGTGAATTCTTGTTTGTGGTGTGGTTTGTGAGATGTAGTTACAGGATCAAGGCTGCTGGAGCTCTTGGCACCAGCCCTGTTTATACAGATTTTTGGTGTCATTTCCTGCTTGATTAGGGAGAAGTAAAACTGTGGGTATTTTGTTTGTTTATTTGTTTTCCAAAGGACTGTCACTATTTGTATTATTTAAAAATTTCATGTTTCATTACACAGAGTCTCTTGGAAACAAAATGTATTCTTTGGCTGTTGCATCCCAGTGACAGCACTTTCTCTGTATTAATTTCTTCTTTATAAGCGTTGCTGGCAAAGTGAAGTACATGAAGTAGGAACAGCCATTTGATATTCCTTTGGAGATTCATGCAGAAATAAATGTTGGGACTTTTATGTCTGATGATCACTAAACTCTAAAATTGTGCTGATGCCTCAATACCTGTTGGCAAGAGAAATGAGATCCCGAGGTAGGAGCTAACCAGGGAACTCTGGGAGTATAGAGTGAGAAAGCTCTCCTGACTTGCTGTACCCTCCTGCAGTACCTGGAATAAGAGTAGGTAATGCAAATACAAAGCTGACTAAGTTGTTATTTGAAGGTGGTGTTATGTATCCCACTTTAAGTAAATATATACGAGATAGAGATTTGAGACTGAGATATTCAAAGAACATCTAAGGATATTTTCAAGATTAGAGAGCCCCACATTATTATTTAACAAGTAGATTTTAAAAATCTTCTTTTTGGCTTCAGTAGATAAAATTCTAATCAGAGAATAATACACATGCTGAATTGTCTTCAAAAATCAAGGTCTCAGAAAATACCTGTTGGTGATAGCAATGGAAGGGACAGCTGGTGTTACTGTGTCCAGCTTTCTGGTACTGCAGACAACTGTTTCACATCATTTTTCCATGTACTGAATCATATTTCCTCCTGCACCAGTCAGGAAGTTAGCCTTCCCTATGGTTGAGTGCTCTTTCCAGTTTCTTGCTCTCTTGGACAGGAAAGATTTTTTTTAATTTTTATTTTGCAGCCTAAGTGTTTTCCTGGAGAGGCCACCCCTCTTGCATGTTACAAAGATCAGATTCAGAGGCTTGAAATTGCCAAGCTCTCTTTTTGCTTCTCTCCCTATCTCTCTTTACTACATGCAGGTAGTACACTTTTTGTCAAAGAATATAGTCCCATTCATAAAAACCTGACAGATTTATCAAAAATCCTTGTACCTGCAATTTCCAAAGGTGAAGACAGTCTGACTTCTTCAGTCTTATCTCATTCAGTTTCAAATTTTCCTTTTGCCTCAGATATAGCTGTGCTTTCTCTGCTCTCTTGTCCTCACCCTGCATTTGTCCCCTTGCTCTACATTTGTCCTCGCAGCCGACATCACTGCCCTTGTTGAGCATTACGACAAAGTCTGCAATGACCATGCCAAGCCCATCTTTAATCCCTACTTTATCCTTACTGCTTAGTGGCCCAATGTGTTGCCTGTCACCTGAAGGAGCATCTGAGCCTTAGGATTATTGGTTGCATTTATTTTTCAACATATGCCTGGGAGCCAGTCTACCTTAATGACACCATTCTCACTAGTCTGTCTTTTCCTCTAATAACATTACAGAAATTGCTATTCATATCCAACTCTGAACCTGGAGGGGGAAGCATCTATAACAAACTCCCAGCACTACTCAAGAGAATCTCTTATTAACTTTTCTCTAAGCAATTTCACACAAATGTAGTCTATATTATCCACCCTACTCCTTCTCATGCACTGCTGCATCAAGCAAGGCCACTTGACCATCTTTGCCTTTCTTTCTGTTTCCAAACCCATTATAACCATGGTCACTATTTTGTTATGTTTATGTTACTCCATTTATTTCTGATTTGACATATAGATAGCATCAGTGTTCCAGGAGCCCTGCTTTATTGCCCATGTAATGTGCCCTGGATTAACATACAAAGTTTCGCTGGTAATCCTCAGTGTCTTGGTCAGACCAGGCAAGGTCATTTTAACAACTGTATCACCATCCTGACAACTGGGGAGTCTCACAATGTGTTTGTCTGATAATATGCCTCCGTTATTATCCTCTGATGGAGCCAATGGAGACTACTGTGCAATGAGACCCTTTGCTGTAGTACAGGTGATCCTTACACTGGACCAGTCTCATTCCTTTCTCTTTGTTGTTCATTTTCCTACTCAGTCCTATTCCATTCATTTCTTTTTCTTGTATACTTGATTTTCCTTTCACCCTCCAGTAAATGCAGGGGTGGACTCAGCACATATAAATCTCTTCCCATTATCTAGTTTGAGGCTTAATTACTTCATCTCATCTGCCTTGACCGCGTGATGACCTGGCAGGGGTCAGTAACATCCTGCCTTGCACTGAGAATATTACAGGCAGCTGTGCACAATACAGGAAACCAGGAGGCAGACCGTGGAATTGTGAGGCAGTGGACAGAAAGCAAATTAAAAGATGTACTTAATTCCCCACACTGCACTATTAAACTGTTGAACTCGAGATGTGTTCAAACAGAGGAGTTCAAGAAGAGATTTAACAAATTCTAGGCAAAAAAAATCTGCAAATGCTTTTGTGCACAAAGAAACAACCTGAGGCACAGGATGACTCCTAGTGCCTTTGATTTTCAGGGAGCAGCACCCCAGGGATGTGTTGCCTTGTCCTTTTAATCCATCTGTAAGCTTCAAATTATAGCCATTAGATGAGATAGGACCCTGAACTACATAGTATTCCTGTAATTCTGATGATCTTGGATCAGCTGGGGAGAGTTTACCTTTCTGTGCACTCCCAGTTTGTAGACATTTTCCTAGTGATACAGCTTTGATGATGATTGTTCTGATTTCTGACTATCAACCTGCCATTTTTTGGGGTTTTTTAATAAGGAAAATGGAAATGAAAATACTCATATTGTTCTTGCTGAATATGTTGACTATGTCTTTTGCAGCCAAATCTTTAGTGCTGTCATTACACAACAGGATGAAGTAGTAGCTGAGACAGAGAAGGTGGCATTTCTCATCTGGCCATGTTCATTTGTTTGGCCAGTCTAATGCATCTGCAAAACAGGGAGAGAGAGACTGCTTTTGCCCTCTGAAAAGCAGAAATCATTATGAAAAATAATGAAATACAGTACAGTCCTGATTATTCAGATGCCAGAAGGAAAGCTAAATAAGCCTGGATTACAGAGGTTTTAGAAATGCAAGGGACTTGTCAGTAGAAAGTTCTGGACAACATAGAGGCAGATGACTCAGGGTTATATTGCAATATCAAAGCCACGTAGCTTCCACAGCTCTCATCTTAAAAGACTTTCCTAATATCTGATTACCATCCAAAAATACATCTCTGCTTGAGAGAGAGAGAGACATTAACCACCATGGGTACTACATACAGTAAAACAGTATCAAAAGCCCCGAAGTTACTGAGGAAGGGAACACTAACTAGTGATGTTTATATGTTTTTTCTCCAGATGTGATTAATTTAGTCAAAGTGAAACTACACAACAATCTACAAAAGGGATAAGCTTCTGCTTCCTTTAATTCTCTAGGACTTTCCCCATTTCACATCATCCATTCATGCAGCACATTTTTGTCTCATCACAAAAGCTACCCTTGCATGTGTTGTTTTAGGTACCATTCACAAACCACTGTGGGTAGCAGTTGGCAGAAGCTGATATTTAAACAGAAACATTTTAATAGCAATTAGAATAATTTATTCCCATTCCATTTACAAAGTTAAGCTACGTTCTGCTCTAAACGTAAGGCACACAAATAGGTAAATGGATAATCGTGCAGGCATCACACTGTCAAAACTAACACTGGTTGATCACAAGGCAAGATTACCTTTGGCTTCCCACTCTGCAAACGTTGCGTTTCCAGAGATATCTGAAATGTTTTCCTACATCCTCAACAGAATTGTGTTCATTGTTTTGTGAGAAAGTCTGTATAAAGAAAACCAAATATTTTTCCATGCTTGGGATCTGAAAATAAACCTTGGCTGGTTTAGGTTCTAAGACATTAAGAATTGATAGAGGTTTGGTCAATCTGACTGTCTATAAAGCTGTTCAGAGACCAGTTCTTTCTGATGAGGCCAGTGTAAAGTTTGCCAATAATAGCATTATTTTGAAAGTGCTTTTAGCAATTACTTTATTTGGAAATATAATCATATATATAAAAGTTCTATTTCTTAAAAAAAATCGCAGACTAGCATTTCTTTTCTCTCAAAAAACATCCAGTCAAAATGCTATTACTGACAGACAAATTCTGATGGTATCTATTTCACTTTTATACTTCACGACTGAATATTTAATGCTCTCATAAGTAATGGAATGTTTTAACTTATTCTTTTCAAAATCTCACTGAAGAAAATGCCTCTCCTTGCTTTGGTCTGGATGTTACAGCTGTACAGCAACCGCAACTCCGTCTCCTTTGCAGGAAGGAACTCTGGTGCAACTACACTTGTGCGAGGTGACCACAGAATTTTGGCACATGGTTAAATCACCTTTGTTATTCTCAGTCATTGAGGAGACAAGAACTGCTGTCTGCTTTTTTCTTTACTCCTACCACTACTTAAATTTGCGTTGCTATTCCTAAACTTCGTAGGGAAACAAATCCAGCCTAAAATTAACTTTTTAAAATTTTTCCCTCCCCCCTACAGGAATAGCTAGGAACTGCTAAGTAATTTCATCGTGTTTATCATTAACATTGTTTCATCATAGTGAGTCATTAGAGCTATTAGCAAAGAAGTTACAAAAAAAGCATGGAAAATACAAGGATGACCCCTTGGCAGGTGTCGCTGTACAAGCACAAGATTGAGAATGCTTCGCTTTCTGGGAGGAAGGTTCAGAAAGGATCAATCACCAGGACTACACACATCTGTGGTTAAAATTAAAATATGATGAAAGTTCAAGGATGCATAATGCAAGACTAGAACATCCAGGCTTCACAAGGCAGCAGTTCAGGACTCAGGGCATTTTATTAGATCTATGCATTTTCCAAGCAATCTATGCTGAATTTAAATGGCGATAACTCATACGTCTCTCTTTTAACTCACTGCACTAGAGTAACTGGGTACTTCCTACAGCAAATCAACTCAGGTGATGAACATGCATTTTTGTTTCTTCCTATCAACAATATATTGCTTGCATTGATGGGTTTATGGCATATGAACTGTGGTCTTGTACTGGTGGGTGGCTCTGTGCCATGTCTGTGTTTGGAGCAGTTCTGGGCTTCACTTACAAACAGGGTGAAGCCTGGAGCTCCGTTTACACAGGGCAAACTGACAGTGTTTGACACTCCTTTCTTAAGGGTAACAAATGGATGTTTTTAGGGAAAAAAAACCCAACAAATGCATCCCAAGAAAATTTCTGATTCCATTATGAAACATAAAGACTATTTGTGTTGTCAGCCAGGGAACATTCATGATTCATTTGGATTCCATAAGAAAAAAAAAATCCAACCAGCTGACAGAAAAAAGAATTCAAGAATTGAAAAGAATTCATACTTCAAGCATGAAAGGAACATTTTATTTTTATAAATATACAGGAAATTCAAACCAGCTGCAGTTAAATATATGTTTTTTTTTTTTGCAACCAGTCAGTCAAAATTTTGTTTTGACAGAGTTTTTATGCAAGAATTGTAATCATTAACTGATATGAAAGCCTGACATATTGACAGAAGTCTTTATGTGCCTGTATGCCAGATAATCCTCATCTCCTTCCAACATCCCTGTAACTAATATCACACACACCCCTCCATCAGGACTTGAGATACATGTAAATAGTCAGCTGTGTATTCATTCTGGAAGTCTTGTTATACATATTGATACATATACTATTAAAATATAAGTCAGATATTCACAATCAGGAAGAGAGTTGCTTGCCTTCTATTGCTATTTTCTGGATAACCCAATCTGCGTCAAGATAAAATATTTTGCAGGTCCTAATCAATTTCTCCAACATAGCAACATTTTTTTTTCAGTGATATTTTCAGACTTTGACCTCGTATTTTGTTATTACATCTGTCCTCTTGCTTACATATGCATGAAAGGATCTTCATAATTCTTGCACTGGATATTCTGTTGACATTGCGGTGCTGAGATGGTATCAGGAGCAAAGGACCTGAGGGAGAGGACAGATGCACAGCAGCCTGCTAAACAGCATAGGAATGATCCAAGCAGTGTGAGATGGTGCTGGAGCGGGTAGGTAGGTCAGGTGCAGGCTGAAATGGGAGAATGGATGGATGCGGGAGGAGGCAGCCAAGAGATCATTAAGGAGACTGAGAGGGCAGGACGAGGGAGCCACGGAAGAAGGGATAATGAGATTAGAGGATCAGAGAGTTCAGCTGCAAACTAGCTTGGCGGGTAGGTGTGAGAGAAAGTTCAAGGAGGTCAATGTGCTCCTGTTGGAGAAGCAGTGATGCACTGCAGGGGAGCACTCGGGGCTGCAGCAGCCGGGAAGTGGCCTCTGAAACAGCACAAAGATCGTGAGCTCAATTGCTGAACTATTTGAGCAAATTAATTACGTAAATGCTGCATGTTCCTTATGTAACGAATGGAAAATTAAAGAGGCTTACATTTCAAAGCAAACAGCAATTAAACCTGGTGCATCTGCACTCGTGTATGTGCACCTGGATACCAAATCACTGTTACCCAGGGCTAGGACACTTTGCTTCAGTGGTAGCAGCTGAGGTAAAAATAGTGGTGAACTGGTGAGAAAAGCAGTAGCTGCTGCGATGCTTTTAGGGGACACACTTTCAACTAAAACATAAATATTTTAATCGAGTTATTTGCCATAAATCTATGGATTTATTTCCATAAATCTATGGGAAATAGATTTCTGTTTTCTAGAAATCTGTTTTTAATGTATATGCATGAGAGAGAGTACTGGAAGCCAAAAGTTAAATCTTGTGGTACATAAACATACATGCATATTGTTTTTGGAAATAAATTTGATGTAGAAGTGGCTCGTTAAGCTGCTGTAATTTTTAATTAAAACAAAAAGTAAGAAGGCTGGATGCCATAAACAATACCGAAGTAAATAGAAAAGGGTCAGGCAGGATGTCAGCCTTGAAATTCAGATTAAGGCAATTACTCAAACCAAAGGCACAAACAAGAAAGCCAGATGTAGTGAGTACTGAAACAAATACCTTCTTCAGAGGAGAGCAAGCCGAGTGAAAAGCTGCCATTCACACGCAGTGTGATGTCCTAAGGCTGAAATATAACAGCTGGGGAACGACTGCAAAATTTCGACTGAAGTGCAGATCAGTTTGGTGTTTTGCCTCTGTGCATGGTATGTGGAATGGGCTCAGAGCCCCCGACAGTGGGGACAGGACAGCTCCTCCTCTTGACAGAAGTTCCGTCCAGGCCCGGGTGTTGCTTAGGCAGGATCAAAGAGCGCTGATACCCAGCATCAGAAATGCAGTGGAAACTCAAAATAAAGGTTAATTTTATGTCTTATGACACACTCCTTCTCATGTTGCTGTCTGATAACCTTTATCTATTTCACAGGTGCTAACTTCTGTCTCTCTCATGTCCTATAATCTCTTCTCCCTTACTACATTCATTTCTACTCCTCTTGCTACCATTCCTTTCCCTTCAAGTCCCTTTAAACCTGACTGATTAAAATATTTAGGTCAACCTGAGGGCATAATTTCTAACCAGTGGTCACAGCTTGACTCTGCATCCTTGTTTGGGACTGATGAAGGAACTGCATACATCCTAGCATGAATGCTTTTCTACCTCAAAGGGTGTCAGCTACAGATATGCCACTTAAAATGCAACAGCTGCATTTTTGACCTGTTAAAGTAAATTTCCCCATGAAATCCACCAAGACTTTAACCAGGACAGAAGAAGAAGAAAAATGCAGAAGATTAATATGTCAAAGTCACACATTTTCCAGCCTGCTCTGAATCCCCCATGTGGCAATTCTCTCCTGACCAAGGGAATTACCAAAGCCAACAAAAATATCTGCTCCACTCCAGAAATGAGTGTGACCCTGGAAGCAGCTGCAGTTCCCCTGGGTAGGAATGACAGAACTTTACTGGTAGCCTTTTTGTCAGCGTTCAGACACGACCACAGCTGCCAGTATTTGCAGAGTTGAGGAGCACCCATCCAGGCTGGAAGGGAATGACAGTGATATCTGGGATCAGCCACAGCCCTGTCCGTCCTACTGGGCCAGCCTGATCTCTCTGGCCTTTCTCTCTCTGGCCAAAGCAGCTCCTTAGTGACTGAAGCACCTACACAGGCAAGTGTTCTGGTTTTACTGCTCACATAGTACTTGAACCCACAGATTTATACCGGTGCAATGTACAGTTGTGAAAACACATCAGTGCTCTGACTGGCCACAAAATGCCTCATTACCTTTAAAAAGCAGAAGGACAGTTTATAGCCTGTGAGAGGCCACAGGCTGAGACTGGGGCCCTGATGTAAAGCTCCCAGCAGGAGCTGGGCTGGGAGGAAGCAGAGATCCCCACAGAAATGTGTATGAGCCTGAGCCTTGTGGAGGGAGTCCCTGAGGCCCTGCCAGGAAATTTCCCAAAATATTTCTAAATTTGGCTTCTGATTCAGGTCAGTTCTTTGCTGATTTAATTTGAGATGAATGAATAAGTAGTTTAATGGATACTAAGAATCCTTCTTGGCCCTCCCACTGATACGTTGTCAGACACAACTACACTGGACTGTGGTGCTCCTCTGAACATGAGTTATTCAAAAATGGAGCTGGACACCTTAAATACTGTACAGATTATGCTGTTTTCCTATTGAGGTTTAGTGAATCTGTGCTGGAGTTGTGAGGTACTAAACTTTGTTCCTGAACACTGTAAGTCTGGATTCCCAAAAGGTCCATCCAGAATCACTCCCTTCAGTGTGCTCAGAAAATGACTTTCAGTCAAGACATTAGCAGTCACAGGTTATTTGCAATACTCTTAAATGTAAGGACTGTAAACGGATCCTCTTCCTTTTGTTCTCTCTGAGCCTCAGGGCTTTTTCATGCAGAGCTGCTACAGTTGTTCCTTTTGTTTACTCGACTGTGTAATATCCTCAAAGAGTTTCCTTCTCAGAACCACAGGCAGGAAAGTCCTGGTGCGGCTGCTGGAGAGGGCAGCGCTGCTCTTCTGCGCTAAATTCAGGCTAAGTCAAACACTTCTTTATAACCCGAATTTGAGCTCACATGGGGATTGTAAAGGCAGAAATATCCCTACCGCTAACAAAACCTCAAAAAGCTGAGGTGATGATAGCATTCCTGTTTCCTTCCAGAGGGCCGTGTTACTTCAGCTACACAGGGAGGATAGATGGATGGAGAGGACACAACTAACCTAGTAATCGGTGGTAATCTGTTAAAAGACTCATCAGAGTCAGTCTTAAGGTCAGTTTTCCACAATTCCAGCTTTTCCCGGTGTGGTTGTCTGTGTGGGAGCTGAAACACTGAGGAATAGAAATGACCTGCTGCTGGCTGCATTTTACCAGAAGAGTGAAATATAAGTGTCTTCCTTCAAATACCAGCTTCTGGGAAAGGCAGGCCCAACAGAAAATTGCAATGGTCCCTGAGGAAAAAGTTCGAGCTTGGTTTTGTTTTCTGCGCTTCCGCTGACTGATAGAGTCAGATGGTGTTCAAGGTTGGGAACTGGGAGACATGGATTCCTCTCTGATGGGCCATCAGGCTTGCTTCCTTCTCTATTTTACTGGGAAAAAATATTTGAGTTGCCTGGAGAATCAACCCTCTCTCTCTCTGCCTCTTCAATACCCATGACTGCCCCACTCACCTTGGGATGCTTGGTGTTCTGCTGTAACATATACAGACCTCATGGCTGAAGTCTGCCCTTTTCAAATAAGTTAGTAAACCCCAACTTTTTTGCAGGTTACCTTAGCTTTTTGCTCCACATCCAAACAGCCAGACATCTTGTTAGATGGAGAGCACTGCCATTTGAAGGCCCACTTTCTTGGAAAGTTTTAGTAAAATCAGAAACAGACTCACTCAGTGTTTCATATTTTTTTACTTAGGAGGGGTTGTAATTCACCCTACAGCTTTAGAAAGTAAGAGCAGTGAGTTCAATCTGTGATATGTATGCTCTAAATATGAAGGGAACCGAACCTGATAAGCAAACGCAAGTGAGCCAGAATCAAAACCTGCAGATCAAAACACTTTTGGGGAAATTCAACAATGTTATGGGAATATAAATCTGAATCTTGCATGTGGCTTTTCTTTCTTTTCTGATAAGCTGAGACAAATGCCTACATCTAAAGGTCTCACATCTTTCAAATGCCCTGGGTTTGGAGCAGTTCTGAGTTCCATGGTGGGAGCTGGGCTCCATCCAAAGATTTGTGAATACACTGCTCATCTATAAACACATTTGCCTGCGCTGACTCAACCTGGGGCTGTGTTCAGCATAAACCACCTGATGTTTATATGAAAAGGTGCAGAACACTGCCTTGAGCTCAATAGTGAGCTGTGAGCTATGAGACTGATTCCCTGTTAAGCCTTTGAACAAGCTACAACTTACATCACTGGCTTGAGGGTGGCGGGGAGAGAAGCTGTGAAAAATGTGTTGCTCCAGCTATAGAATACCCTAGCTGAGATCCAACGATGTATTTCTAATTTAGTCCATCAAACATGGAGCAAAGGACCAAACCTCAGGCCAGACAAGTTTCACAAGCACCAATGATTTAAGATCTGGACTTAACAACAGACAACAATGTCTTCATGTGTTTGGAAAGATGAATGCCAGTTTCAGGAAGGATGTTGGCAAGGAGCTGCCAAGAAGCCAGACACATCACAAGTGGTTTGAACAGCAACTGTTATTGAAGCATCTCAATCAACATTTTAACACAGTGTCCTCATGTTACCACCCAGGAAGGAATACTTGAAGCAAAAATTTTTCAGATTTCCTCAATTTTATTAAGGAAAGGGGTTCCAGTGGAAACTGATGATAAATTTGCTACTTTCTTCTAAATTTTCTTGGGAAAGGTAACTTTTTTAACTCAAAACAAACAAACAAACAAACAACCAAACTAAAACAAACAACAAAAAAACCCCAAACCACCAAAAAAACCCCAAAACACCAGAATTTTTTTTACATTTTCAGTTATCTAGCAAAACATTCTCCATATTTTTGAGAGATGCTGACACTTCTTCTGTCATCTTAACCTCTTTTTAACCTTTGATGAAAAATTGTGTCATTTCTAGCTGGACACACCATCAAGAACAAAAGCAGCAAAAAAATTACCACCCTCAAGAACAGAAAAATAATAAATTAAATGACACCAATATGTCCAGTAATTACTTCCAATCACTCTTCTCTTTGTTTTCCTCTTTAGTAGCCAGGTCATTATTAATTTAATTACAGCTCTCTAACCTCAGGTGGCAGCCATGTATGGGTTGGAGTGGCAAAAGGAGCAGCACGGCAGAGAGATTGCCCCAGACCTTAATTTTAGTTGTTCAAAGCATGGCAACTTATTAAATAATAACTTAATTGCCAGCAGCTCCAGTGCTTTTGTAGATCAGAAGTTAATTCTTATTTTCTCTCCCTTGCAGCAAAGCATGCCTCCGTGCAGTCACTATGTGGTGGTGACCCTGGCTGGAGGGAAATGATGTCTCAGAGTTTTGGGGAATAACTTCTCTCGTTTTAATTTCATTGGCCTGGTAATTATAAAAATCTTTTCCCACCCACATTGTTAATTTTCATTAAAAAATGACAAGGGTAATCAATCCTCAAGCTTGTGTTTGAGGATCTTTTATAAACTGCCTAAATCAAACTGCTCCAAAATGCCACAGCTTTTATTAACACTGGAGAAACTGAGAGTCCAACCAGAAAGGCAGTGAGGCCTCCCAGGTCCTCAGCACTGTAGAGGAATTGGCCTTTTAGTGAGAATAGTAAAATGCACCCTTTTCACTGTCTTGCTCAACCTAAACAACTGGTGTCATCTCATCCATCAGGATACTGAAAATTATATAAGCCCATAATTTACCATCAGTAAAAACAGATTGAGTCTGGCTATGCAGCCTGAGTTTACTTCAATATTTAATGTCTCATGTGTTGCATTTTATTTCATCTGCAGTAGTTTTCTGCTTCCTTATTTATTACAATCATCCTCATTCCCTGTAGTAGCACCTTGCAGTCAGATGTATTCCCAGCAGCTTTGAGGGGATAAAGAAGCCAGCTCCAGAGCTATGATGACGCAAACAGAGAAAATGAGAGGGTGAAGGAAAGACAAGATGGATGAAGAGGAAAGGAATGGCAGTTGTGTTGGTTTACCTGTTTTACATAATGAAAGTCCTTTTCCATCCTATTTGTGATGGTTCTACAATCCATACTAAACTTGTATGTGAAGGTCTCAGAATTTTCATGACACTTTGCCTTACTTCGTTACTGTCAGATGCAGCAGGACTCTTCCCTTGTTTTATGGTGGGGAGCTGTGCAGTGCTCCTCGTCTGCTCGAGGTATCTCAGAGGAGTTTAGGAGTTTAGTTCCTGCAAGTGGGGAAGAGAACTCTAAGGAAAGTCTCCAGGTAAAGCAATTTCTAGAACAGATGGCAAATGTAGAGAAGTTGTCAGGGTCACTGAAACAAACAGCAGCTTTGGGCTAAGAAACTTACCCTGCGTAGTATTTTAAATCCAAACAACTAACATGAAATCATGAGGATGAAATCAAAGGGCTCTCTTCTATCTCAGAATGAGAAACTGGGATTGGTGTAAAGGTCTGCTTAAGAGATTTCTGGCAAAAGAGGCTCACAACAGTAATAAATCCTGTGCAAGGTTAATTGCCACACAGAGCCAGAGCTGAGCCAGTCCCATCCAGCTCTGAGGGTTCAGCTGCTTTCTTGCTCAAGGGAAGGACTCTCACACCAGCCTGGCACATAAGGATACATAGTGCCAAGGTGAAAGGGGCAGAATATAGTGAGTCAAGCAAGCTGCCCCCTGAGAAGAGAGTCCTGGAGTCAGAAACTTGTTCTTGAGAAGCATTTGGAAAGTTGGTTTGCTGTTGATATAATTTTGGGAGAGATGGAAATCACTCAAGACTTGCTATGGGATTGATGCATTTGTCTGCCAGCAGGGGATCCTGGTGTGGGAACTGCTGAGGCAAACAGGATTGTAGAACAGGTTTTGCTAAATTTGAAAACAGTTTTTGTCCTTTTATTTTATTTTTTTTTTAATCTCTGCACCTTGTAGTTTACTGGTGTAATAAATTTAGCCAAATCATAAGAACAATGCTATAAAATTTGGTTCCTCTAGATAATTTGGGTGATCTGTTTGAGAACCTAGTGTATCAACATAGGGAGATCATGGTCTGAGAGATTCCTGCCCATCAGCCAAGCTGTGATCAACATCCAAAGGCAAAAGGCAACTCACATCTTAGAAAATAAGGTACCTCTTCTATTAAGAGTGCTGTTGCACCAATCCATCCCCTGATTACCACATCCTTACCCACATTCCAGGCTCACATTCCTCCTCCTGGTAGCAGCTCTCCTGTGGACTTTTCAGGGCTAGTTCTGCGCACTAAGATGAAAACAATCAACTGTTTCACCAGCTTTTGCCACTACTAGGTAGAACAGCTTTTTGCTACCCAGCTAAATTGCTGTAGGCTTCTGTGCCAATGCTGCTCGAGGCTGTGGCTCCTAGAATATTTCTTTTGGCAACTGGGTGAGATGGGGTCCCTCTGCTTGAGCTCACCATGCTGCTGGTGCACTGCTTTCCTCTGATGAAGAGCTGAAATGGGCTGTGAGGACGTCACATCTTCGTTCACACTGGACAGCGGTAGTAACGCTTACACAGCCATGCAGTGTCGTTTGGATGATGTGAAATAGCAACTTCTTACCTGCAAAACTGTCATTTTTTTCCCCTAGATCTCTCAGTGATAAAGGCTAAACTGATTATGGTGGAAAACTAAATAAAAGTTTCCTGTACTTTGGTGAAATCATCAGGCCTGTGTGTATGCAGCAAAAAAAAAGAGAAAGTACCCTATGTTTGAATAGCAATTGCTTTTCAAAAATCTGTGATTTCCTCAGTGCCTTGAAAGTAAAAGATACAGAGAAATCAATCACAAGAAAATTCTTTCAAACAGAACACATATGAAGAATTTGACCACTTCAACTGATAAATATAAGCAGCCTTAAGCCATTGATTTTATCTGTGTTCTTGACTAGAGTGATCTTAACTTCAGTGTTATATGTTGCAGTCAGGCTTGCAGAATCCTCAATGGCTAACAGACAGCCTGACCTGGAGAAGAAATGAAACAGACCTCCAGTGTCCATATGCTCCTGGTTCTCCTAGAGACTGTGTGTGTCTGACACTCGCACACCTTTGTGCAAGAGATGAGATTTTTCTTCTCTCTTATTTTGGTTGACTGCTTTGCCAGAGGGAAGGAAAAATTCTCTGTGGGAAAATGTTTTCTCAGTAAAGGAGAATTAATTAATGTTAGCAAGAAGGTCATATTATTTAGATCAAGATCAATTTGTGGTGTCTTAAGGGGGAAAAATGTACATCTGTATAAATATCAGAAAAAAAAATCCACCCCTAAATATAATCTTCCTCAAACAGAAGATGGAGGATTTTGCTTTATGAATTTTAAAAGATTCCGTTGACTTTCAAAGCCTTCTGTTTAGGAAACTCAACCTTGGGAAAATAAGATTGAAAAACTGTTGCTGAAATCTATTTTTTCCAGTCAAGGTCAGCTTGTGTATAGGTTTACTTCAGAAGCCAAACTAATGACTTGAATCTTAGAGAGGCAGGTGATAATATGGTGTAAATAGACCACCTTTAGAACCAGGTTTCATTAAAATATGACTTTACTGGATTTATGTCTATTTGTCATAGATGAATTTAGAAACTGTATTGTGTCCTCACTGAGAAGGGGTATGATTTCTGTAGAAACAGAAATAAAAATGGTCTGCCAGGGACAGAGCTGCCACATGTGAGTGCCCACTGTATTTCACCTTTATGTCACCTGGAGCTGCCTGGAAAGGTCTGTCCCAGCTCAGAAGGGAGGAGATAAGAGCAGATTAAAGCTCTGTGTCACCAATGAGTCTGTGCTATGGAGGGAGCAGCATGGCCATAGGCACAAGATAGACTCTCAAATTCTTCATTATACCTTTTACAGACATAATTGGAACTAGTAGTGGCTGCTGTCTTGATTAAATCTGAGCAGCCTTTGGGATTCTCTGACTCTGGGATTGGTCCTGTACAGGATTATGGCACAGAGCTGCATGTCACCCATGGGTACTTTATATTTCACAGTGTTCCCATGAAACAGGAAAAAAGAAAAGAAAAAAAGAAAAAAACCCCAAACAACAAAACACTCTTCAAAGCAGATTAAAGGTAGAAACAAACCCTAACAAATTGGTTAGTGACACTAGTTATGTTTTTTTGAAAGAACGGGTCTTTTAGTACAAACTCTAAAATGTAGGAGGAAAGGAAGAAAGCCCCAAACAACGTGATGTAGAAACTAATAGACTGATGTGTTTAAATGAACATGTTACCAGGACTTCAAGATAAAGAGCATCTAAAGATCCATACTTTTGTCTTGAGTGAAGAATTGACCCCGCAAATTTATAAATATGCAGATTGACTGGATTACTCACTCTGGAATGAATACTAAATGGATAGTCCTCAGTTTTACTCATTTGGAGAGTTATTAGTGACTTTTAAACTGTAGATTGTTCCTAAACACCCAGCGCAGATAATAAACAGAAAAATTAAAAAATTTATTTGTCTTGGTGTTTACTCTAGAGAAATGGGAGAAATCCCATTGCAATACAGGGAATGAATCTGGAAAAAAGGTCTAAAATTGAAATTTCAATGTAAAAGAAAGCTATATATAGTTCATTGAAGAAGTCATGGCATGGGCTGAAAATAATGCCTCAGGTGGATTAAATATGCTTGGGTTTTTAGGACGTTTTGGGATGGTATAACCAAATTACTGGGCTGAAAAAAAGGTGCAAATAATTATATTTGGGTAAAGCGTAAAGTCACTGTGAGATAAGATAAAAAAGTCTTATCAATTATCACCTGTTTACTAAAATCACCACTTTGCAGAGACTGCAGTTAAGAGGAATCCCAACAGAATGCGGAAGAGTGAAACATACCAGGGAGCTTGGAGCTAATCAAGATATTAATGAAAGATCTGAGAAAAGCAGGGAGTAGTGAAATGACAGAATTTGTATTAGCACAAAACTTATTTCGATTTTACCATCCTGAAGCTGATGGTTCAGATAAATAGTTGTGGATGGATGAAATGGAGAGGCTGAATAATAAAATGGTAAATGAAATTCAGTGTTGCTAGGTGCAAAATAATACACAACAGGAACAATACTCCAGCTATCCATGTAAGTTCAATCTAAGCTACTCATTGCAGGTTTCCCTGAAAACACCTCCCCTGTGCTTGGCAGGGATCAAAAGTATCAGTCAAATCAAAGCATAGAAATGTCTATCAGAACTTATGAGGAAAGCGGTAAGAAAAGGGCAGAAATTCAGTCTCCAGATCTGGGCTGTGCCCATGTTTCCTGTCTACAATATAATGTGAGCATAGGGATGACACAGTTTGGGTATATGGACCAGAAGGAAATCAGTCAGTTCAGGTGCTGTGCTGAGACCATGAATTTCTCTGGGACACAGCTGAAATATGACCTCAGGGGCAGGAAAGAGGCGTATGCAAGGGCTGTCCCCTCCCAACACCTGGCTGAGATAGTAGAGGATTGTGAATGCCATGAAAGGCTGCTGGCCCTCACCACTTGCTGCTGACCCCTCATGGAGGCCAAGGACTGGACCGTGGTCACCTCTGGTCCGGTACAGTGGGGAGGTTTGTTTGTCCCACAGCTCCAGCTGCTTCAGCTGCAGAGCAGATTGCTGTTATTTAGCTTTGGTAAGTTCTTGACTTTGTAATATTCAGATTATGCAGCCAGCTGCATTGTAGACTATTAGGCCAAAGCTGCTTCTCACTTGCTGTAGTTCTGCTATAATAAATATTCATAGCTTCATTACAGGCTATGGTTTTCCAACCTACGTACTAAGGGATTATTGGGAAGTTTTGCTTTAATGATGCACAAAAACTGTAATAGTCCTTTCAACGTCTTATGCAACAATATGTTTGCTTCTTCTAAAAGCTAAATAACTCTTGTTTTGAATGATTTAGTAGCAAACACACTTCATCACTGTGCTGTGGTTCAATGATCTGCAAAATTTTCTTTTTAGAAATACAAACCCATTATGTAAATACTAAGGAGCATCTTCAGGAAAATTAACTTCAATTTGTTTCTGTCGGGTTTTTTTTGTTTATTTCAAATTTTATAAGCTTGAGATCATTCTTAGAGCCCTCTTCCCCCTTAAAATATGGAAAGTAAAATTGTTAGCTGACTCAAATCATTGATAAAAGTTTTAGCGGTGAAGTACTGCTCAAAGTTAATTTTATATCTCCCAATAATAGACGACAGAAGAAGAGGGGTTTGCCCAGAAAATCCCTGAGAAAGGATGTTTATTTGATTAGGAACTATGGCTTCACAGCCTGGCAAACTTCTCTTATTTGGTCCCTCCATCTTCTTTCTCCTGAGTTTCCTACTTCTGACTGCCTTCCACCTCAAAATGTTATCATCTGCAGATGGGAGGGATCTAAACTTTGTACTTATTTGAAGACGTGAGAATTGATTTTTCTGTATGTCCAGCTTCTTCCACAGAAGTATTTTGATTCTCTCTAGTAGGTTTATATACTTGTGGAATACAGTCCTTGCTAAACAATTTTCAATGCCAGAAAAAAATTACCTTGTCAAGGATCCTCACGAGTTTAATGACAATAAAAGCTTACACTGAATGAATTTCAAGGCTTAAAAATACCCTCACTGGAAGGACTCTGTTAGGGGAAATGTTTTGACCTTACAGAAATGAATAGGGTGGGTATCTCCTAGCATGTACTAACTCCAGGATTCATAGTCATAAAATAGACATCTAAAGCCAAGAAAACCTTTTTTTAAAAGCAGCTGGGGGAGATTGCGACACTGACTGAACCTATTTTTCACACAGTGGCATTTATTGAGCTATTAAGTCCATGTTATGAAAAGTCAGGTCATTAGAAGAGCGGTGCTGTGCCGATAAAAATAAAATGTGTGAGAGGTGGCAATGGCTGGGGAGGAATGTCACATTTTCGTTTATTTTTCCCATTCTAAACGGCACAAAAGTAAAGTGTTTAATTAATTGTTTGCTCTGCATTTAACAACTTTGCATTAGTTCATTTGCTTAAGTGCAGCAGCAATCAAGAACACATTAGCTAACGCTGCTGCTCAGCAAGGGGGAGGCTACAGGCAGGTGCTGGGGTCAGTGTGTGCAGAATCAGGGGACCATCAGTCTCCTCCTGTGTTAATTTGTCTGCAGGAGTTTTCCAGACTTACAGCGGCACAGTTGGAGTCACCAGCCATTTCCAGCTGGAGCATTGAGGGTTTTTATGAGTAGATCCAGCTGGAAAAGGTCTGAAGTCAAGGAAGTGTATACTGACGAGTGACACATTGCACTGCCCTTCTGCCAGTCTCTATTAATTCTGCTGTGTGCTTCATCCCCTGCCAAGAAGGATGGTGAAAAAATGAGGGCACTGTGCAGGAGCCATGGAGATTTGAATTAATTTACTTCTCTTCCTTAAACTCCCTTGAACAAATAATTCATGGCAAGATTTGAAAAGGAACATGAAGGTATGGTTTCAAACTTTCAAAAGAAGGTTTAAAAGATGTCATTGAATTATCCTCATTTGGCTTCACTTGGACCAAGGCTCATAGTCTCACACAATTTTCAGATGAATAATATGAGACGTTGAGACTCATCTCAGGTCAGCCAAGATGCATTGCAAATGAAGTTTATGAGAACTCTATGGGAAAGAACCTTTAATAGGGGACCAAGAAATCTTAATTGTCAAGGGATTTTTCTCAGAGATTTTATTTTGATTTTTTTTTTTTTGCTTTCATCAGAACAATGAAGAATATTTTGGATTTCTTGGATATGCATATTCCAGATACATCTGCCCCAGAGAGGCCAGCTGGGGAGAAACTGACACATACTTGTCCAAGGTTTACCTCAGTCATCCAAATCAAGAGCTATGGTGAGAATTTAAGCTCCTGTTTAAAAGCAATGAGATGTGTCTGAGAACTGAGGAATTAACATTAATGTTACCCCCATCAACTGAGCAGCTGTAACCAGCCACATATATACTTCACGTTCATTTTAAATATGACACAAGTGTCTTGGCTTGAATCGCCACAGGAGGACTATACATCACATCTGCTGTGTACAGGAAGAAGGCAACTGGCCTGTGTAACACAAAGATGAAGAAAATGCTCTGTATTTTTATCCAGATGTCTGAATTGGAGAACTTGGGGCCAAATACCAGTGCATTCTGATATTTTATAGCTTTTCTGTTAGGTCCTTTGCTTGAGTGTAAAACTATCCCAAAGCAGTATCAAGTCTCAAACTGGGGACCAACAGGAAGAGACCCTGGAAAAGGGCACAAAGAGGTCTGAATTAAACTATTGAGACACAGGAGCTGAGTGATACACTTGAATACATCAAACAGACCTGGTAGGCAGAAACTTCTTTTATATAATTTCCCCCCCTCTCCCTTCTGGGTAGTTATATATCTCTAAAAGCACGTTTAATCTTGGCCAATTAAACTTGCTAGCATTCAGCACTTAAAAGGCATTTTCTTTTTCTTTTTCTTTTTTTTTTTTTTTTTTTTTTTTTTTTTTTTAGAATGGCATTTGTGGATGATAATAGCCTTCTCAACCCAAGAGGCTCTTTTTGAATTAAGACAGATAAAGGAAGGGATCATTAAGAACAAATACGAGTTTGATTTTTAATTTTCAGATACTTAAACCTTAATTCATTTATTTTTATTCCCTGCTGTGCTTTAAATAATTGTGCTACATATATCTGCTCTTTTCACCTGATCACAGTGACAGGCACAGGTGACTGCAGGAGAAAGCTGTCTGGGGATGCAGGAGAGAAAAAAGGTTTATAACAAATTCAGAATACCCCCCTTTTAAAAGTACAGTGAAAATCCAGAAACACTTACTGAAACCACAACAAACCACAACAAAACTCTCTTCTCCTACAGTCTCGCAGTGACACATGTATTTGCAATCATCCTGTCTGTTCCCTTGCACCACCTCAGGACTCTCTATTCCTGGAGCTTTAATGGCTCGTGCCCCTTTTTGCAGGGGTGCTGTTGGGTTAAAGCTGCTGGCTGCAGGCTGCTCTATCTGCAGGGGCTGCAGCACCAGCCCGTAGACAAACCCTGTGTCAAAGCTTTGGAGCCCCAGGCTGCTGTTGTCATGTGTGAGGAAGCGGAAGGAACACCTGGATGATCAATTCACACCTTGCACCTCCCGCTGCCACTCTTCATCCCCTCATCTCTTTTCCCTTTCTGTGGCAGGAACGGTCTGGCCCAAGTAATCTCTTGGGTGACAATATTCAGCTCTGCCTACATTTCAGAGAAGTGGCCTTCCCACTCCCCACAGCAGAAACAGGGGCTTCCCCTACAGCCCCCTGCTCTTGGCAAGGAACTGGACGGAAATTGACAGTGACAATGGCTGCTTTGGGTTGCCTGCTCATCCCACTGCCTGGCCCAGCTCTCTCACAACAACGTACAGAGACAATCTACATACAAATGTGCCATTTGAAAAATCCATTCTGGGAGCCAGAGGAAGATACAAGGCTCTTGGCACCTTCTTTTTTTTTTTTTTCTTATAAATTTAAAAAGGCCTATTGAAATCTTTTACAGCATTTAAACACCTGTCATTCTCAAACTGGAAGACAAAAGAGCACAGTTGTTGATTAACTGCACCACTGCAGAAATTAGCTCTGCAAAAGCATGTAGACTACACAGTTGTGAAATGTTCTTTGATTTAAAAGGGAGAAGCAGCAATACAGAGCTTCACTGCTTAGCTGTAATGGTGATATGCTTCAGTCTCTAAAAGCTTTCAGATTTTTTTCTAGTTTGTCACAAAAAATCCTGCACCTGGCTGTCATAAATGATTGGAAGAGAGGAACCAGGGGTGGAATCCTGTCAACAATGATGCCAATAGGATATTCCAAGATGGGGTGCTACCAGACACAGAAATATGATCCCAACCTCCAGGACTGCTGTCTCTGTATTTAGCATCACTATTTACATTCCCATTATTTTCCCATTATTTATTCAAATTCCATTTCAAACCCATGTCAGCTTTTAAAGTCACTGGTTAGGGCAAAATCTGGGCCCAAACTTTACAGCAGGACTGCCTAGCATAATTTCCTTAAGTTTTCTTTATTTCTTTACCTTAGATCAATAAAGTTGTAAGATGAAATGCCACTGAGCTCTTCAAAAACTAGTGGGAATCTGCCAGAAGGTGCAGGCTGTTATCTCTCTCTCCAGTGCTGCTGCTGGCACAAACCCACAGCTTGCCCCAAAACTACGTTGGTAAAACAAGATCAATAAATTCCATGTTCACCAGCCTGGAGGGGATCTCCTGCTTTCCTGCCTATAATGCACATGAAAAGCTTTAACAGGATTTATGTAAAGCTTAGTCCTCAGGTAAAATGTGTGAGTTGGGGTCTGGTTTATCCTTTCACGTGTGAGTCGCTGGCATGCAGAGTGTAAATAGTCAAGGAGGGGATATATGTCTGAAAGGACTACACAGTCCCATTCCTGGTTCAGTCCCCTGCTCAAATTGCAGTGATACCAGCTCAGGCATCCTGCTGCTGCCTGGGAGTACCCAGGCGCTCATCAGATCATCAGAAATTACCTTACATGTCTCTCAGCTGGCAAGAACCTGTGCTTATGGCAACACTCAGGATAGCAAACTTACAAGGACAGCATTTCTACAGTGAAGTTTAGAGCCTCAGTCAAAAATAATGGACCATAATATTCCAAACTGCCCATTGGTTCAAACAGAGGGTTGGCAGTAAAAATGCTTTCCAGTGTCGTGTGTACATCAGACCTATACAGTAATAACCCTGTAAAAAAGAAACATTTAATGGAGTAGCTGAATAAAGGATTTATACGGTTCCCATGGAAGCCGGTGGGAAAACTCCCCTCAGTATCATCAAGCTCTGGACCTTCAGCTGTGCCCCACATCACCATGAGGACAGCACACGGTGCTTGATCCTGGAGACAGATGCAGTTTTCACTAAGGGTAACAATAGTTTTTCTATTGCCTCAAAGGTGACAGGCCATAAAAATCAACAGTTTGCACCAAAGCTGTAACAGTGTTTAAAGTGAAAGGACTTCTCTGTTTCCTTTAGTGTACATGGATGTTTTACCTGTTGCTGGAACAGGAGAGTGTGAGGACTCCCAGCTTCCTTCCCTAACTGTGCCTCAGAATCTTTTCTCAGCACAGAGGGCACCATTTTTTATTTTTGCTCTGAGTCAAACAAAATGTTATGAGTCAGGCCTGGGGCACATGAAGACAACAAATACTCAGTTTTAATGGTGTCTCTTGTGGATTTTTTCTGAGAAATCCTCCATCTGCTCCTTATGGCAAAATCCTTACCTAGATTTTATTCTGCCAAAGACAATGATGAGGAAAAAAAAAACTTTTCTTCAGAGTTTCCTGCTCTCTGTACTTGGTTTTTGTTACAAACTAAAAAATTGTGCTACATCTTCCACAGCTGGAACATTTGTTCTCATTTTGCAGGGAACTCAGACAACTCTGAGGAATTGCTGTGTCACAACAACAGCAGCTGTGTTCTCAACTAACACACAAGTGTCAGAGTCTTTGACCAAGCACACACACAGCATGATGCCCAAGAACTGCAGGTCTGATACAGCATATTGCTGCTTTTAGTAGTGAATGAGCTGCTTGAAGTAGCTCTTTGCAGCAGGTCCCAAGAAGTGCATCAGAAAATCCTTCCAGTGTGTTGAAGGCAGCATTGTGCACCCACAATGTCTCTTCAGCAAGAGCTGAGCTCTTCATTTCACCCATCAGCAGAGGAGAGGAGTGAGTTGCTTCACATCACTGCAACTTTCTGCTCTCTAATCTAAATCTTTGGAAGTTCTGAGAACAGGGATTGCCTTTACTATATGTGACCAGAGTTAACATTAACTGTAAAGACTTCCCAGTTGAGAGAAGTAAAGAAATCCACAGTGGAGCCAATTTTCACAATGGAGTTGAGAGAAGATGGCAGCCTGTTCAGCCCATAATGAGGGGTTATTGTGATATCCATCTATATGGGAGCAGGCTCCTGGATGTGTTATTATAATATAAATCATCCATAGGAAGAGAAGGAATCCCACATGGGATTGTCCTGGACCGTGGATGACAAACAGCCTTTGCCCACAATGCTCATGTGGCACTGCCTAGTGAGGTGAAGGCCAAGTCTACCTGTGGTATGACACACTCAACTGTCAGGCCAAGCTCTAAATTATCTGCTAAGAACACTGCAAAGTTCAGGATGTCACAAATGCCAATTGGGCCAACCAGGCCCCATGATCAAAAGTTTTGTTGCCTGAACTGATGGTGAACCTCATCATCACAGCAGCCCTTGTTGGATGGACTAGGGAAATTACAGTAAAACAATGGCACTGGTCTCCAGTGCTGCATCACAGGATGGTCCAGTGACAATAAAGGGACAGGAATTATGGCCACCCTGTTCCCCTCGTTACTCAATGAGTGGGACCGTGAGCTCTGTTCAGTGTTGGCTGCCGTTTTGTTGTACAAGCCAAATCTTCCTCTACACCTTTTTTGTCAAGACAGTATAAAACTCACATGTGCCACAAACTTCTTAATATTTGAGGTGTAGTCTGAGGATGAATTGTATAGGATAGGCAAACTTCAACCACGTTTTTGCTGTTGCAGTGAGGACATTTGGATGGCATAATGCTGGTAAAGATAGTTAAATCTGACTCCTTCAGTCCTGCAAAAGCTTTTTTTTCTTATTTTTCTTTTAAAATTATTGTTTTTGAAATGCCCATATGAATTTTGTTCAGTTTTTCATGGACAACAGGAGATCTCTAGAGAGAAGAACCCCAGCATGTTTGGTGTATATTTCAGAGGCAGATGGCAGCTTTGGAGCAGAGATTTTGTGAGTAAAAGTACTGAAGAGACAATCAAAACATCCCATGAACTCAAACACGCTTAAACAAAACCAGATGAAAATCAAAGCAACAGGCTCTTGGGAATGTGCAGGGTACTAATGAGCATTATATATCAAAGAGCCAAGGGTAGAGTCTCCCTGTGTTTGACAGGCTGTGACTGCCAGACCTACAGCTGCCCTGTTGATGGCAGCTGAGGGAGTACTCGAAAGAAATGGCAGCACCATTTCCAGAGTTCCTATTACAGACTTGTGCCCAAATATTCTAGTTATTTTGGCCTAAATAGTGCCAAATTGCTAAAGTTTTCATTTACAAAGAGATTAATCAAATCCTAATTACAGAGAAATTAATCAAATCCTGCATAGCAAATGGTGAAAATTAAAAATTGATTGCAAAATTCAATGGCAGCATCTCCTGTGCCATCGGGAAGTATGACATGGGCTGCTACTGTTGTGCAGTACTGGAGATGAAACCATGCTATGACACCTTGCACCACATAAGAAGATGAGGCAAGGCACACAAGAATTATTGTCCTCCACAAACACCACAGTTTTTATGGAAACAATTTTTTGTGGAAAATGACAAAATTGGTACAGGATCATTAATTTTTTTTCAGTCAAAAGTCAAATTTATATTTTTTGTATTTTATATTTATGTAAACCCATTTTTTTTCTTCTGAAAGAGTTTTTAATTGAGTGTTTTTCCTGTATTGGTTATGAATCATCCCAGATGAAAGAACCAAAATTATTGGTTCCCTGTCCTAAGCCCATACTGCTTTGAATTTTCGTAAACTCAGAGAGTGGTGATCAGCTCAGTGCATGCTCATCTACAAAGAGCTTAGAGAGCTACATGCTTAGAGGACACCAAAAGCTGGAAAATAGCAATTCACAGAAGGTAGGGTAATACAGGATTGTGGCATCTCTCTTCTCTAATAGAACTGGAGAGTCTCTTCAGACTTGTGGTTTTGAAGGAGTAGGGAGGGGAGGAATGGGGAATGAGGAGGGGCTCTCTCATATGTCCCTGCCAGAGTCCACTTTATTAGAGCTTCCTTCCCTCTCAACACCTCCAGTTTTGTCTGTTTTTCAGTGAAGGACAATTAGTCTTCAAATTAAAACAACCCCATTACAGAAACAGCAAGCCTTTCTAGGGGAAACGAGAACAGCTCAAACCCTGCCATGCAGGGGAAAGCAAATCTCAGGGTTTCTTTCTAGACTTCCCCTCCCACCCTGTGGCATCCTGCTGCTACCTCCAGCTTTAACCTCTCTGCCTTTCCCTCAAGAGGTTCAATTACTTTCATCTTTGTGTTTACAGATCTTACAATGACCTGTCACAACATGAGCTCCCAGCAGCAAAAGGAAAGATGCTGATTTAGACTGGGGGTGGCTGAAAGCTCACTCCTTTATTCTTCTTTCAAAATCCCATTGAAAAGAAGAAGTAAGAGTTTTCAGAGAGAGAGATAAGACCTCCTGGGCTTCCCAAAATCCAGCTGTCTGTAGGTGCCTACTTCAGAGCAGTTCATCTGTATTTTACCAAAAATCCTATGATCATAAGTATCTTATGAAATAAATAAGAGCAATCCTGCTATCCTGGAATAAAATTTAATGATCAGGTAGCAGGCAATTTTATTTAATTGCCTTGCAGGAGGGATGTCTGCAGGTCTAAAATATGATTATGTTGATATACATGACCTATGCTATTTCTATCACCTTTCAGTCATTTGAATCTTAATGGCTCAGTTTTCACAAAGCCACACTGAGATAAATAGAAACTTATTTATGCTGGGTAGGGGGGGATGGCTGCAAAAGTCACCCCAGAGTCTGTGTGCTCCTGTTTGCACTTAGGATGAACAAAAACTTCCTGAAAAAATACACAGAGGAGGTGCAGAAACACTTTCTCCTTCACTTATTTATATTATAGTGTTACCTTGCAGGAAATGTGCCAGGACTTTTGGCATGTACAGCCCATTGGGCTGAGTTCATAGCCCAGCAAATGCTAAATTTAGGGTTGCAAAATGCTTAGAATGCTTTGTGTCCAAGGCATGATGCATGTTTAGATGAGAGTTCCCAGTGCTGCAGTGAGCACTTCATCCAAGAAAAGGGCAGGGATCCGTTGTAGCATTGCTCTAGGCAACACTGATCTAGGATGTATGAGAGGTTCTTGGCTAAAGGATTTAAAATGCAGCAGCCTGCCTGGACACAAACAGAACAAAAGAAGGTATCAGTGATGAGTTGCTAACATAAGTGGTCAAAACCCTGGTCTCCTAACTCCAGGAAGCTGGGCAGGAGGTGGGAAGGAAGGAAGGAAGGATAATCTTGTCATGTTTTCAGTGCACAAATCAGGTGACAGGTGCAAAACCCTTTACATATAAACAATTATGATTGTGAATTGATGTGAGGAAAAAAATTGTGATTTCAAAATATTATCAGTTAGTTCAGTTCTATTTATTTTGGTAAAAGCCAATCTGCAGATAGAATTTTGGTTGAATGGATAATAAAACTTTAAGTCAAGCACATCAAAATAGGTAATTTAAAGTTTTTGGTTTTTCAATGAAAAATGTTTTCATGTAGAAGTTTCATCTAGATAGACTAATTCTTGCTGAAAGTTTTGCTTCCAAAGACACAAGCATTTTTTAAAAAAAAATTGGGTAATACAATTTCCATCTCCCTTTAAAACACCAAAAAGCTTAAGAAGAACATCACAGCAGTGTTGCTAGAAGTCGAGGTAATGTGCATAAAAGGGTTATTCTGTCTGATCTGTCACAACTACTTAGGGTGAGTCCCCTGAAAAGTGCTGTAAATTAATCTTTAGAATAAATCCCACATAGTACATGCCACATTCTGAGCTCCTGAACTTCATCACCAACTCTCTTAGTTTTTCAGGACACATATTCATTTTCATCAAAACACTTTTGAACTCCTCACAACTGTACCTGGAATAATTTGGTAGGAAGAAAATCCTCTTTAGGATGAAGTGTGCAATAGGCCCATTCATTTGCTGCCTACTCTAAAGGCTGCTGAAATCATGAGAGGTTTTCTATTGATGTCCTTGGGCTCTGGAGCCAGCCTGTGCAGGGGTGGCATGCTTGAAAATGGTGGTGTTAGAAAGACTGGCAGATGAAAACCAAATTTGCTAGAGGTATCCAAGATGGGAGGTTATTTCATTGGGCAACTGAGTTATGAGACAGCAACAGAGAACTCCTGCTGATTTATAAGCTGTAGATCTCTGTACTTTGCTGTGGGGACCCAGTTTTCTGCTGCCTATTAACTTACATAGTTCAATTTGCAAACAGGCAGACACATGTAAGTTATTTTGGGTGTGCTGCTATTCAATTTGCATAGCAAATAGAGCCTGGGACGTGCATGAAAAGCTTCCTGGACAACTGCACACAAGCTTTCTGAAACTTTGGTTCTGCCTTGAGACATGCAGGTGCCTGAGTGTCGTCTCAAGGAATGGATGAGATTTACAGCATTCCTTTCACAGGTATTTGCTCAGAAAATAATATGCTAAGGTTGTTTTGGAGCTTCCTCAGCTTAAAGAATTTATGACACAAAGTGTATGTAACTTCTGTGCAAATTCGGGGAAAATCTTTACATCCAACACTATAGAAATTTTATTCCTCTATGGATGTGCTTCCTTCTATGGAAGGGTCCTTTCCTTGAGTGCATTTGAAGATGTGTTCGTTCAGATTCCGCTTAATCCACTTAATCAGTGACTCCACACCTCCTTGCCAAGACCCCTTTATTACATTCTGGCTAATTCCTGCGGTTGCCATTGGACAGAAGGTCTCAGGTTTCCAGAGTGTGGATGACACCCTGGAGGAGAGGAACCACCCTTCAATGCACTCTGAGCTGGACTGTCTTCTCTCTTGCTGTCAGTCAGCTCTCCCTATGGCAATCCATATGGCTGCTCAAGTGGAAAATAAACACCAGGAAAATATTTATTCTTTCAATGCCTTGCAGCAAAATTAGCTACCTAAGAACATGACATCCTGCCTGGAAGAACTTCCAGCCTTTTGCCATAAGGTAGCCAAATGGTGTTCCTGGAACCAATCTGGCTATGGTAATTATCCATGTGGCTCCCAGTAAATAATTCCTCCTTGCATACTAGGCACACTGCAGTTAAATGATTGTGATGCCAACAATGATTATGGAACTTGGAAAAAGATGAAAAAAATTTCAGACCTCTGTGTCACCTCCCTTTCCCAATATCTAACTGGGATTATGCTCTTCATTCTTCAGCTGTGCAATGAGGCCCACACTGCCTCCTTTCAGTGATTCAACCATGTAGCACAATTTCTTACTATCAGCAAATTTTCATTAAGAATCAGCTTGGTTTCTTCAGCTTGGTTTTCATAACTTTCTCTGTCAATTCCCTCTCCAAGAGATAAGTCTGCACTTCCCAGTTTTTCTAATATTTTCTTACAGATGCTTAGATTAATAATGATACTCTTTTCAACACATTTTCTCATTTAGATATATTTACTGCCTGGAAATCTTACCTAGGCAGAATTTGGGGGTGTAGGACATTTGTCCAGAATTTCTACTGCTCCATACGTATGCATGAGCACAACTGACCCAAACCGCCCTGTGTTTCACAGTTTCTTCCTGATTTTATCTATTTATAGCCTGGAAATCTCAGCTTGAAGTTTGGGAGTCCCATTCATCAGGCATAATCTCCCACACAGAGTCTACCATTGCACCAAAGTAAGCAGCCCAGATCAGATAGAGCAAAAGTTCTCAGCTGTAGGGTAGAGCTCAGGTGTACACACGAGGCACCTGAGGCAGGGCTCTAGAAGAAGACATTTGTTGTCAACAATGAAACATGACCTTTTGCAGGCAGGGAAAAGGGATCCAAGTTATGGATTTAATTTGGAGGGGGGATCTGTGAAGTATTATATCTAGGAGAATCTGAGACAAAATAGTATTTGCGTCAGCTTCTACATTTCTGCTTTAGGTGAATTGTCAACAACAAGACTGTTCATTAATTCATCTCTTTCATCCCCCTATTTGTCATTCCCATTTTCCTTCTCTACTGAATTGATTCAAGCAAACCACAGTGTCTGAAGCATGTGCAGAGAAATTACAGCATCTGTCTTTAAAGTGACCTGCTTTTCTTCTCAAGCAATTCTGTTCCTTACACAGACCACGGAGGTTCTTTGCTAGATAATGCAAAATGACACTAACTGGGCTATTTATATCACTGCAAAGTAGTACATGATGGGATAATTAGCAATGCTATATCTGCTGGAGTGAGCGATAACACTGCAACACGTTTTTGTGTTAAGCAGCACAAACAACAATACCTGCAGGTTAAACAGTACCTGAGAAGCTGATAGGCCTCCTGCACTTTTATTTCCAGGAGGCAATAGCTACTGGCTTCACTCATTCATGAGGCACAGCTGTGATGCTGTTGTATTACTTCTTGCAGTACTTGCCTTCTGTGAAGGTGATTTTTGCAATCAGGCTTTCTTTGGGAATTGTGGGTATTCAAGAAATTTTATGAACGCGGGAGGCTGTGTAGATTTGTATATCTGCTAACAAAACATCACCCTTGGATGGAAAAGACCAAGTGCTTGGCCAGTTGATCACCCACTTTTATTCCTGGATGGAGTCCAACAGCCTGTACTGTGTTTTGGCTTACATATTGCTTTAGAAATGTGTAAGACAGCCAGTCTTGACCTGAATCCATAAAACTGTGACTGTGATCCATTTAAGCCCACATCTAGGCTGAAAGACTATAACTTTGCTGATGACAACCTGTTTTTTTTCTTTAAGTATTAAGACAGACACAGGCACAGAGATCAAGAACTTGTTATGCTCTGATTCTGTGTATTTCAATGGTTAATCATGCTCATTAAAAAATGTTTAATATGAATTTGCTCAATTTCAATCTCCATAATTTTTCCATCATGCCTTTCTCTGCAAGATTAAAAGATGACTTTGTATATTCTATTTTCTCTTGAGGAAGGCTACTTATGAAGCAATCATGGTTGTCTCAGGTCCTCTTTGAGATAAGATCAAATTCGCTTCCCATAAATATTTTTCTCCATCCCTTGAGCTATGTTTGTGACTCCTCCCTACACACCCTGTAGTTTTTCAACATCCTCTTTGAAATGTCAACACCAGAACTGGACATGTCATTGAACTATGCAGGAAATGTGTCAGCATCAGGTGAGCAGGGCCAAATAGGGAAAAAAATCATTGCAGTTCTTGTCTGCTGGTGCATCCAAGGAAGGCGTTCACCTATTATATCACTCTTGCAAAGTATGTTGAGTTGTTTTGTTGTTATGAACTATAAATATATCACACTGGTTATTAGTATTCTGTTCCTGACTTCTTTAGATCAGTAATGTTACATTTCACTTAATGAAAATGGACTGTGTGAGATGGACCAAACTTTCAATGCAAAATCTTACTGTAACTAACCTTACTGATCTTTATCCATCCAATCACTGATGAGGAGCAATTCTATATTTACCTCCAGTCCACTGATGGATACCCCATGGGAAGGGGGACCAGGACTTCTACAAGCTTGTAATTCCCCTGGTTCTAATGCAGAGCTAACTCATGTTTCATGAAAAGACAAGAGAAATCCTATTTGGCATTGGTAAAGAATAACTTTATGATTGTGAAAAGAAACAGGAGAGTGATGTGTGCAACTCCAATGGATGAAACATTCTGATAATGTTCCCATGCTGTCCACTAGTGAGAAATTTGCTACCTCCATAACTAGAATTTACCCCATCTGCAGCCTGCAGCTGTTTTCTGTTAGCAGAGATTCCTGCCACCAATTTATCTGGATACCATAACCAAGTCCATCCAAAATAAGATAAACTTAGGATCAGGTCTCTTATGTACCCATCAGTGCTTTGCCTCATGAATTATCTTTGTTCAGCCCAATGAGTTCTGTTCGTTATCTGGGAAGAGAACAGCTTTACTACAAAGTGTGGAAGCCAATTTTTTTTTTACTCTCAAAACTACATATGAAGACAGTCCTGAAAACCCTCTAGTGGTCTATAATAACATGAAGATTAAAAGGCTGTCTGTTGCATAGAAGCCAGGGATTGCAGAGTGTTATCTTCTTGAATAAAGCTGCTACCACAAAGGTAGTCTTGCTGACTATACTATGCAGAGAATGGATGTCAAGCTTTAAAAGACTCATTGAACAGAAGTTGAGAGCAATACAAAAAGAAAATCTAAAGAATGCACCCTTCCAGCTAATTTAACATTTTTTGAAACTGCTGCTGTAGTTTTCCTCACACAAGACAGGTCATGTTACTGCTGCTGTTTTAAATAGCTTTGCAGAAGGTGGATGGAGCTTCCTATTGATATAAGGACCACCAAGGAAGTTAATGGAAATAACTCTTCTTCATCTGTTCTGATGTAAAGACTATCAGGAGTCTGCTGAGAAACTCAGGGACAGGTTCAGAACAAAGAAAAGAAAGTACTGGTTTATTAAATAAATAAAATTGTGCAGCTTATTGCTTCAGAATGTCTGAGACACAAAAAATAATTATGCTAATTCAAAATATAAACTATTATAGATGAACTAAAAATTAATGGAGGAAAAACCTTACAATCTGAAAATAAAACCTTCCTCTGATATGAAAAATCTCTAAATCATAAATATTCAGAGCGTATTTTAGAGAAATTGCACTGAAAGTTTCCTCTGTTCTTGTAGCCTCCCCTTATAGAGCTGCTATCAGTAAAGATTTGGAGATGAGGTCCCAGGTTACATGGACCTTTTTTCTGTCCCACTGCAGCTCTCTAAAGAGCTACACACATTCCCTACATTACCAGAGTCAGCCTCTAGCTGCTTCTGAAGTTTACTCAGATGTCACTGTGAGGAAGGTGAGAGAGATTTGTTGACCTGTGTCACTAGAGACAAAATAAGCTGAAAGAAAAGCTCACCACTCAGGGAAGCACACTTAGTATTCACTGGTGGGAAGCAGCCACTCTAGTAGCAAAGAAACAAGGGCTGGACAAAATCAAGATACTGGTAGCAGGGTAATGAAAGGACAGCAGGGCAGAAGAGGCACTGCCTAGCAGACCAGAGTGTGTGGGCTGTGCCTGGTGTGGTTCATTGCTCAAGGGGAATGGTGCAGTGCTGAGTTCTGACTGAAAAGTCCACTCCACACTGGATGAGGTGAGCAGGGAGAGAAAAGGAGACCGGAAGAAATTGCTCTCCCTCTAAGTAGCCCAGTCTGCCAGAAGATTATCCTTACATAGAAAAGCCATTGAGAATGATACAGAAATATGGATTTGCTCTTTTAATTCAGAGTATCCTGATCTCCAAGAGCTATTTTTAAGTGCTCTTCACTAAGCATCACTATATTTTCACACTGAAGTTTTTCTTCCTTCAAACTTTTCTCCATATTTCATCTTTGGCTACAAATACATTCTGAAACCCAAATGAAAACCATGCTGTTTTGCACCCCTCTAGTCAAATCAAAGGATGACTGAAAAACTTCCTTATAAAATCTTTTTCCCAGCTGTGACTATTGGCTAAATAAGAGAGGATTTGCTTCCTAGTGGAAGTAAGGGCAAAAATTTAACTACACCTAGTTTCTGTGCTAGATTGCAAACCCTAGGTGACTGGCAAGATTCGTGACTCTTGGATAATAGCAGTATTTGGGGGAATGAAGTCTAGGTGTGCAGCAATTGGGTCAGTGTTAAGAAGCAAGGTGTGCTGGGAGTTCTGAGTCATTGATAAAATGCTTCTGGTCATTGAAGCCTAAAATAGCTTTGGTGGAATATGAGTTTAGGTGAAATGAGTTTGAGGCACTTAATGGCAAAGTGCTATTGTCAGTCTTAGCAGCAATGCATAAATAAAGTTTTTGGTATTGACCCTACTTGTCAGTAAATCCAGGTTTTCTGAGATACCTCAGGTGCAGAGGTTTACCTCTCAAATGCACCTCTGTTCAATTTTCCCTTAGGTCTAAAGGATCCAGCTGTGTATCTCTATTGCTTCCTCTGAAGCAGCTACTGATAGGAAGGCTGCTTCTGAAGATAGGGTTCAACTCTGACTTAAACACTCTAATCAAGTCAGGGGTCTTCAGCACCTTCTGTTCTCAGTTATCTCTGTGGAAATTGAGCAGCTTTATCAAAACCAGCTGATAGTTTAAGAGCAGAATGGTGGGCAGCAACTGCTCCATGTAACTTTGTCTTCTAAATAACCTTCCTTGTACTGCTACTAAATCACTATATTCCAGTTCAAAGAGTACCTGAAATCACTACTCTGCAGAACCAACGGAGCAGCAAAATTTAGAGTATTCTTCTGGATTGTGTTTCACTCAGTCCTGCCCTTAATTAAAAAGAAGGAAAAAAAAAAGAAGAAGAAAAAGAAGAAAAAATAATCTAATCATTCAAAAATAAACAAAACTAATTTAGTGAACATTGGACCTTCACTTGCAGTTCACAGATTGGTGTGGGAGAAGAATGTTGATTTTCCTCTAATTTTATCCCTTAAATTTAAGGGTGATATCTTTGCAAAGTGCTTGGGTTATGTATCATGGTAGAACAAATTCTATTTCAAATTTCTAATTTTATCTATGACTAACTCCAAGTTTTACCATCCTTTTCTGTCTCTGGTAGTTCCTGGCTGCCATACGAACAGGATTAACTATTTGAAGCACGATAAATCCATCAGTCAACTCCCAGATTGCTACGGATTCTGAGTCAGAAACTACATTGTATGTAATTTTAACAGTAATAGGAAACTTAGATATAGTTGGCTTTTAAAAATGTATTTCTTCTAAATCAATGACTTTCCAGAAATTTTGATCAAAAGTAATTGCACTTATAGGATCCATATTTTTTTCTCATCTGTTTCAATTGCTTGCCACTAACTTATGCTGTTGCGCTTCACAGAAAATGTGAACAGTTGCCTTCTTTAAAGAGACTCTCCAGCTTACACCCAATGCAAGATTTTGTGCAAGAGGTGAAAAAGCAATTAAAATTATTTTTTTGGTCCTCTAAGACATTATACTCTTGTGGCGTAAAACTTCCAAAATCTTCCCTGTGATCTGAATATTCCTGTGAGGTGGCTAACTTTAGACAGGCCCATAATAGTAAAACATTGTAAGTAAGTCTTCCTTTTCAAATGAGCAGAAAAACTTGTTTAAAGCACCTTCCATCTTTGAACGCATTTTCCCCCTCATCAACCTTGAAGTGCTACAGCAAAGCTGGCACTGTCTGCATACAGCAGCCTGCCTGTCACTTGTGGAAAACTCAAATTTCATGTATCAAGAGCTTGTGTGAAAATTGCTTTGAGTGTTAATTGCCCAAATGATTCAGCTTTATAAGAGGCTCTCTTATGTACTGAAGTATGTCTCATAGCATGCTGAGTGCCAAGCTCCAATAGAGAGCCAGCTGTGCTCTGCTCCCAGATGTTTAAAGAAGATAATTCTTGCCCATCATTTCAGTCCTCCATCACAAAATCCTGAAAATTTTGTTTAATGAAGTCATTAATGCATAAGAGCATATTTCTTCCTTTTTTTTCCTGATACTCTCCCTAGAATGCATCCAAGTTTGCCTTGGCTTATAATTACAGTAGCACATTGTCAGATTAACTGTGCTGAGATTAAAAAAAAAGCCATCAGTTCTGCAAAATTAAGACTCTGCCAACATAATTTAGAAAGCATCAGAACCCTCTGCTTTCAAAAAGGCTGTTTTTTTTGCTCTGTTTAAGGTCATTTTCATTCTACAGTTTACCTATTGCAACATTAATTTTTCCTGGAAGCCTAACAAAAAGCACACTTTAGTCCTAAGTGTTGGATTCAAGCCTTTTCATAACTTCTCTTCATGCAGATCTCATTTTTCAATGTGTTCATTGGTCCTTGAAAAATTTACATTGCTAAGGTTTTTTGGTTTTGGTTTTATTTTTTGTGGGGTTGTTTTTGAGTCAAAGTAGCTGAAGTGAATGGCATTGAAGTGAAGGGAGCTGTGTTAATTTATACAAGCTGCTTATGGGCTGAGTCAACCCTCTGGATACAAATAAGAAAACAGCTTTTACAGGGAGATCTTGCTTGGATTTTGCTTGTCAGTTTGCAGGTGCAGAGAATTTAATGGAGAGGTTTTCTGTGCTATGTCATGATAAAATATTTGAGAGAACCACAGCTTGATCTTCACAGTGAGCGACTACCATCAATTCCTGCTGTTTTCTGACTCAGCTGTCTGAAGAGATTTCTCTTAGATATTGTTGTAGCTGAGTTTGAGCAACCACAGATAGGTGGGGCTGGGTTAATTCAGCCTGTCCTTGTGGCCATGCTGCTCTTGAATACAGGTATGTAGCTGTGTTTACACAGTGAGATGCTAGGCAGTGTGAATTTACTTTTCACCACTCCCAAGGTACCAGGGGAGAATCCATTGCTTTCCCAGGTCCATGTGTTTGTGTGTTCACCCACCAACGCAGCATTTCAAAATCATAGGTTGCTTTTGTTTTACTGCATCTGACCCAATTGCTCCTACGAATTATGGGCTCCGCCCAGCATCTGTGGCCTCTTTCAGCTGTTGCCCAAGTTAATGCAGAGTCCATTTTTGCTGTTTCAATTGCAGGTAATAAGACCCTCTGGAAAGCATTTTGTCAGTAGCTGATGACCCTCAAGTTGGCGGCAGATGTTGGTGTGGAGGTTATTGATATCTGAGACAAATGAAACATCAGAGCTCCTTGTGACAGCCGTGGGATGAAGCAGCTGCTCTGTTCCAGAGCTTCTGTCTCTCAAATGATCCAAAATTAGGGCACACACATGGGGGAAAAAAGTAATTCCCTGATCTTGTTCAGAATGGTGTTAATGGGCACAGTGGAGCAAAGCTTAGCTTTCTCTATTTGGGCTTAGCATTAGACCTTAAGAATGGACATGTGTATGTTCTGCATCCCAGCAGCTGGAGGAGAAAGCTACATGTCTTTGGAGAGATTATTTTGTTTTACTCGTATCAGGAATTTTGCTGGCTGGGCTATACTTCTTTTAGGAAGAACCTTCAAAAAACAACAAAGAAACAAGGAAAAAACCCCATAACTTCCCCCTCTTTAATAGAAATCCCAGAGCAAATCAAGCCACATGCAGAGGCATTCTTCACGGGACTAATGGAGTCTCTCATTCCTGCTTTTCCAATTCACTGTAGACTCTGTTGTCTTTTTGGCTGGGAATTCCAACTTGAGAGAGATACATGCTAAATATACAATTTTAGGAAAGTGTACAGCATTTTCTCAGCAGTTTAATTTGCCATAATAATATCAATAAAACGAAAAAGAGCACTTGGAAGATGGGAATTTTTACCTGAACTCAGAGCTAGACAATGAATGATTATATATATTTTCCCATCTCCGCCTTAAATACAATTCGCATAGAGAGAGGGCAAGACCCTGAAAGACACTGCTGAAAAAAAAAAGTTTATTGGCTAAAATGACACAAACACATCTCATGAATGTTCCTGGGAAGGGAAGATGAAGCAAAATATTATTTTCTTTGTGCAGTCTTAACCGATTTTACTGTACAACACAGAACTGCTGGAAAATAAATTGTTTTAGTGAATAATGACCTCTTATTCATCTGGTTGATTAAAAATGCTTTTTCTTCAAACTGATTCTTTATTTACTCTTTATTTCAGAGAGGAGATAATTATGAGGAGTTCAGAGATTTTTTTCAAAAACAATTCAACTTTAATCAAGAATCTGGTTTATAGAAAAGAAATTGTTTGATGCATGTCAGAAAAATATTCTAGTACTGTTTTCTTTTAAATCTTTAATGCCCCTATGCCCCTAAACCAAGACACACAACTATTCCATTATCCCCCTTTCCAAAAAGCCTGACACTACTGGAGTTTAACAAAACAGTTTTGCCAAGTTTTAAGGTTTTTTTATATCGGAAAAAAACCCACCACAACCAATACAACAACAGTCTCTTCTCTCTCCTGGAGAGTGCATCCATGAAAAGATCAGCCAGAGTCTAATAAGAAAATTCCAAGTCTTACAGCAGGAGAGGATGAAAACAGGACTTGAGGGCTGGAACAAAATGAAAAAATGAGAACAGGCTCTCAAAGCCCATGTGACTTATACCCGTGAGTGGAGCTAGGAGTAAGCTGACTCGGTGGGTCTGATAAGGTTTGAAGTAATCTGATCCTGAACTATTTGCTCTTATCCTTGTGCCTGTAATCCATTTTTCATTGCAGTCAGCGAAGTTGCAGAGATGAGAGATCTGGTTAAAGTTAAACACAGCTGCCAGATGTTTCTTTGCAGGGAAGAAGGTGAGAGAGGTATTGAATGAGAAGACAAAGAAAAATAATTCTGTGGATGCAACTGTTCAGCATCTTGCTGTTCAGGGGAATCCACTGGTTCTTGATTCTGTGCTGTGCCTCCCATTTTTCATTTTGCTTTCTTGCATCCTGGTGTCAGAAGCATCACTCATGTCATGCAGAAAGACTGAGAGAGCTCTGAGCTCCCCTCATGGAACAATGGTCTTTATCCTTTTACCAGAAAACTGAGAGATGTAATAATCTCTGATTCTTCAACTTTTGTTCTGCTAGGTAAGTTGTACTGCTGCTGAACAGAAGGGAATCGAGGTATTTTTGCTCTATGGAAGAAATTCTGAGCACAAGGCTCTATTACGGGAATATGAGAAAAGGTATGGAGAGCCCTGAGGGTCTCACATGCATTTGTGATACCAGAACTTATGAATGGAGAAGAAAGCAAAAATTGTCAGTAAAGAATGGCAGAAAGTGTAATTTAATTGAAATACAATATAAAATCTTATTTTTGTTAAATATGAATAACAGGGGGCTTTATTAAATTGCTATTGATCACTCCATTAGGCGTTAGAATGAATAAAGAAGATTGTTCCCAGTAACTAAGAATGTGACACTGAGTTGCACTTTACCAACATACCCATATGTCACACTGAGAGGTCCTTCCAAGTGAATTTGGTAGCAATCCCTCAGCGGGATTAAATATCTTCTTTCCAAGGTACTGGAAACCAAGTAACCATTCAGATGCTCCTGGTCATTAAGCAAACATCAGAAATTAAGAAACATCTCTATGTATAGTTCTAGCAAGATTACTTGCTAAGGTGTGAAACCTTCCTTTGAAGCTGAAATAGAAATGTTAATCAAAATATCTGCTGGGAAATAGCTTTATTACTCCAAGGTCTGGACCCTTTTCTTTCTCCACGTAGTCAAAATATCTTGTCCTGAAGTGTTAGGTTGATAGAATAGGTGTGAAATGAATCACATTGCTGATGTACCTTTTGGCTGGTGCTGGTCTCCAAACTGTCCACACATCAAAGTCCTGTGGCACATTAAAGGCCCGTTGGAGCAGTTTCTCTACAGATATCCAAACTTAAGTGATCTGTTGTCCTTCTGGACCCTCCAGGTTTCACCACTTTGAGGTACCATTTTGACCCAATAACATATTACCTGAAGACCTTTTCTCACTGACAGGAGTGATCTTTGAAAAACTTGGCAGTGGCAAGATTATTAATGTTTGGACTGGATGATCCTACAGGGGTTTTTTTCAACCTTAACTATTCTATTATTCTATTACAATATATGTTATAGCAGGCATATCCTCTCAACATGCTTTAACTGGGGAGGTATTAAGACAAAAAATAAGTTGTATGGAAAGCATGAAGAACAAAGCAGAAGTGTTCACATTTGGTACCAGCTGAGTGAAGGCAGGTCAGCCAACAGCAAATAGCCATTAGGTGTTTATAATCTGCCCAGAGTTTTTAAGAATACCATGCCTTAGATCATAGAGCAGTGCACAGGTCCACACCAGCATCCACAGAGTGATGTTTCTTCAGAGAGAATAATTGTTTGATTTCTCATTTGAAGATTGACTCCTTCTTAGATCTATCAAAAGCTTCTCTTGCTTTTTAATGCAAACACCAGCAGTATATCTTTTAGGGTTTTGTGCTCTATTAAGAAAAATTCTAACTGACTATTCCTTTTTGATCTACAATCTCATGAAAACAACATAATTGGCAATTCTAAAAGTTCATGATGTTTTGAAAAAGAAGAAAAATATGAGAAGAGCCTTTTAAATGCTGAAAATTACAACTTTAATTATAAAGTTATTATTTTCTTCATATTTTTCCATTCAAAATATAGTAGATTTACACCATCAGTGTATTAATAGCTTTGGCAAATACAAACATTATAGTCAGCTTTAACATAAAATCAGCAGTAGGCTTTGGATGCTCTTTTTCTCTGTTCTTTTCATAGCAATGCTGCAATCCAAATAGACTTCAGTACAACATAGTACTATCACTTAATAGTAGTAGACCTGCTATCACTAAGGTGTATTACTAGTACACCTTAGTACGTATCAGATAATTTCCATTATATATACAGTTCGAAACAATAGAAAAGGTGTGAAGGCAAGAACTTATGCTGAAAGATCAGCACTTACAAAGATTGTATTTTAATTTAATGCATTTCTTTCGGACATGCGTGGAAATACAATCTTTTTGCAGGATGGATAAATAGGATCAATAAAATGCTTGTCCCACTGAATTCAGTGGGATTTTGTCCCACCCACACAGGGCACATTGAATAAGGATTCCTTATTTTCAGTCACTTATAATACTACTGTCATGAATTAGAGAAGGATATCTACCATAACAAATATTTGACTTCTTTGTAATATGGTTGGATATTTTGCTCACCATCTATGTTTTATTTTGATATTGTTAGCTTCCTTTATTTACCCAAATTTCCAGACATCAGATGTGGGTCCATTGCATGTTCAGGTATTTAGTAGTATTCTGTCCTGAATGAATTACCTCTGTGAGGTTTCTGCACTTTCTAAACATACAAAGCTTTCTTACGTGAAGAGATTTTAAAAAATGCATTAAACAGCTTTTAATACATTTAATGTCAGTGTTCTGTTGGTGTGTATGTACCATCATTTTTTGATTGGACTTGCACACACAAGGAATCCAAACATCTCATTTAATTCAAAGAAAACATCTCATATAATTCAAAGAAATTTGTTGTCAGCAGTTACAGTGAGCAGATACACTGATTTCTCCAAACAGGAATATCTATTTTGTTTGAAGAAAAACTTCTCTCCATCCCTATTAGCATCAGATTACCTTCTCTTGCTATGTACTTTTTTACTGATTTTCTCAGCATCTTGTCTCAGTGTTTCCTCTGTTCTGTGGGGGATTCTTGCAGGGTTTAAATAGTTCAGTCCTTTCCTGCTTATCCTGGAACTATAAATGTTTCAGCACTTTGTCTGCATTCCTTGAAAGAAAATAGTCCTTTTTATTTCCATGTGCTGATGTACCCTCATGATCCCTACATTTAATTTAAGAGAAAACTTGATGTTCTGAGAAATACGATCGTACTATTTTTAATAGTATCCCAAAGTGATTTGGTCTTGGTATTCTAAAAAGAAGAAAACCACACATATGTAGATCTATATGTCTTGTTTCCTTGACAAGTGGCTGACTAAATTCTCCTCAGGTCTGTATTAATCTGCAATGGCACATTGGACCTGGGGAAAACCTGGAACAATAGAGGCCAAGACCAAGTAAAAATGCATACCAGGTCCATGGTCTGGTTGGCCAGGTACACAATTGGGACTGACTTCTTTTGCACAGAATTACTCTGCTGAGCTGCCATGATGCTTCAGAGGCTGAGATAGACAAGCAGTCATTTCAGTGCAAGGGAGGACTGTCAGTTATGCTCATAAAATTAGAAGAAATTGAGTTCCAGATGTTAAGGCAGAATGTCAGAATATTGAATCTGTGAAAACTTCTTTTCAAAGACTGACAAAAAGAAATGGTTTAAAAGGAGATTAATTCCCCTTTGCAAGAGATTATTTTTATCAGTGAAAGAATTTGAAAACTTCATGAACTCACTCTTAGAACTCACTAATGTCACCAGAAATAATTCTTGTCATTTCCATGTATCTTAAAAAAATATCTTGTGTTCCTACAGGACCATATTTTTTTTTCTGTGTGCCAATTTCAGCAAATATTGGTCATTTTGGTGCGCTTCTTTCCCATACATCATTGAAAAATTACTTACTTATATTTGTAAATGTGGACCTATGACTTCCCAAAGTGGGATTCAACAAATTTTCACAGGGCATTAAGGCATGAGGACAAAATCAAGTAGCTGGAGGTATCATCATACTGCTCCCTTGTTTAGGGAGAAACACTGTTGGTGACCACTGGAGATTCAGAGCACTAAATTTAACAACTACAAAACCTGCGTGCTGTTCTTAGACCCGTTGTCTGTAAAAATGTGGCATATGTGATCACTCTGTAAATCTGTCTCAGGTCAGATTGGTAAGGTTTGCTCAAATTTGACATAGGATTGGCAATCCTAACCTAAAACCATTTTGAAAATTTTTATTGGCTAGCAGAGAGGGACCTTCATAAAAAAAAAATAGATAAATACATACATAAGTGAATGTCTAATCCTTTGCCATACAGAAGGCAGTAGAGATCCAGATGGGAGCTGGGGACTGCAAGCAAGAACAGCAGCCACAACTAAGAAGATGGGGCACCAAAGAGCTGCAGGACAACAGGCCACACCATTAGAGGGACACCACATAAAAATATGTGGGGAAGAAGAATCTGTTTTGTTAATTATTCTATTCAGGAAGCAATTTTAAAAATCTTTTAACCAGCAGTGATGAAAAGTTACATCTGCCAGCTGAGATCTCAGCATTGTACACAATGTTTGTTTTAGCACAGCACGCTGCTTGCAGAAGGATGTTTTGCTAATTAGTTGTAAAAGTTACAGGAAGTTTGTAATGCACTCTTTTTACAACTAAATTGAATGACTCAAGACAGTAGAGTTATTGTATGAGTAAAAAACAGCAGGATGAGGCTATTACAATCTGCTTCTCACCAGATATCATGAGCTTTCTTCATTACAAAGAAGTTTTTCCCGAAGAAAAGAAAGAAACAGAAAAACTCCGCAAACCATTTCTTTTCTCTGTTGAGTGTGCTTGAGTAATTTCTAAATACACAAGGCCCTGAAGCCCAGAAGGACACAATAAGGAAATAAATTCACTGAAACCGCAGCTCATGACAGAAGTGGTACTGCCCAACTATTCAAAGTGGCTTGTTACCAATAGGGAAGCTATTCTTGAGTGCTTGGACTGTTTTTCATCCTACATAAATAGGGAAAATGGGATAAATATTGTTAATTAAGCTAGTAAGAAGAGATATAGTCAGAGACCAGAAGTTGCATTCAGTTGAGATTTAAGGGAAGCAATGACACAAAGTCTGAAGTCCACTGAACTAGTAAGAATTGGCTGAGCTCCTCTGAACTCATGCTACACCACCAGAAAATCTGACCTCTACAATTCCAGTTTGGCACTTTGTTTAAGTCTATCTCATAATTAAAAACCTCACATCCACACCAAAAGAAACACTAAGTCGGGTTCCTGTGTGTAACAGGTATGACACAGGTGTCTAATTAAAATCTGTGTGGGCTCAACTTGCAAAAGCCAGAATTTTATGACTGGGGAGAGAGGCAGGAATTTATTTCCTATGTCCATCACGATTTTCTCTAAAGTCAATTTTCTTTAGCAGTTATAATAATGTTATAATAATGTTAATGTTATAATAATGTTACATGTCCTGAATGTATGAAAGGGGACAAAAGGTTGGTAGTCCTCTATAGGTCCTGCTAGGGCTGTAGGAAAGTTCTTTGGTGTTCCCACACTTTGTGTGGGAGAGGCAGCAGAGCTCAAGTCACTCCAGTTTTCCTTTCCTCAGAGGAAATATTTACATTTTTATTGAACTGGAGGGTCAGGTGTCTTCAGTTTTATAAATTCAGTCTTACAGTTAAGATCAGTGATTTTTTTTCTAATACTTGTCCTGGAGGAATAAAATAGTTCTTATTTCAAAAGTAGTATAATTGTTAAAATATTAAGGGGTCTAAGAAGGAGACAGGCAGGTGCATAATATCAAAATATTTGAACTCATTACATACTGTGTTTTGTGCATTTTATACTGCACTAGCCACAGAATACAATGTGGTTTGCAACGGTATGTTACGGAAAGTATCTTAAGCATGTAATAAATTTGGCACAAGTTTCACATTCTTTGGTTAAAATGCCGACACAAGCATATTTAAGATTCAAAATTAAAGGTATTGGGATTCTAAAAATAATTCAGAGTCCATCTTCTTCAAGTACTGGCAAAAGACTGAGACTGTGATTGAAAGGCAAAAATACCTTGTTTGTTCAGTTGGGTCCTCAGAGTCTTGCCTTGCTCAGATCTCTTACAGCATTTTTGAGACCAATGTCAGTAACAAACACCAGAGTCCAGGAGCTTTCCAAGCTTTGGTGCCAAGAAATGAGCACAAGTGATCAGCAACAGTGTCTTTAAAGCACAGCTGTAGATGAGTTTATATATATGTACATACATATATAGATCAAAGCACAGGAAAAAATACATCAACTTGAGCAGAGCTCATCAGTATCTTATTTGTTATCTTGTATTTCTCCACCTCTATTTTCAGTAGTCCAGGGCACCATGACAGCTGTGGATTAGCAGGTGCAGAGAACAATTATCCTATTTCTGGAGGTAACTGTGAGCTTCAATTAGGAAGCCAACTTACTGGGGTAAAGGAACTCATCACCATTGATTCTTAGGTGAGGAATAAGATCTTTTTATGTGACCCACCATGATTTATTTATTTATTTGTTTGTTTATTTATTTATAATAAAGCATTGATGTCAGTGTAATTCTCTGGTGTAGCACACTGCACAGAAGCCATACAGAGTGAGAAATAAAGTCAGTGGGATGCAGATGAACAAGCTTTTTTATAGTGACAGTCATAAGGTTGCATTTGTGAAAGATGAACTCATATCTGCACCAGAACTGAATTCCTCTCCCTGCAAAAATCTACAATCCTGCTGGCGGGCACGCAGAGAATTTTCTAATGCAAAATAAATAAATAAATATTCAGGCAAAAATATCTTACATGAAAAAAATGTAACTGAGCTCCATTGTTTCAAAGGGCCTGCTCAAACCAGGATTCTTTACCTTTTAATATCTATCTATTTATGCATGTGTGAAGAAAACCTACAGACTAATTGGAATCATATTTGTATATCTACTGACTATTATATACTATATTGTAAATTCCAACGTTTTGCAGTTCTCAAGCTGCCATGTGGAGAAAGTCAGTAATAAATCCTTCACTCTTACCTTTTCCATGTTTTCCAAGAGTTTTATTTCTTTGAAGTGTCTTTGATTTTATATATATATAAAACTCAAAAATTAAAAAAATCCCAGTGTAAATCCCCAAACAAACAAAATAACCCCCCCCCCGTGCCAATAAAAATGCACATTTAAGGGGATGGGGGGGGATATCTGGGCTATAGATGTATTTTTTTCAGGCTAGATCACCTTTATCTAGTTTAATGTTTGTTCTGTTACCATTTGAAATTCAATTTCAGGTAGTTCTTCATCGTATCAGAATAGGATGCATCATTAACTCTAAGAGGATGTTTTCATTTGGCATCTGCTATTTTCACCAAATGTCAAGGCTTGACATTTGCTATCTTTATCTGGTTTTGGTGTATCACTCACACCGAGATTTTGTTTCTTCTTATCTGATATTGATTTCAACTGTGACCAGCTGTGTTGCTAATAAAATCAACAGGCAAGTATCTGGCATTTAGTTCTTCACTGCTAGAGGAAAAGAAACAACTCCGTGACAAAAAAAAGTAGGCAGATACTTTTCAATTAGGATGCTCGCCTGTATCCTCATATTATCCATCTCTTAGTACTTCCGTTGACGTTATATTTCTGATTGATTCCCTCAGGGACGTCTCCATGGAAATCCTCGCCTCTCAGATGAAATATTCCTTTTTGCTGTCATCCACTGCTTCCTGGAGAGCGGGGTCGTTTTTCAGAGCAGCATCCGCGCTCTCGGCAAACTCCGTTCCCTTGGCCTCGTTGGTGTGGTAGGTGCCCTTGTGCCTGTACATGTACCTCACCATCACCACCAGCAGGCAAATGAGGACGAATACCACGGCAGCAATCACACCTAGAGGAGAGAGACCACCTAAATTTACCACCAGTGATAAAATACAAGAAGTGTTTCACAGCCAGACATCGTGACTTGAGCTGCTTGGTGGGGAAAAGCCCGTGTGTCATAAGGGGTTTGTGTGTTGCAGCGGCCAGAGTCAGAACATGCTGCAAAAAACAAGATGGGATATAGGTACTGCAGGAATACGGGAAAAATTCTCACTAGTTTTCCCTCAAATCAATGGCTTGATTTGGTTGAACATATTGGAACTAAAAGTTCATTACAAAAAGAGGAGAAATAGAAGAACATAAAGGAAAACCAATAGGTTTCTTTCATCCTTCTGGTAGCATCCACCCAGGATGGGGAGTGTTGCAGACAACCCAACCCTGTCTTCTCAAGTGTTCTCAATTTCAGGAAATGTTCAGGGAACTGAGTATTTCATAGGAGACATTCAAAAATAGCAGGAGCTGCGTGATTCTGCAACTGCTCTCTGTTTGCAAGCTGCCATTTCATTCTGTGCTCTAATTAAGAAAGTTTGATTGCAATGAATGTGGAAGTGACACCTGTGAGAAAGAAGGGATTCTGGGTAGATCTTTCTTGTCTCCTGGACTAAGGCTAATTTCCAGCTATGTGTTGAGTGGACAAAAATTTCTATAGATGACCCCAATGTGTGTAGGACTAAATGGTGTATGGAAACACTCCTAGTGAAAGAAAGTAAATTCAAGATCCTTTTCCATTGTGAAAGGCAGAAGTCCATAAAAGGGACAAGTCTTGACAAGTCCAAAGAGTGACGAGTCCATGAAAAAGGCCATTCTTAAAACCCCCCCTACAAACTCTATCCTTTTCCTTCCAGATCAAACTATTCACTTATAAATACTGAAAAAAAAAGTATTTTGAATTTTATCCAACTTGTGTGACTTTCATAATTTTTTAAACATGATTTTTTGCATGGATCCAGGATGTGCTTATAAATGTTATATGTGATACTGCTTATAAATGTTATACATGATACTGAGCTGATTCTATATTCATAAAAATCCAGGAATTAGCCAAACATTTAAGAAATAAAAAATAAAATTAGCTAGAACAGAACATTCTAGGGCTTCCTCTGCTGTCAGTGAAGGGCGGGTGTGTGTGGTCATTTCTTATAGAAGTGAATTTTATGTTTCATCAGAAGAATTGCTCCCTGAAAATGCCTACTATGCTGCAGAGACAATGAGGGGAAGAAAAGAGAGTATCCCTTTTCTGCATCTTATATTCAAGATAAGTCGCAAGAAAGGGTATCTCCAAAAGTTTGGATTTATCAGCATCAATAAACTGAGTGGGGATAACCTACAGGCATAAGAACATAGGAATAGACAGAATATTAGCAGGGAAAATAAAGATTATAACTCTGTCTTTAAAGATATGCCTTAACATTATCCTCCAGACTTCATGGTGCTCGTTTCTGGAGTGTGAAGTTACTGCCAGCAGAAATGAAATTGCTTATACAAAGAAGTTCAAGTTTAAAATAATATCATGGTTGCAGTGTGGGCTTCATCAATTTTTAGGACCTCACTGGTATCCCTTGACACAAGAGGCTCTAATAGGCTTTAGATGTAGCACAGTATTAATAAGCCTAGGGGACTAAGTACAAATCAATTTACCTGCTACTTGTTCATAGAAAGCTGAAATTAAAGTTACAGGAGATGGGACCTAAGGGAAATATAGCAGAACCTCACCAATTTGCACTAATGATTGGTATAACCCCTCGTGAATGACTGAAATTAGTGTGTTAGCATGGAAATGAACAAACACAATAAAAATAAAAAGACAGGTTCACTCCGTGAACATAGCTTTCCTCATTTATTCTGACAACTGTATTTAGTTTAAATGCATGAGAGAGTTTTAATGGAACACCAGGAAATACAGTGTGGTGAATTTTGTTGCAATAAAGGGTCAGCTGGTATAAGCTAACATGGCTCAAATCAAAGGTGCTACATCAGTTCTGTACTAAAGGACAAGCTTGACCCAGTGAATACTGAAGGAAATCAGAGACTGACTTTTCTGTTGGACTGCTTGGTGTTTTGTCCTAAAATGGGGAATGGAAGAGAGTGGTACTACTCAGTACATGGTTTATGCTCATTATCTCATCTTGTTATCTTGCCAATAACCCCTCTGGGAGCAGATTTCCCACTGGCCTAATTAACTCTAATTGTGCCGCTCCTGTTGTCTTGTCAGCAAAATAGGGGCTTTGCAAAAAGCAAGAAATCAACAAACCTGCTGTTTTAATTCTTATGGGGCTGCTTAGTATGGTCTGCTACTCACCTCCAATAACAGCCACATCTGCTCCAGCTGTGGGGCTCTCCACCTCTCCATCTATAAATAGAATAGAACATAAAAAGTTAGTTATAAGAAAGAAATTGGATCATATAGAGGAGCAGTGGCTGCACTGGTAGTGTTGTATTATTTTAACCGGTGAAACTCAGAATTTAGTATTGCTTGTTAGCAGAAGACATTTATGAAACTTCACATTACAGCTAGCCTTACTGTAACAGTTTTCTACCATCATAACACTGGGAAAGAAAGAGCTAGCACATTATGCAAATCATTATGGCCCTCAGGGAAACACCTACTGTTTATTATGAGCACTTACCTGTAGCATCCTCCAGTGAATGCTTAAATTAAGAGCATTTAGGTACTGTGATTACTCTCTGAAAGGTAGTTTTGGGAAAAAAAAGGTTGATGTCTATTTATTTTCCCATTTATGGCCCATCCAGAGTATGGTCTGGATCTTGATTTGGTGCAAATTATTCTATGTGTATTGATTTCAATTAATATATATTTGTCTGCAATGCCTTGTTTTTAATCTTTGCATTTGTTTTGTTTTCAGCTTACATCTGAAATCATGTCAAACCTCTCACGTGCATAGTATAAAACACAGTCCCCACTTAGAGTAAGTCTGATTTCAGTGCTGATAAATCAAATAACATTATTTTCATTATAATTTATAACCCACCCCCCCCAATAAACCAAAAAACCTTTGCAATACAAATGCAAAAGAGAAGTACCTGACCACATTTTTTTGAGAAGTAAGAAACTGGTCTGAAATGTAAGCTGCTGAAAGAGCAGCTAGAGTTTGAGTTTCACTTTGATCTTACTTATAGAACTTAATAAGAATGCCCAAAACAACTAATGAATGGCCAAAGCTTTTTAAAGGAGAGATGAAAAAATATCCTAAAACTCAGTGGGAATATTTCCCTCTTAACTGTTTGATATAGACCTTAAGTGAAAGTAAAAACATACAACAAGCATTTCTTCACCAGCTTCCACTCAGTTGATCAGGACAGAACTCTGAATTGTTTTCTGCTCTTTATTTCATGCCACTATTATCAGCCCACCTAGTTGTGTGGACATCTGAGAGGGTGAAAAACTCCTTGAGGTCTTCTTTGTTAGGTTAATGACAGGACACTCATGTCTCTGTTCAGTTTTGTATGATTTATATAATTCTAAATTACACTGGCTTTGGAACAAGAAAAAAGGCTTTATGTGAGGTCTTTTTTTTTTTCAATTTCCCCTTGGTAAATGCAGCACATAGAAAAGTTGTCTGGAAAAGTTGAAAATGTAACTCCAAATCCTTCTATAAACTCAAGAGTGGCACTATGGCTGATACCTGGAATGCTTTTTGCTATATCTGTATGTATGATTCAAGGACAAAACACTATCATCAGTTTTCTCCTTGCTCATATCCAGTCTCTAACATCAGTTTGCAACACATAGAGGAGAGCTGAAATTCAGAGGATTCACCTCTTCTCAAACATGGGAGGTGCTTTTTCCAGAAAGCAAGAGTACTTTTCTTTCCCCCAGAGATCCTTTCTGTATTTTCTTCCATCTATATACTGATGGAAAGATTGAGCACATCTTCTGTATTTTAAAAACTGTTATTATGTCTTATGTCTATTCAAAACTCACACGCTCAGAAGAGATTAATTACCTCAAGGTCAAAATGCTCTGTATTTCTTTACACACCAAATACATGCTGCGTGCCAAAAAAGCAGGCTCCTCTACAGCAATCAAATACTTGAAGGTGCGAATTCCAAAGTGCATCCCAAGCCACACAGCTTGCTGCCAAACATTAATTCCAGATCAAATCATTAGCCCCTTAATTTAAAAAAGGTTTATGAGTAACTCTCTGCTCGTACCTGGCATTCTCAGGTGCCTCTCAGATTCAGATAACAAGCAGGTGCCTTATCTCTAGTACTTGCCATCAGAGTGCTTTTTGATAATGGATTACAGTATCATCACTTTGCAGAAAAGTTTTCATTGCCATCTTTCTAAGCTTGTGACAGAAAGCAGGACTCATCTTGAGCTATGGTATAGCTGGCACTGACTTGCTAAGCTGGCAGTGCTGTCCCTTCAGAAACCAGCTGACACGGTGATGTGGCTTCTCTCACCACAGTTCCCATTTTGCTACAAGAACCAGGGTCTGACTACTCCTTTGAGTGTCTCCTTTTGACCACAGAACAGGTTTGCTATCCTCCCAGCCAGCCTTTTGTTGCATCAGTTGAAGTGCCAGAACATTGCAACTACCACCAATGACCAGGTGGTCAAGGTCTGCTCCCCAGATCAGTTTTGGAGCAATGTTGATGGAGGGCACAGAGACTCCCTTAATCCCTCTTTCAATCTCTCTGAAATTTCATTTTGTCCAAAAATATCTATGTGATTCATCGCAATATTACAGTACTGCTAGGCAGGGGTGACAGTATTGGGATTGTTTGAGGTTCAAGCAGTGTGCGCCTTCCCAAAATACGACTGAGGAACGTGCCAGGTGTGTGTGATGGAATGAGACCATCTTCCCTGAGGAGGAGTGAAACAGCAGTGCTGTCCAGAAGGGAATCCATGTTTGGCCAGGAACCTCAGCACGGCCTCTGCAAACTCAGTCTGTGTCAGAAATACCATGCATTATGGTAGGACTGAATCTCCACTTTCTGAGGCAAAAAAAGACATCCAGTTTACTGAAGGAATTTTTACCTCAGCAATGGCTTTGGCCTTCTTTTACCCTCTTTATTCTGCTCTTCTTTTCATATCGAGTGCTCAGATGTCTGTGTTTCAATAGATGTTGTTACACCTGTTTTGATTGTTTCCCTTTGTTTCAAGGACATCTTTTGTGTTTTCTGTTGCTAAATTGTCCTTGCAAAACTTCCTCTCCCTGTTATACTGGCCCTTGTCCAGCTACAATCTGGTTCTGAAAGTGTTTAAACACTGTTGTTATTTACTGCCACTGGTTACCATGACAAACAGAAATCAAAGGATTGTGGGGAAACATGTCTTTTCATAAAATTTCTGACCATCAGAATGAGTTGACTAAATCAAGAATAGAACACACAAATCAAATTGTCTTTTGTTGGAAAGTATGTTTCTAAAAGCCAGAATGATGGGAAAGAAATGCTTTAGTGTCATGACCTGAAATTCATCAAATTCCAGTTTTGCTCATAAACTTACAGATAAGGAATTTTTGCAATAGAATGACAATTGCTACCTGTCTCATTCTCATCAATCACATCCTGCTGAGAAAGCAGCAGCCTGTGAAAGTCCCAGAAATATTCCTGATTTAAATACTGCAAGCAGATCTCTCTCTTTGTGCTTCACTGGTGGCACAGCAGTACAACTGACTTGTATGTTAACGTAGCTAGTGGTGACTTATTCATGCTAAATTTGTTGGTAAATTTGTTAAACTACCTCTTCCAGGTGCATTTTTCCAATAAAACTTGATTCTTAATGAATTTTACTAGGTTNNNTTCCCCCCCCCCCCCTAGTTTTAATCTATCCTCTTCCATTTTGGCTGAGGAACACTTTTTTGAAGCAGGCAGGTCCAGGAGTGAAAATCTTTGTTTGAGGTTAAGCACTCTCCTATTCTTACTATGCACTTTTCTGACAGTTGTAATGATTTCTTTTGTTCTATAAATTGCAAATCTGAACCACTAAAAGTCATGAATCACTTCCTGCCCCAAAATTCTTTGGCTTAAAAGAATTTTTGTTTTATTTACACTTTCTTTTATATCTGAGCTTCAGTCAAGTAGATCTTTCCAGTTCTTCTTTACAATGCTAAGGACTAAATGTGCTTTGTAAAGTGAGGTTTTGGCATGATTTTGTGACACCAAAAAACAGTTCTTTAAGGAAAACACACAGTATTATGACAGTCTTGATAAAGATGCAAGACTTATCAGCAAGCTACTTTAGAAGTCTAACCATGTTAAGACGTTCCAACTGACAAGCTATTCAACTTATATGGTGATGGGAAAGGGCTTATTCATCCCCCACATACTTTCTCCTGTTCAGCATAGAAAGCTCAGAGTTTAGATCTTGCTCCTTCCAGGAAACATACTTTTAAGTGATTCTGTGGCTACCATCAGTGACACATGGAATAAACTTGTAGAAAGCTTCAAGCTTTCTAGTTTTTCAGGCGTCATTTTTGTCTGCTAAATTAGTTTCCAGAAAAAAAAAAATCCAGTATTTGCACTCTTGGTGGTTTTTCAGTCAGGACTTTGGTTAACAATTTAAGCATCTATGTGTTTGATTGCTGTGTATTTACACATGGGAAAAGCAAGAAAGGAAAACCATACCTGCAAAGGGATCCATATTTGGCACAATTGACAGGAATGTGTGGGAATGACCCTACAAGATATATCTAATCTACTGGTGTGAACTGTCAAATCTCTACCATGCAACCCACAAGGGTAATTTGATGGTATAACATAGACCTTACTTCAAACTTCACAAGGTCTCTCTGATTTCCTAAGATAAAGTTCCAGACTAAAGCTGGTAGTGTTGAGTAGAGAACGAAAAGCCTGGGATTACACCTCACATTGTCATGAGGCCCATGTAGCTGTGGGCGATCCTGCATTTAGGAATTTGTCAGATTAAGTGACTATACAGGTATCTATGTGTAGATAAACCACTCAGCCAGCAGTCAGGCAGCTCTGCTCCTCCTCCTGTTATTCAGGATTTTCCTACCCACAAGCTTGGTGATTTTGATTCTTATCAGCCCCAGCATCTCTTATACGATGCCCCATTACTGACTGCTAGGTTACAATCTCAGACAAAGCCTTGGCTGTTAAATTACACTCAAGTAGGTCTTCAAGTACTTTCTTGGGCAGCCCATTCTCTCTCTTGATGTGCCGGTTCATTGCATAAGAAGTGCTTGAAATTCATTCAAACCATGTGAATGATGGGTTGAACTCCTTAGGGCAGTCATTTCCTTCTCAGTGCTTTCCTAAGCATGCAGACTAGGAAACACATAGGAAGATTTCATCTGGAATCAGCTCACCTAATCACTTTATGAAAAACTCCTGCTAATGGGACTTTCCAGGTCAACCCAACCTTATCTCAGTGTATCCAGGGATCTGCTTTGCAGGACCACCCCAAATTCTGACCTAGTTGTTGCAGGCAGTGGTGTGTAAGCAGTCTCTATCTGTAGGCTGAAATGTGTCTTTAAAATTTGGCTATTAAATGTTTGATGGTTTTGTCTTAAACATTGGTACTATCTATCCATGCCTGACCAGTTAACATGGGAGATGTTCAAACTGAATGATAGTTCATGAATCCAGTTCATGATTCAGACCAGACAGAGATGTAATTCAGAGGAGGCTTTTACCTCAGTATTGATTGTTCTTTCCTTTTTCCATACCTTTGAAAGAGAACTTTGGCTATAACAAGATGAATGAAATACAGTTTACTCAGTAATACAGAGTTTAGTCATTTTTTGTCTATTTTTTTGGCTTGTATCAATTGACCTAGCACAACATATCATACTAATCTTGTCTTATTTTTAAAAAGTTGTAATTTAAAGAGTTCCTCTTTATGTAAAGAACTTAGGTGAGGTTCTAACTGCCTCCACTTAAGATGATACTAAGGCACTTGACTGGGTTCAGTAAAACATTATAAACTTCTGAAAGCACTGAGGAATATATGAAGTCTACCAGGCAGCTTTTGCAGTTGTTAAAAGCCCTTTCTATAACTACTGCCATTTAATTTTATAATATTCTTTATATAAAAATATATTTATCATAACTGTACCTTTCCCAGGGGCTCTTTTTGTTCTTTGTATGCTCTTCTGCAGTCATGGAAAAGCAGGTTCTAATGTGTCCCTGTTTTCTCCACTGATGCAAGACTTTTCTTATCACACACTCAGTATAGAAAAACTAATGAAGTCTTAACACCTCCATTGTTTATGCAACTGTGCTATGTTCTCCTTGCCCTTTGGTTTATATCTGTGCCTTGCCAACACACTGCATTCATGAGAAAATCATTAATCTATTAACCTTAGCACACTGATTTAATTTACAAGCTATAGTTAGAAGTGGTTCACTGCAGCTGCATCTGTAAAAATGAATTGAACCAACTTCTGAAAACTTCATGTTAGAAATATGTTAATTGTTCAAGCTGCTCTCTGGCCCGTTACAATAATCAGATGCATCACACTGAAGCCATTCTGAATGAAAAAAGTCATTACCTATTTTAATATTTGCCAGTGAGTGTGCAGTGCCCTGCCAGAGCTGGCATCTCTTTTCCTGGAGGGTCATCAGCCTGAACCCATCAATTTGACATATTCGGCTGAAAAAGTCATCTCACCATCTCCCATTAGACTATGAAACACATTAAGGCTGTTCTTTCGAAATTAAGGAACAGTTTCTCATCTGTCAATCTGGAAAAGAGACAGAATAATTTGGCTGCCATTTGTATACTAAATTATTTTAAGGAAAATAATGGTGTCATATAACAACAAAAATCACATGATCTTTTGGGCAAGTAAGTGGATTGTGTTGAAAATGTAAGTTACATCATGCAGATTAAAAATACCTACAAAATCAAAATACTCTGGGCCCAATTCTCTTGTTATCCAAGCTAACAAGTACTTTGTCATTAATTCTAAACAGACAAAGTTCAGTTTCATACAGATAAGGTCTGTTCAAAATTTTTGACACTATATAATATAGACAGGATAAAAAGCAATTATCAAATTAATTTAATTAGGTTGGCATTGTCACATAATTATAATCCTATTTGATTCTAGTATACAGTGTTAGCAAAATAGTTTTTCACCATTCTAGAATGTTATGAAGTAAGTCAGAGAAATTATGTTTTGCAGTGTTTGTGGAAGTAATGGCTTCACTCACACAGTTCCTCCTTCTTTTAAGAAGCTGAATTGTCATTGGGTCTTGGGGAAAATCAGAGATGGAGAGATAGACTAAAAGTCATCTTGTCAGAAAGTAATCATTTGATATCCTTTGATCATAAGAGGAAAAAATAGAAAATATTAATGAAATTTGAGAAGCTATTTTAGGTTAAAAATAATATAGATCTTTTAAAAGGGAACAGATATGCTAAAAAAGCGAAAAAATTTGTTTTGAAGGATTATATTAACTAAAACAACACAGATTTTTTTTTTAATCTAACTTTTTCATTTATCCCTCAAAAGAACTGAAAAAGAACTGACGGTGCCCTCCCCTTTCAGTTTGAATCACATACTGTTTTTTTTTTAGTTTGCAGTTACTGGAGATTTTAACTTCATTGCTCAGGGTTGCTGAATACCTACCACCCATTCTGATGGCAATCAAGTCCATCTGGTAAGAGCATTAAAATGGCAATTCCCCCTTAGAAGTACTATAAATGTTACAGTGACCAGTTTTTGCCATGCTCCTATGAGAAAGCTGCTCAGTGTCTGAAGACCAAATGTTGCCTCCTGATCATACAGAGATGCATGAAGTCTGAGAATCCGGAATAAGGTCCAATCTATTAAAAAAATGCTGCATGTGGAAATTTGGAAGTTGCCTGACTGTTTTGACTGTTTTGTCTGTTTCATATGTACAGTTATATCACTACAAAATTTCCTTACTTTTCCATGGAAATAGGTTAATGTAACCAGGCCATCATTTACATTTTTCCTCTATAGCTGTCAAAGCCAGCTCATATACAACATCCTCCTGGGGAAGATAAATTGACCTGGAATTGTTTCATTGAGGGAGTGACAAATGGAGTATGAATCAATCTGTCATGTATAGTCCACAATCAGGACATTTTCCTGCCTTTGCCTCTCCTCCTCACCTTTTTCCTCTTCATCAGAGCAGAGTACTCATTTTGAAGGCTTTATAACTGGAGAGGTTTTGAAAGAAACACTAAATAGCCAGTGAATCTGATGATTCTTGCTAATTTCTGACTGACTTTCCTCCAAAGCCAACAATTTTAAGTTCTATTAGTTTTTTGTTGAATCAAAAAACAAAGCAGCCATTTGCTCCTTCACTGAGGTCAAAGCTGTATAGACAGGAGTTGCTGGCTTAACTGATTAATCATTGCAAATGTTGCAGATGACCACAGGTAATCAAAGCAGCTGACCATGGACACAGTGAAAGCCCATCTCATGACCTGTAACTGATATTTATCTTATAATTCCTAATAAGCAGTTCATGAAAACAGCATACCCCACTGATCTAAATTTCTCATGTTAAAAAATAAGCATAAAAATTTGAGTTAGAATTTTTTCCACTTTTTAGTGAAAAGTCAGAGGCCAAGAGATCTTAGAGTAGGTGTTTATTCCTTCCAAATCCCTCATGTAAGTGGTTACATGAAGCAGTAAGACAATTTAACTGCCAAACTGCTTGTAATTATTTACCAAGACAAGCTTTTAATTTGTCCCTACCAGTCTCAGACGTGACTCTCAAGCCTTTTGATAATGTCATAAGAGGATAAGGTGATCTCTGTTTCTTAATGTTGTTGTGCTTGATTTTATGACTGAAATAACTTCTGAGATTAGGGTTTGGTTTACATTTGAAACATACTCTATTTTATGGACATGGCACTAAGCATTTATGGATTTGGCACTAAGACAAACATTAGTTAAAATTATTCTCTTTAACTAAGACAGTCAGAACTACTTGTTAGAATTTGAAACATTTTCATCAAATACATTTCAACAGCATTGTTGCACTGATTTTCTCTGTTCCTGCTATCTGCCTGACTGTCCTTTTATCCCTGACAAATTTTAACTCCATTATTCAACTCCAACTGTTTTTAAAGGAAAAGTAGACAAAGATAAGGACTGCTTCAATTTTCATGAAAACTGCAGACTGGAGAGAAAAGGGAGACCGGAGTAGTCAGCATTTTTAGCTGTGTTTAGCAGCAGTCAGTTGTGCAGTAACCACGAGCTTTCCAGCTATCAGGCACATAGATCCAGAGGCGCTGCAGCTCCCCAACCCCATGGGGATCTGCTGAGGGAGGGAGACTCTGTGTACTGGGGGTGAGATTTAGGGGGCAGAGACATAGATCCAAAAGCAAGAGTGTTTCACTGACTCTGTTGCTGGCAGAAAACTCATTTTAATGAACACAGGCATGCTGAGATAGAAACACAGCCATTATTTGATTGAGGCTGATAAATGTCTATTTCTCATCGAGATGAAAAAACTTGACCTTGTGCTTAAACTAGAGATGATATGATCAAGGTACACATAATGTCACCTAGACACCACCTGGAAACTAGTGAAAGCCTGATAATATTCTAAGAGTTTAAAGAATGTAGCACCAGATTCCTATCTTTAGAAAAGCATAATAATTTTCCCAACATGGGCAGGTTTCTTCATTTATGCTCATTCCCACTGTCAATATTTTGTAGCAAAGCGGTCCAACAGGTGATAATTCTTGGGAATGGGAGTTGTCTGTGCTCTGTCCCCTGGCTTATTTGATATGAATTGTATTCAGCTCCATCCAGCTCATACAGCAGTGCTTGCCTAAGGCACTGTCTACTGTGCGTTGCAAGTGGAAATGTCAGGATGTTTAGCATATGCTCTTCAGGGACACAGAGATCTTTCCTGGAGCACAGACGAGATTAATATTATTAATGGAGATATCTGTGGTGGAAACAATCTTCCAAATGCTTTGAATATTGAGCATATTAAACAAAGAAAATAAAACATATTGAAACACCTTAGAAACTTGCAAGGCAAATAGTAGCTCAGGGCAACAACATTTCTTATTTCCCAAGGTTTCTTCAATGAATGTGCAGGTTTCTTTTGAGTTATTGCTCTAAAGATAAAGGCCACATTATTATCTGAAAAGTATTTACGTATCAGTTCAAGCTGTCTGAACAGAGTTGAGGAATTCTAGCAAAACCTCTTTACCATCTATCATTCATCTGAGTAATTCTAGACAGATTGTGCAATAATTGTTGGGGAAAAAGGAAAAAGGATCACTTGTGTATTATTTTTGGACAACTCTCTAGCATTATTTGAAAAACAGCATATTGAACACATTAACGGAGCTAAGCATGAAAAAACCTGCACTGAAGCCACATACTGAATGTTTTTCAGCACAGACTTATATTGTTATGAAACTCATTAACAGTTTATTGCTAATGTTCCTTTCCTCCTAATGCAACACAAATGTCAATGACCATGTAGGTGGGAGGCTAATAACCAGCCTGATGAGGTGTTCGACTGCTGGAAAGGAGTCTGTGTGATCTCAGCTGTCTCCACAGGTGCTGCAGGAGGATACTAATAGCCAGTTGGCCTAGATGATAGCTGTGTGTCTCTTCCAACTGCAGCTATTCTGTTCTGTCCTGTTCTGACACGCCTTCTTGCAAGATCCATTCAGCCTCCACACAGTGCGGAGAATCCTGGAGTATGGTGTGGGAATTTCCTTCCCATCAACCAATAAGCAAACTTAAAATACCTTAAAGAAGCCTAGCTTTCTAGAGTCTATAATTAGGGAAAATAAATCCCAAACATTATTGTTAGCACTGCTTAACCATTCCTTTCCAATGCTTGTGCTGAGGGCTTAACCTTGCTATGAGGTAGCGAGACCCATTTTTTTTTTTTGCAGAGCTTGCAACATGCCCTGGTCAGAAGGGCTTGATATCTCCTGTAGGTGCTTAAACGGGGTCTTACCCTCTGTGTTTTGCCTGTTAAGTTGGAGTCATGTTTGTGGAAGGAAACTAATCATGCCAAATGTTGATGGATGCTGCTACATTCTTAAGCAGAAAAGAACTTCATTTAGTTTAATCTCCTAATAAGGAGTACTTTTTGTGTTACTGTTCATGTGAATCACTCTCCGTAGACAGTGTTGACTTTCATGCAACCTGGAAAATTATGATAATTTCTGAGGCTCTTGTTTCTCTTTCAAATCTGGTTGAGACTGGTCAGTGGACCCAAAAGTTCTTAATGAGAACTGGCAGATGGATGAACAGATGATTAGGCAGACAGATAGACAGCAGGAACACATAAGACTCATTTCATTAGGAAACTGGACTGAAAACAGAAGTAGCAGTGGGTACTTGGATAATATTCATATTCTGGTCACCAATTTAAAAAATGCCATGTTTTTGAAACTGTTTCAAAGCTTGTAGATGACATCTTTAGTGGTTTAAACAGCAAAGTAAAAAACAAAGGAACATTGTTGAGATTTTTTTCCAGCTCCTTTTTTTGGTCAGAATGCATTTTTATAGTTTGGACTGTATTTTAAACCTTTAAAGCCAGATTCAGCTTGGACAACCCTGGAATTTCAATGGAGGATTAATGTGTGTCATTAAGCAAAGAAATATGGTCTGGTAGTTTTCAATAGCAACAAATGCTTGCTATGGTACTTCTCTGATCAACATATTTTTCACTTACTGTAAAGGCTTTGGGGTGCTCCTGAGTGTATGAAATGTCCATGCAGGAAAGCTGACAGTGAATTGTTGTGATTAGGGCTGGCTGCTACATTCCTGCAGCACAGGGCTTTCTTGTTCCTAAACATTTTCCTTCCAAGCAGAAAAACAGCTCACCGAAAAGAAAGCCCTTTCCCTCATTTAATATTTATTTATTTATTCATATTTACTGTTTGCTTAGAGGGCTATTTACTTATTGGCAAATTGATCCAAATCAATCTGCAATCTGAATGTCAGTTGATCCATTAACAGGGAGAGGTTTGCTAGGTGCAGACAGAGAGGGCAAAAAGCAGAAATGCTCATTTGAGTGGTTGAAATACATCATAAATCTACATACAGGAAAAACAAGTTCCCCAGAAGAAAAGCATAAAGAGAAAAGCAACTTTTTAAATCTGGAGACTTCTTTTCTAGAGTGCTCTGAGCAGAGCAGAGAACTCCAGACATTCTGAGTCCAGTGACTCCTTTGAACTACAGTAGCTCTAGAAGGCCATGGAAAAAGTTGGGCTTGGTATTTCCTATGTAAGATTATACTGGAATGCCCGAAGATAATTCTCTTCTCATTCCCTATCTCAGCTGTCAAACTGGGACCCTAGGGCAGAGCTGTTACCCTGTGCCATCCTCCCTTCAGGGCTGCTCCTCCTCCACAGGCAGCAATGGCGCTCTGTGGCCCAGCAGCAGCAGCAGTCACTGCTGGCCTTGCTGGCTCAAGGCCGGGCACTTTCCCAGCACACAAAGTGGATCACCGAGTGGTTCACATACAAGGTGGCATTTGCAAGAGCTCTCACTGCTAAACTGCTTCTGCTTCCTTTGAAATTGGTTCTCTCACACATTCCACCTGCTCAGTTGGGCCGATGGTAAAAGTTTTGAAAACTGCATTTTATGAGTATGAGAAACATGATAGAATCGAGCCAGAAACATAATGTACAGCCTCTGTCCACCTTCTCTGCTTTCCAACTTCCCAGTTTAATTCACCAGCTGATGCTGCCTAACAGGTTGCAAAAGCCTGCCTTCTCAAGCAGTCATGAGACAGCCTGCAAATTTCTCAAAGCACTTTCATAATATATCAAAACTATTTACCACTGCCTCCAGAGAAGTATGCCTTGGAACAGTCTCATAAGGTCAAATTATCCCGCTGAAACACCTATTAGTATAAAGAGAATGAAAAAAAAAAAAAGGAAGAAAAATGAACAAGCCAACAGCATTAGCAAAGCCCTGGAAAATATGAAGTCATAACTAGAGTTCAGCCAGAGCAGACTTCCATTAAATTTTGTTTAAGAGCCAAGTTCTACCCTGAGATACGTGTGAGCTGCAATTTATTTCAGGGGGAGCTGTGCTGTACTTCATGCCATGGCAAGGTTTGGACACAAGTATATATCTGTTACAAGAGAGTAAAGCCCACTTCCTTTTTGCATTTTTTTGGTTCTGTCTGTATAGATGAAATAGAAAAAGAAGTCGATAAAACAGGCCACAGGCCCCAGCTTTACAGGGCCTCTCTGTCAAATTCAATTCCTTCTTCCACAAGACCTCAATATCTATCTCTCTAAATCCACTAGGCTCCTTTCACAATGTCAAATGTGGTAGTCTTTCCCTGTTCCCCTGCTACACCCACAAGTGTTAAACACACAGGCAGGAGCTCTAAGGATTGCTGTTCTAGCTTCATCGCTCTTGAGAGTCCCTTTGGGAGAGAGTTAGCAAGAAGTGCTCCCTAGGAGATACACATGCCTTATAAAGAAGGGTCATACACAGCAGTCTGGCTTTGACCTCACATTGGATATTTTTGCCTGAGAAGTAGGAAATCTGCTAAATGAGGACGGAAGAAGGGGTGGCAGAGATGTTCCCTACCCTGGCTGCATTCCAAAACAGGGGCTAGGTTTACCAGCACTTTTGTGCTGTGCTGGGTTGCACAGCTGGCTTTAGACAAAAGCCTTTATCGTTGCTTGGGTCAGCAGCTTCTGCACAGACAGAGGGGACAAAATGATAAAGTCATGGTCACATACTCTTGGAAGCACTGGAATTACCTGGGAGAACTGGACAGAGGAGTTCTCTGCTCCCTGTCAGCAGTTGCACATTCAGTAATGCTGAGATTCAAAGGTTGAATTCTTTCAAGTACAAGTTAAAAGACCTCATTCAAGAGGAGCGGCAGACAAGGCTCAGTCCTGCCAAGCGCGGAGTCTGGATGTGAGCAGGAGGTTAAAGTATTTCATATGAGAAACTCTGGGAAATGCAAGAGCTTTTATACCCCAAGGCAACCATTTAAACACTGAATTACTAATTCTGGCTCAAAACTTTCCCATTCCTCAGATCCCTTGATGGTTGGCCTGTGCTTTAACTCTCCATTAGGCATCTGCTACTGGCTCTAGTGGGTAAAACAGCCCATCAGCTCCATGCTCAGTGCAGCACTTCCATGGGCAGAGATGAAAAAGCTTTTAAGTCCTGGTTAGTCAAGAAAACCCAGCACCATCAAGACCAAACCCACACTGGCCATCACTTGTCATGGATTCTGTAGCAGATGGGAAGAGGTGGCATTGTCCCTGGGAAAGGAAGACTCTTTTCCTTAATGCTGGTGTAGCCTAACAGCTGGTGAGGGCTAAGGGAGACACACAGGCAGCTCTGGTCACGCTACAGCACCACTTCATCGTGCAATGGCAGTGAAACAAAGGGCAGGGAAAATCCCATTAGCTAGAAGATGGGTTGGAAATATCCCAGGAAGGTTGGGAAATGGACAAGACAGATGTGTGCGGCCCTAGGAGTCTGAAGAGACAGCTGACTTGCTGTGGCTTTGTGTGTGTTAAGGGGTGGAGTTTGCATTTCTTGCTATATCTCCTCTCACCAAGGATATTTTCAGTGGAGGGGGGAGTGGGAGGAAATTATCCTCTAAGGGATACAGATGCTCATGTCCACAGACACCAAACTGGTGCCCTAAAGTGCCAAGTAGTAGAAAACAAAATCAATTGCAAAGCTGAACACCCACATTTATGCTTATTTCCCTGGCAAACTTCCCTCAGCCACCCACAAGTCCTGGACCTTGCTCTGTGCTGCAGGCAGCAGGGCATGACTGGGGAGGGCTGAGCCCCAGCTTCTTCTCAGGTGTGAGCTGTGAGGGAAATCACTTGGGTGGAAAATGGCATGTGCAGCCTGTTACAGTTTCCAAGTCTCTTTTTCTAATTCAATGAGGCAAATATACCCCTCTCTTCTGGAATAAACCACAGACACAATCTTCAATTACAGAACATGTGCTTTTCCCCCTCCCACATCTTCCCCAATGACTGCTGCAGTTTCATATCTGACAAAAATAGCCATCCAGACCTCCAAAGGGACGAGCTTGTGTTTCTGCCTCTGGCCATCTTCAGCAGCTGCCAGCTCTGCAAGGCCCAGGGGCTGCACCACGATTGAGAGGGGGGAAGATTCACCCAGAGATTTGGTACTCAGGTCCCTTAAAAACAGCACAGTGGGAGCAGCAGCGTGGAGGTTACACTCCTGTCTGCTCTGCTACTGGACTCTGGAGAAAACAGGACACAGGATATGCTTCCTGTCTGGGGAAGGCTTGCAGCAGCCTGGGAAAGAAGGCATGACCTTTACCTTACAGGAAATGCAATTCTGGGAGAGGAATAGGGAGGAAAAGTCCAGGCTGCATTTTTTTCTCAAAAACAGTCATAAAGCTGTACCTCATCTGACTTACTCTCCTCTTTAAAGCTGATCTTTATTTCTTTAGGAATGCCACATTTTAAAGGGTTTCATACGTCTCTGTCAACCCATTGAAGCTCCAGTCAGTCATGAACCTTCTGACACAAGTCAGACACTGTCAAAATGAAAGGTTTCATTCATTGCAAGCAAAGGAATCCAGAGGAGGTACCTCGAGAGCAGAAGGGCTCAGCTCATTCTCTGTTTCCAGCTCACAAATGGTTATGTCCCCAGGATGCAGAGATTAAGCATCTCACACAGAACGTGGGAGGAGGAAGAAGAGTCTTTGTCTGAGATTCACAGATTTTAATGGATTCCAGAAGGGGAAATCTTTCACCCAGGAGCAACAGCAAAGTTCAGAGAAATGTAAAAGCATTTATCTCCCCACTTATATTCCTGCCTGCCAAAAGCAGGAGGGGTGATTTACTCCTCCTTGGTACAAAGAGTCCCTTTTGGATCATTAATCCACAAGGGGAATGAGCTCAGGAGCCACAGACATCTTTTCTTAATGTGTAAGAACCTTGAATCAGTGGGGAGTTTTATTTGGGAGCCTACAGGATCAGTTCATCTTTATTTGCTCCCCACTACTCCCAGTCTTCACTAGGGTTTCCTACAAGAGTTCTAGTTACCATTAATAAATCACCTTGCTTTCATTAAAATCTGTGCTGATAGTAGATGAGACTGCTGTGAGCTAAACCAAGGCATTTGAAGCAGAGTAGTATTAAAAACTTAAGATCTGAAATCAGCAAATTCTGATACAAAGTGCAATAAAATCAACATGAGCAACATCAAGTTCCAGGGTACAAGTATCTCAACAACACTGATTTCAGCACTGCAATGGCAGCTTGCAATAATTAAGTCATTTCCTGAGAAACTCTGCAGAAAGGGGAAATAGTAGATTATTTTTTTACAGGCCGGGACCTCAGGTGATCTCTGGTGATGAAGTTTTTTACTTAGAGCTAGAGCTGTACAGCAAACATGCACCAAAACTTGTGGTAGGAAAGGGGTTAGGTCTGGTGGACACCACTGGTTAATATTTTCTCATTTCTTTAGGAGTAACAAAAAGAAAAATAGTCTCATTTTGTCTCACTCTGACTCTGTGAAAATACCTGAAAATATTTCTATACTGCCTCAGTTGCTAAGTGAGGAACATTATAGACTGTGTCTCTCTATATATATTCACAATATGCAGACATTTACAATATGCCACTGTTTTATGGTGGATGGTATTTTATACACTTTACCTCAGCAAAAAAGAAGTGCAACAGGGAATTACATTTCGGTATTCAAATCTACTAAGAAGCACTCCATGCTTACATTTACCAGGTTCCACATAAGTCTGGTAAATACCCTTCCTTGTTACTGTAAATGACTTACAAGATCAGAAATGTGGCTGAAAGGGAAAACGCAAAGCTGGCTGGTCTCCTTGGGTTTTATGCTCTCGTGTGTGTCTGCATGTGCCCACAGCATCCTTTATTTTGGCTCTTTGTCATACAGTTAGGCTTTGACAAATTGAAAAGTATTAAGATTAGAACAATCATGTTTGCATGTTTTACCACCTGCTACTTCATTTCTTCCATGGTGCTTAAATGTTCAGGCATGTGGCTTTGAAACACAGTACCTTTAATGCACTTAAAAACCCTGCTGGATTGCCAGCTCTCTTTGATCTCCACAGTCTAGAGACTATCTCAGAGAATACAAATAAATGTGTTTAGGGAAAAAATATTTTCAAGGAGAAACTCCTAAAGTCCTTCCAGCTTGATATGCATTACCAGTTGATGTCATACCTAAGGTTGTTTTTTGCATTTTATCTTCATGCTTCAGGAGGCTGAAATCTCTATCCAGAATCAGCAACTTGATGAGGTAACTTGGGAAGACAGGTGTGGTCAGCGCCACATGAGCACCAAAGTGTCAAATAATTATTTGGTGATTCTTGTTTAGAAAGGAGATGGAGGGAGAGATCATTCTGTCCTGGGAAATTTGCAGACTAAACAAAGTAAAAAGGATACACTTTTGCAGTGAAGAAGACTGTATTTTGTCAAGAGGAAATGGGAAAGATGTGAGTGGAGAGCTTGCTATTAATCATGAGTAGGAAGGAGACATTAATTGTAGAGCTGGAAACAGAGGAAAGACTCAGATAACCAAGGGTATGAAAAACCAGCTTCTTTTGGGGGCTGTACAATACCATCTTTTCCATCTCTCACCATGCCAAGTCACCATGTGCCACTACCCTTGTGGATTTGTAGTAATTTCAAATTGTCCCCTGTACAGCAAATACAAATCAGATCTGGGTTCTTGGGTCAGTGTGTGGGATGGTTACCTTGGGAAGAGGTGTTTTGAGGAGCCAGATTCATTAAGTTATAGAAAAGGTAACATAGAAGGGTATTTCTCACTTTTTAAAGGATGCTCATGGGTCCAGTCACTACCCATTGCTTGAGCTGTAGGTATGACAGCTCTTAGTGGGAGACAGTAAAGTGCCAAAGGCAATCAGCAAGGTTTCAAAATAATACATTTCTTCACATTAGGGGGACACAGCCTTCACAAGAAGGACCTACCAAACACCCTTTGAATCATGTACTCATGGAGTGGGTTGAGTTGGAAGGGGCCTTAAAGACCATCTGTTCTCAACCACATCCCCAAAGTCAGTGACATCTTCCACTAGACCGTGTTGCTCAAAGTCCCAGCCAGCCTGGCCTTCTTCTCCCTGACCTGGTGGTGCTCTTCTTGGCTTTGGTGATGTTAGCAGAAGTTGTTCACTCCACTCTTCATGACTGGAGCAGAGATAGGCTGAGTAACAGGAACAGTGAGTGTGTTCAGAACACACTGAGCAGTTCTGCAAAAGAGTGAAAACCCCCCCCTTTTTTTTTCCCAAAGCAAAGGAGAAGCTTGAACTTGGTTCCCAACTGCAGATTTGTTTCCTGGTGTGCTCAGTTTATGCAGGGTTTTCTGTAGCAAGATACAGCCTAATTCTGTGTATTGCCCCTCTCTCCACCAATGACTTAATTGCCATTAGTAACTGGTAGCATATCTTCTTTAAACTGAAAAAAAGTGCCTATGAGTTCAGTGTGGGGAAAACTGGGTTTTTATGCAATAGAGTCCAAAAATCAAAGGCCATTGACGTAATAACGGAAATTCAAGAGAGACAGACAATAATCATCTCTCCCAATCATGCAATTCAGAATGTAAAAAGCATGTCCCAGTTGTAAATAAAAATTGCTATGTGATGACAGGAAAGATCTGGAGAGGGGAGGTGTTGTTTCATAGCAAGCTGTGAAGATGAGAGCAAAGAGAAATCATTAGAGAAGAGGGAGAGTGGAAGAGAGGCCAGCTCTCAAAGGAAACAAAGCTTCAGCCCACATGGTGACAAGGAAAGATCTATGTCTTCCTGTCCTGTGCTTTTCTTCCTTCCCACTGGCAGCACTGTGGAAGAGAGAAGGGGGAAATGGCATTTAACAGCTGGGACCTGCGTGTCTTGCATGTTCAGACACAACCATTTACTCGTGGGCTAAGAAAGAGACAGACAGGTAGGATCAGGAGGTGCAGAGGATATCTGAACTAGACAACATGAGAGGGCAGGTGTGAGAGAGGCCACAGATGCATCAAGGATTTAATTTCCTGCTTGCTTTGTTGGATGGGACTGGGACTGTGCTCGTTACACTTGCATGAACCATGGAGAGAAGAGCAACCACAGCTAGCTCCTGAGTGCAGGTTATAAAGTTTCAGGAATAAAAGACTAGACTGTCTCATAATAAATTGGTAAACTTCTAGCCCTAATACATGCTAAGAAAATCTTAAAATCAGAATTCAACAATATATTCTAGAAGATAGAAATAAAATATAAAAACCCAGCATACCACTTAAAACATCAGAAATTTTGGAAATGTACACAAGTCTCCCAAACTCTTGGATGACTACATTTTTATGGTAATTCTTCACAATTCATTAGAAATGTGTTTTCCCTCTACTCATTCATACATGTAACTCTCTAATCCCTTGTGTTTAAGTGATTTGTGGTCTATATGTCTCACCTAAAGATTATTTGGTTTATCTAAAGTCAGTCATGAACACCTGCTTTTTCATTCCTTCTTAAGTGACTGAAATTTTTGAAACATCCAATTAGTGGAGAAGAAGCATCTTGGTTTTGTCTCAGTAAGAACACTTTTCAAAGAAAACAACATGAATAACAGAGAATTTTGCCTATCAAAAAGAAAATTTAAACTGGAATAACAGTTCTGTAAGATCTCTTCCAGTATAAATTAATCTTCTTAACTGTTTGAATGGGACACAGAATTATGTAATATGATTGAACTGATTCTTGAATTAGTATTTTGTTTCCAAAGGAGGGTAGTTTTTCAAAGAGTAATTTTAATTTCAGTATGAATATACTAACATGGTCAGTGTCTCTAGAAAACTGCCCTAAAGATACAACTACCAAATTCTTCCAGCACAGATGAGCTACAAGAGGAATATCAATCTGAAAAAATAAAGCATTATGAGCACTGCAAAGGGTGGTGGGTATAAATACATGTGTTTCTGTATATGTATGCATAGAGATGTAGGGTGTATTGTATATACACACACTCTGGGTGTGTATATATGTGTGTACAGACAGAATTCAAACCCGTTTTCTAGGCTGGGTGTTACTAAAAGAGTCTCTGCTCATAACTCTAAACACACATATGTAAGGATTTGGTGTCTGATTCTGCATGGCTGTGACCTTGACACACGTGTTCTTTATGATGCGGACTTCCTCATAAAACTAGATATTTTAAACATGTAGTCCTCAGGAAAATAGGCATTTATGACTCACAATAACAAAGAACTGTCTCAGGGTGTGTTCAAAAGCCCCCTGCAACTTACTGATAAAAAGCTTAACTCTATTTCAGGGCTTATCTGGAGAAAAAAGAGGTAAAGACCCTCACGAAATAACTGAATTTTTTTCCCTCTTAAGATGAGAAAGAGAGGCAGAAAGGAAAGAAAAAGGAAAGGAAAGGAAAGGAAAATCACTTTAAAACTCCAATGCAGCAGAACAAGTTTAACCCATTGAGATTTTAAATGAAGTTTTCTGCTTCATCAGGAAGAACCCTGTGGTGAAACATATGTCAGAAGAGAAGAAGATATGAGAAACTGGCCTCCTTTGCATATGAGATGATTAATTAAGAGGAAAATCACTTAGCCAGCTGTCTCATTGGTGAAACTACACGTGCAAGGCACATCTGCAATAGGGGAGCAGTATAGCACAGGCAGTGCACTTGATTTCCATGCTAACATAGCAGAGATAGGAGGAATCTGGTGTGAATTAGATTGTGCTGACTTTTTGAGAAACAGAGGAGTCCAGATCTTATTTCAGCCTCAAATTATGAGCTGTATGTCTGTTGTTATAGCACTGCAGTGTTGGTACTTGATGCAGTTGAATTATCAGTTAGAAATAAATTATCCAGAGAAGAGAAGCCTTCCCTCCATTTGTGTTCATAAATTGTTCGCAAACAAAGCCCGGTTTCTCTAAGTGACACTTTTTTCCATTCTCCAAGTAGATTTTCAGAATGCTTAGCAGCTGGTGAATTTTTCATCTACTCATTACTGGGGTAATGTTGTCAGATTCATCTGACTTAGAAAATTGAGGAAGTAAAACACAATTGTGTGCTGCCCAAATACTTGCCCTCCTAAGGTGTTCCTATATTCTCGTCACTGTGGCATCTGAGTTTTCATGCATTTTCTACCACAACTTGTATGTGAAGCAAAAAAATTGTAAACAAAGTTCCTAATTATGCCAAATGGTGTTTTCAAAACTTTTCTGGTCTTTCTGTGGGAAACAAGCAGGCCAGTTGCTAAATGACTTTGGAGCCATGTTTTTTTCCTGAGCATGAATTACAAAATTAGGGAGTGGGAAGCAAAGAGCTGTTGCCCCAGTGAATCTACTGGAATCCAACCAACTCCTACCTCCCCAGTTTTCCCAGCTAAAAGCTGCCTCACCAGCAGTGTCTATGGAGAGCAGTCATTTCTCTCCCACCTGTAATCTCTCCTCTTTACCAGCCTTTTGAAGAAGAGGTGACTGTACAGCACCTAGCACAATCAGATCCCTCTGCTGGCTTGAATTTCTCTATGCTATAGGAATACTAATCCCTCCCCAACAATAGAGACAGGCACTGCACAGAGCACACACACAAATAGACTTTCATTAGACAATGCAGTCCTGAAAGCATGTTTTACAAAAGACTTTGCTGATTGGACTCAGTTATTTGAACAGCAATGGGATACAGGGTATATTACACAAGAGCCTAGAAAGAAAGGTGCAGCACTATCAGCAATGAGATGCAGTCGCTGCATAATTCTGTAATATTAACAGACTTAAGCACACAACTAGCCATAACCTGAATCTTTAACATCTACTGTGTAATTTTTTTTAATGATGCCCAGCAATGCTGAAAATTGTGTATTTTAAAACAGCAAACTCCTATTTGGGTCGACATCTTCCCAATTCTCTCCAACTCAGTGGTTTGCCAACATTTCTGCTGTTAATTACTGAAATTTCAGGTGCATTCTGAGCCTTTCAATTGCCATACTTTCACATAAATATGTCAGACAATGAGGGTGTCAGGAGAGCCCTGGGGTATAAAGCCAAATTTTCCAATTCATATGCACAGTGGTAGGAAACAAACATACAAGCAGAGACATTCAATTTACATAAATGCTTGTAGGATATGTTTTGAGATTTCTGTGCTAAAATTGAGAGGTTATTATAATCTCTGGGTTTCCTTGTGCATAAATGCTCACAGGGTTACCAGTGAAGACCAGATTTTCATGATCAATAGCTTCTGTTTTTGTTCCTCACTTACTGTCACAGGCAAGCACTTCTGTTGATTAAGGGCAGTGAAATCACATATATTGCCAAGGTGCGAATAACACAATTAAAAACCTAAAGGGTTCATTCAAGTCTTTTCACAGGTCCTGTGGGAAAGACAAGTGTTATTGCTCCAGGAATATATAAAAGAACCAGTTTGCAGCCCCAAAATATATCTCATTATGAGTTAAAGATGTGGCAAGGCTGTTCTCAGAACCACACTCCCCATTCACAGCCAGAAGTCACTCTGCCATTATCTGAGACCACCTCTGCAAGGTCTCAGCCTCGGTGAGGCACAGCCCACACACACGTGGCTCATTTTGCCAGGGGCTCTGTCATGGGGCAGGTGGAGAAGCTTGGGCTGATGGAGCCGAGAGCCCTTGCTTGTAAAACAGAGGCAGCACCAGACTCTGCTCCCCTAAGCAGGGCAGTGCCTGGGTTACTGCTGGAGGACAGCTGGCAATGCAGAGGGAGTGCATACAGCTCAAGAAACTGGCTTTGCCTCACCCTCTTCCTCACCCTCTTCCTCCCTCTGCACCTGGGGCATGGCCTGAGGACCAGCCTTGCTTCTTGGTTTCCTTTTGGGCCAGTTCTTCTGCGTTGCACACATAACACTGCTGCCCTATCCCCCAGGAAGAGGACCTTATCTGTTGATGGGTGATGAGGAAGAGAAGCCTCCACAAACTGCTCTCTTTAACCACTAACTCCTTTGACAGCTGGCATTTGGAGTACAAGAGACCCCAGATAATCATTCCCAGCCTGCTGGGTACAGATGAAATCCTGTAAATTGCAGAGCACCTACCCCAAAGGGGTGAACACCTTTGACCCATAAAGATGGCTTTGCACAGATCACTGCCGCCCCAGGTTGAATCTTTGACTTGGTGACGTTTATTGTCCTAATCCTTCACCTCATTTGAGCTGTCCCACTGACTCAAAATAGGGTCACTGGAGTCTAAAAGGAAGAGGGCAAAAGCTGCCAGCTGAACTGAGATTGCCAAACCTATGGAGTTCCTCAGGTTTCATAGTTAAGTCAGGCAGCTACTGCTTGTTCATCTGAGCAGGAAGCAAATGCATCACAGAATTATTCTTTCCCTCATGTCTGTACAGAGACTGCACTCAGATATCTGGTGGATATCTGAGCTGGGCATGGGAAGTGCCCAAGGTGAGATGGTGGGGCATCCCCATTATAGAGGCAGAATAGATTTACAGCATTCACAGAGTTGAATATTTAAAATCTGAAACATGCTGGATTGACAGGATCATACTGCATTTATAGAATGAATAAAAATTCCTTATTAGCTGTGGGTGAAGACAAGGAGATAAGCAAAATACATGAGCAATTAGGTAACTTAACACTGTTCAGTTTATATCAGTTGGCAGCTGGTCTGCAGTCTCACCTGCAGGTATTCAGCAAAGAATTAATATGATCAGTATACTCAAAAGTTTTTGATTTTTTAAAATTTATTTTCACACCCATCTCAAACATTTTCACTGTGGCTATGAAGCAAATTTGTTTTCCCAATTATTCTGCCTCTCTGGCAAACATCTGCTGTCCATGCTGCTCAGTGCCTGTCAATACACTGAACTTTCAATTGTTTCTTGTCTTGTTTCTTGCAAAAATACCAGGAATTTTACTAGGAAATAAGACCCTTTTCCCAAAGACCTTCCCTCAAAACCTCAATCATTATCAATGCACCAAACTTGCATTATACAGAGATACGGTATTATTAGACTTCCCTCTAACTTTTGTTCCTAATCCATAAATTTGATCCATCTAATTAAAACAAAACAAAACCAAAAAAAACCCACAACCAAAGACAATATATTGTGACTATTTTTCAGCCAGAATACTTCTAGCTGGATTGCGAGCAATTTATTTTCATGGGGACAATCATATAATCTTAAAATAGTTCAAGTTGAGAATTCCTATCCACATTTTGGAAAAAACCCAAGAGAACCTGGTGCATCTTCTTATAATAAGCAGACAAAAGATCCCATGGGGCACTAACTCCTCATCCAGTTTCCCCCTAGGGCCTTTTGTGGGGTCTGACAACCTGGGTCTGCCAGAGAAGTTGTGTGCAGTGTATTCAGGACTGTAGAGCTTGTCCTGGATGTGTCACTTGGCCAAGCCTGTCACTAAATATACAAGATTGGATCTGGACCCTTGTTAATATTTTCACAATACACAAGAAGAACCTCAGTGAGTCATGACCATCCTCCTGGACATGCTTGGAGAGCACCAATAGCAGTAATTTACACAAGCTTTGACAAACCCAAGCTCTCAGAATGCTGAATTAGCCTGCCTGTATCTTTCCTGGCTGTAACAGAGAACAAGCAATAGAAAACAAGCTGTAACATTCTAAACTGCAGAACAAAGTAGAATAAAATATAAAGGTAACATCTAATCTTTCTTGTTCGTTAGAACCTGCAAAAAAGATTGAAGAGTAATTAGAAATTGCTGGTTGGGATTCCAGAGATTCTGCTTGCTGTGTCTTTTCTGCTGAATCAGCCTGCCCCATTCAAAGCTTGAGAAATATTGTCAGTGTCTACAGCCATACAGAACAAATACCCTTACACAGTATCTGGATCAAACCCTGAATTGGAGGCTGCTCCCAGCAATGCTGTCTGTACTTTCTGCCTTCATTACTGATACCATGGTATAAGAAACAATTCTGCTTTGGCAGCTTAGTTATTAAAAATAAAACAAAAGTACTTTCTTCAATTGAAACAAGAAAGATCACATAAGATCACATAAGAAAAAAAAAAGATATATTGCAGTACCAAAAATTCACGAGTTTTTCACAGCTTATGAAATCATAATCCACCCCCTTTTCTTCACCTTTCTTTTTAATACTGTCCCAAAATTAACACTACCACACTGCAGCTGAGCCTCTCTGCTCACTTGACTCTTCAGGCCAAAGTCTCTCTTTTAAAATTTACTGAAATATGCATAGTTATGCAAGCAGAGGACTTGCCCTCCTGTTACCCTCTCTTGCTGAAAAACCAAATTGCTTGTCCTTAAGCCCATGTTTCTAAATTTCTAGGAGTAGAAGCACATTGTGGCTTTAAATATAGACTGTCAGTTTGTGGCTTGAGTCTCATGTTACACACAGACAGCTTGAGACTCTAAACGCAAGTTGGGCAGCACCATTACTATCTTAGAAAAGCGTCAGCACGCTTTCAAAATGCTCTATAACTTCATTCCTGAAGGCGGGGGGAGGGAAAAACATTCAAATGAAACTTTTCTAAGCTGGGGTTTAGGCAGAAACGTTACTAACTTTGCTTGGTCTTATTCGGGAGCCAGAGTTTGTAGAGCCTGTTTCATTTCTTCTCTCACACACGCACACACACACACNCACACACACACACAAACACCAAACACAAAGAATTACAACTTTTTCACAACTTTTTTCCCTTCAGGATTAGTCTCAGGCATTCCTTTTTGTTTTTTCTCCCTTCATACAAGCTGCATTAGACAATCTTTTCCTTAAGCGACGGGCTGATAAATCCACTCTTACTGTAAGGGGGGAGGGGGGTAAGGGTACTCACGTGGTTGAGATGTCGCATTGTTTTGGGAACTCATAATTTACGCCTTTGAAAAATGCCTTATTTGTGTTGACAGTCTCTCTTCCCTGCTCAGAACTGACGGCAGGATTGAGCAGAACAGCTGGAAGAACCCAGGAAAATGCTCCTCTTGTTCGGGCTCTCCTTGCCTGGCTCCTGACCCCTTTACAACTGGAAAAGGAAACAGCACATGTGTCATTCTCTTTTGCCTGTGTAGCTCACATGAGCGGGGAGGGGCACCCATTTGCAGATAGCAGTAACTGTATTCAAGTTTTGCAAGTTGGATGTATTCCACCCCTTTGCTTTTATTAGCCAGCAACCAGTGGAAAGAAAATGCTCTTTTCATTCTTAGCCAAATCTAGACGTACCTATTAAATCCACTTCCCAAACCCCTATCCACTTCTGTTGATGTTATTTAAGTGCAAAACTTGCTGCTGACTCTCTTTTCTAAAATGTCTACCATTACTAGGTAAGATTGAAAGTAGGACTTTGAATATTCATTGCTCATCATCCCCCTTTAACACTCACAGTCTGACTGATTCTGTCCTTTCAACAGGTGAAGATTCAGGATGGCATTTACTGAGTCAAAGTAGTTACATCAGCACATACCATGAATCTACACTGTGCTCAAAACAAGGAGGAACCTCTGGCTACAGCACAGGCTGAGGCACAAATAACTGCAGTCCTGGCTCTAACACAGGCTTCCTATGGCACCTTTGGCAAAACTTTTAATCTCTGCCCCAGTTTGCCATCGGTGGAATAAAGATGAGACACCTGGTTTCTCCCTAGTCTTGGTACTTTAATTTTAATGTACAGGCAGGTGTTATTTATAAATAAAATGTGTTTATTGGACTGCAGAGGCTAATTTGCATACTCCGCTGCAAGTTTTTCAGCCTGGACTAGGGTGCCAGCTGCCTTGTTTATATAGCTGCCATTTAAAGCTATCTGTTTGGCTGTCTGCACGCTGTGCTGCAGTCAGTGGCATGTAGTCACTGTAATTGTCCATACACAGACTGTATGGAGCTGACATGGACTAGCACTTCTAGGTTTTACCAGATTTTTAATGCATATGCCTTAAACACCAAGAAGAGTGGACAAAGTTTCCATTTTTCTGGTGTCTGTTATGGAGTGGGGATGAATTAACAGCCTGCCTGTGACAGCAGAAACACAGTAACCATCAGGATGGAAGTGGAAAAAAACAGAGTAATGAAATTCAGGCTGGGACCATCCTGTTTTGCAAAACTGTCACAGGATATTTCTGTGAAATCATCTCAGTGACCTCCTACAAGAATTCAGTGCCATGAACTTGGCTCACAGTATTTATTTAACAGCTATAGGATGGAAAGAACTGTGACTTATTTGCATGCCAACAGCAACTAACAGCTTGTTTGTGCACACGGATGCAGTAAACGACTTCAGTCAGCATTTCCACACTCTGGGCTTGTGGTAGAGAGCTCTGGAACACTGAGTGATAGAGCAAAGCAAGGCACAAAACAAAGACAGGGAAATAATAGGAAAAACTGCTGACTGTTCCTGCACTGGCTTCAGCTCTAAAGCGTGACATTCATTTACACCTGATAGCTTCTCTATGAAAATACTGACGGGCATGTTTTTGGTTACTGCTTCTTCTGTGTAAGAAACACAATGTGCACAGGTAAAATTGCCGCTTTCTCTTCTGAGGCATGAGAATTGTTGTCATGTGAAGTTTTTACATTTAAATCTTTCAACATTAAGATCAAGGACAAGTTGGGAGGCCTTTGAACAACCTGGTCTAGAGTAAGATGTCAGGAGGGTTGTAACTAGATGATCCAACCCAAACCATTGTAAGATTCTGTGATTCTGTGATCCCTAAGAATTTTCAGAACTTCTACTGAGAAAAGATTCTCTAGCTGCTGCAGGCGATGTGAAGGATGTGGTAGTGACGGCTTTATCATGTTAGAGCCAGTGGTCTGGACCATATCAGGAATTTTGTGGCAAACTACTCAAAATGGCATGGATGATTAGGTCCTGATGCTTAACCCCTCTGTGTCTGTGCAACACTTCCTGCATCTGTCTGTGTTCTTATTAAAACTGCTCTGTCTACAACCAAAATCACTGGAAGAGTTATACCCAAGTTAATGTAGGAGGATTCTGGCAGATCCAAACTCACATGGGAAAGTCCCCTGTTGTTATCTTCACTTTTCTTGGGACTTCTTTCTTTGTTCATTGAATAGATTGGGGTTCCCAGAAATCAGCGAGCCATTTCCCAAGGCTATTTGCTCTCAAACAGACTGTTAAAGAGACCTGCCTGACCTTTTCCACTCATCATTAATGGAAAATATGTGATGTTGACAAGGGAAGCACCACGTAGCCCAGCATGCTTCCAGGGGAGCCTGAGACTGGGCACTGAACAAAAAGCATCTCAATGCTCTCAGCCGTGAGGGACAGAAGGCACCAAAGGAACCCAGAACAAAAGATGGGAGTGGAGTGCTGATGGGGAAAATGTGTGATTAATCATTAATTTTCAATTTGACTGAACTCTGTCCTAATCTTTAAATAGCAGAGTTTTTTAGCAAAAAATGAAAACTCCCCAGAAGGGAGAAGATAACAGAAGGATATTTAAAAGTAATTTTTATCTAATACAGAATTCACCAGAATAAACCAGAATTCTGTGGGATAACATAGGTATGCTAGGAAATGTGTGTGTCAGCTCTGTAGTTTTCATCAGCCAATTACTTGATCTTGAGGCTGTGGTGTTCCCATTAACCTATAGAAAAAGTATTGCTTTACCTGCCCTGGTAAATACTTTTGCATCTCCAGCCTTTGAAAGAGTCTTTTTCTGAGTAAGGAAAAGAAAATTCCTTTTTTTTCTCAGTAGTGCTTTCAGATGTGACAGTGCTTTCAGGTCCAAGACTGTTAGCTCAGAAGTGGGACCTCTTTTGCCTCTGATACTGCAATTTATCCGACTCCTCCTAAGCACAGCTATGTAATGAATGCATGGTCAGGCCCACATGGTTATTCTCTTTGATGCTATCTTGCTCCAAGATAAATGATATTTCACAGTCATTCAGGCTTGGCAAGCTGATGCTGCATGCTGCGGCTGTTGTTCCCAACAGGAAGGGAGAGTTTAGGCTGGGCTCAGAGGAAAATAAATAAATAAAACAAAGGAAAGAGGCTCTCTTCAGGAAGTTATGCTTTACAACAACAGGACATCACACTAGAAATCCCTCCCTCTGATGGATTTTCATGGCAAAACATAATACAAAATCTGTAATTTCATCCTATAAAGGCAATGGCAAGACTGAAAGAGGCTGAGTGGAAAGCTATCAATGATGTCCTTCACTGCCCACACTGCAGGCTTCAGAGAAGATGTTTGGATGCATCATCTGGACATTTGAGGAGAAGATGTAGCAGCAGCTGTGCCTGGCTGTGAGTTCAAGATGGGCCTTGTGACAGCAGTGGTGGGCACATTCAGATAAACCAGTGGCTCAGTGTCCCACTGGGCTGCGTGCCATGGTCACCTGGCCAGCTGGCGGGAGAGGTGCTGCTGGCTTTCTCCTCTCCTTTGCTGGCTACACACTCCAGGCTGTCTTAAACATGCCAGGCTGCTGAGCTGTGTGAGGTTGGGTGGAATCCCAGATTTTGAAGACTTTGTGCAGGTCAAGCACAAGCAGATATTTAACTGCTAGGCTGAATCCTGAACGAGGAATTCTTCATAGGAAAGCATTTGGCTCTGGACATCCCATTAAATACTACTTTCTACTGATAATCTTCCTCTCCATCTCTGTAAGGAATTACAGTTTATTTATTTGTTCCCTTGTGTGGTGGGTTCTCCCTCCTGACTTGTTTGCTTTTTGTTTTCCATTTATTTTTGTGCTGAAAGGGCAAGGAATATTTGCCATAGACCGTGTGGACCATCTCAGATCTGGTGTAAAGTCATGGAGAATGAAACCTTTGTGATGAGAAAGGGATCAGTATGGACTTATTACCCAGGATGGACTGTGATGGTGATATGACTCATATTTTATGTGGTGCCTATGCAGCCTGCGACTTTAAGCGCAACAAGATTGTGAAATCCTTGGAACACAGAGGAAGAATTTTTTGTCTGCATTCATAACACTCAACAAGTTCTTGACCTTCATACAAGGCCAAAAGAGAAGAGTTTACCCTGGAGATAAAAGATCAACTCTCCTTCCTACTTTGCATCCCAGGCATTTGTCTTTATTTTTACCACTCCTCTGACTTCTGCTTGAACCTTTGGAATATATTCTTATCCCTGGAACACGTATATCCCCTTCTTTGCCTTATTGCACAATTATTTGAAGTTAAAGGATGTAGTGTGCCTGTTTGTGTTTAAGGTCCCCACTTAATCTGCTATTTTATTTGGCCCAAACTTCTTTCCATTTGTGTCTGGACTCAGGGGAGTCTCCAGTGTCACTACAACACAAATACTTCTCAAAATGTGCCATTTCTCTGTGAAATGGAAATATAAGGAGGGTCTACATCTGCCCTGGAGTCTGTTGCTTGGCTTTCCAAGAACTGTGATTATTTAATGACACCATGGAGGGAAGATGTGTAAGGGTAAGAGTTCAGTGGACAGTGGTGCAGAGTCTCTGTAACTCTATGGTGTCGTCGTGTCCAAAGATCAGACAGAATGTCTTAGAGCCACTGCCTCCTCTCCAGTCTAATTTCCAAGACCACTGGAAAGCACATCTGTTCACACGCTAGACCAGTCAACAGGATGTTGACATGCAGTTTGATAGTGCATATTTGGAACCGTGGTAATGTCATCTGGGCAGATGTGGAGAGGGTGAATCATACTATCAGCTCTTGCTGAGTTCAAGAAATCAGAGCAGGCTTCAGCACATAGATTTCTCATAACAAAAGAACAGAATGTTAAATAAAGTGAATCATTCTGCAATTTAAAACAAAAGGGAAGACTTGCTCCCATAAAGCAGAATTAAACACAGGAAGTCATAATTTCTGGAAGATCTGGTGTAGCTGGATCTTCAGTCTGACTGAAAACCTTTACTCTTCCTTACATAGATGGGTAACTGTGTTACTCTTGCATAATTTCAGTAAGCTGAGTTTTTTAGTTGCTGCATGTTAGAGAGTGTCCAAAGGAGAGCAGCAAGGAAAGATGGTGAAGGGCCTTGAAGGGAAGTTGTGTGAGGAGTGACCGAGGTCACTTGGTCTGTTCAGCCTGTAGAGGAGGAGGCCGAGAGGAGGCCTCACTGCAGTCATGACTTCCTCATGAGGGGACAAGGCGGGGCAGGCACTGATCGTTTGGTAGTGACCTGTGACAGAACCCAAGGGAATGGTCTGAAGTTGTGTCAGGGGAGGTTTAGGTTGGATATTAAAGAAAATTTCTTCACCCAGAGGGTGGCTGGGCACTGGAACAGGCTCCCCAGGAAAGCAATCATAGCACCAAGCCTGACAGAGTTCAAGAAGCATTTGGACAATGCTCTCGGGCACATGGTGTGACTCTTGGGGATGGTGATGTGCAGGAGTTGGCCTTGGTGATCCTTCCAACTCAGCACACTCTGTGATTCTGTGATAACCCTGAAGTGGCCAGAAAATTGAAAGTCAGGAGTTCTGATGATTGTGGAGCCTGCTGTTTTGTTACCTAAGTGTTAAATTTTGCTCTTGTGGCTATTTAAGTGCAGGTGAAAATCCTCTCAAAGGTTGCTAGTACAGAATCTGGCCTGTCGTTGTGTAACATAATGATGGGCTTGTCTCAGCCTGAGCTCTCTGGGAAACTGGATCTCCTGTACTTTAGCAAGGGCCTTAGCCTCTTTTCTACCCTTTTGTAGGCCTGAATGTATCAGGCACCGAGGTGATACATCCAAAGCAGAGATCTTTCTAATCACAGTGTGAATGCTTTGGCCAAAGCAGTAGCTGGGTTGCATCCAACAAAGGTGTTGGATAAGTTTGTGGGCTTAAAAGCGATTGCTGAGTCTGCTTCCCACCTTGCAGCAGCACTTAGCCAAACAGACTCAGCCAGATTGGCTGATGATATTTCCTAAAATATAATAACACTGAGGCATTTGCTCTTTTAGCTTGCAGGTACTGTTCTCTCCAGAGAAAAAGACATCAGTTTAAGATTACTCTCTTCTATAAGTGCAAGAGCAAAAATCTTGTGCTTCCCTTCTCTTCAGAGATACTACAGTGAAGTTTAGTGTTTCAACCCACTATCTGAGAACAAAGCTGGCATGTGGATGTGGTAAAGTCACAGTTACACTGAATGAAACTATGGCTCCATAAGGATGTGTGTGATGTCCCCAAGACTTTGTTGTTTAGCACTGCTCCTATCAGTGTTTTAAAAATAACTCCTCAAGATTTTTAGCCCAAGGGAGGCTTGAACTTTATTTTTCTCATAAGTAATGTGACTTGAGTTGGTTTTATTTTAAAAGAACCTTAAACTTCAATAATTTTTTTCTTTTTTTCTGCAAATTGTTTGAACTATCATGAGGACATTTGTATTTACTGACTTGGCTTGCTTCCTTTGTTAAGTGATTAGTTAAGTAACTAAAAGAGGCAGTCAGCAATCCTAATGGAGTTTGTTAGACTCCCACAAACAACATGGCACTGTGGGGGGAAGAAAGGGATTACAAGAGATTAGAACAGACCTTAGTCCTCCCAAGGTCCCTCAGGGTGTGTTCTCCTCTGATTCCCGACTGTAACACTTGCAAATCCTTGGGCTCTTGGAGATAATTCCCAAAGTGGCAAGTGGTTGCCATACCCTGCATGCAGAGCACCAATACTTTTATGTTGATAGTGTTGGTTTGGATTTTTTTTCCTTTTTTTTTTTTTTGTGGTGGCTGTTTTTTGTTTGTTTTGTTTTCTTTTAAACTTTATTTTAAACAACTCATAAAACACCATAGGTATAGGATCCAGGGGAGCCCTGGGGTAAACTCACAGCTACAGTAGAAATAATTTTTTGTTTTCTGCTTACTCCTGCTAAATGGGTGGTTGTAATTCTCTCAAATAATGAAATATTAATCTCACTGAAGTGAGGTTCCTAAGCCTCAGAAGTTTGTTTTATTGGTTTTACACAGGGTGTGGGAGAGAAAGAGTTCCCTAAGTGCAACTAAATGCCCTGGACATGGCTATCCTTGAGGTCCACTCTCCAGTGAGTCCAGCTGAAAATAGGATATGGTTTTAAAGCCAGCTAATCTGCTATTCCTTTTATTTGTGCTGAGTGAGTTTTTTATACAAAAATGGATATAGCCTGCTGTGATGGAAGTAAAAATTTAGAATGGTCTATTCTAATAATAAATTGCATGCTGATAATTTTTCTTACTGCAGTACAGGCAATTCAGCTGTATCTGATTGGCACTAGTTCAAGATTTTTGATGTTCAGCTGGAGAATACACAGCTGCAAGAAACAAAACAAGGCTAGGAACTCTCAAACTGCACATGCTGGGACGGCAACAAGCCCAACCGCCACAGCTCCGGCTCACAGCGACTTGGGCACTGGGACACACAGTGAATGCTTTTACTGGGGAAATTGCATAATGAGTTTTGTTCTTGTTTAATGCAGAGTCCAAATGTTTCCCTCTGGGTACAACGTCATGGACTTCCTCGAACCTTGTTTAAATGACATGCATGAATGTGGTTGAAGATTTCATCCGTCAATTTGGCAACACTCAGGCAGATCTACTTTTTCATTGTCCTTGTGCTCCTGTTAGACATGGTAGGCATTAAGCTACAAGGAAAAGGTGAGATGCTGGAAAGAGAGTGTATAGAGATTATTCCTTTCTTGAAGGAGCTACAAGCAAACTCAACTGAGTACTATGAAATACCCAGTGTTTTATTTGGAAATAGTTTTCTTCCTTTTTAAATCAAAGAGCTGCCCAGGAAGTTATAATTCAGAACAATAAACATAACTACAGGGAAAATATCTGAATAATCTAAACATATCTTTTCTCTATGAGGCAGATAAATATGAATTCTCTCTTGTGAAGTCAGGCTGAAAAAATGTTACAGGGAGAGTTCAGGAATGGAATTGGTTTATATCAGGAAGTTTTGAGAGAAAGCTTAGTTCAGAAATCTTTAGGATCCCTGGATCTTGTCAGTTTTTTTCAAACATTGAAGTAAGAGCTGGAGTAATGCTGTGTAGCAGAGTGCTACCCTGCTGATTCATCTCTGGAACTCAAACTTCTATTGGGGAAGCACTGAAGAATGCCCTTATGGCTACCATGATTTAAGAAAACACAAAGATTTCTCTTAATTTTAAGCACATGATTAGGTCTTGTTACAAGTTGAAAACATGCTGAAAGATTTTTCTGATTACTGAAGGCTTCTTATAAATATTCATATATGGACTCTTCCTCTACATCACCCAAATTAAATTTCCTAATTAGACTCTACAGTGAGGCAGCCTATTGAAGAAACTTTATAGAGATAAGGGATTTGTGTCATTTTATGCAAATTTTGTGTTTGAAATATTAGTCACATAATCTATCCTAGTCTTCTGCATACCCTCTGGAGTCAGAGGAGGCGATAGAGGTTTCCAGAAAATGATTCATTCTGTGGCTAAAATTAGATGCAATGGACTACATCACATTAAAGAATTTTCTCACCCCACTAAGAAAAAACCAACACTCTTCTTTCCTGAGATCCAGACATAAAGGATGTTGTAGCATTTCTACAAATATTTAAATTTGTTATTTCTATTCTGGTGCTGTTTTGTGCTCCTCCCAGAGGCCATTCTGCTTGTATTTAACAAATACAAATGGACAGAGTCCCGTCTTTATTATGTGAAAGTGCTGTTATGCTTTGGAACTGTGGGCAATCAAATCCTCATTTAGTAAGTGTAACTGATTACATGCACTATGTAGCACAAATAAACACCCTGTGTTAATTAACACTCTCTATCAATATTCCACCATTTGAATTTTCACCTGCCACAATCTTCTGCTTCTTTTTAACTTCAAAAACTAATGTTCAGATGTCCTCTGAAATGTCCTGCTGTGGTGGGTTTGCCCTGGATGGACTCCAGGTGCCCACCAAAGCTGACCCAGCCCTTCCCTCCTCAGCTGGTCAGGGGAGAGAAAATATAATGGAAGGTTTGTGCATCGAGATACGGGCAGGGAGGGATTACTCATCAGTTACTGTCATGGGAAAAACAGATATCACTTAGGAAAAAAAAATTAATTTCTTGCCAATCAAATCAGGGTAGGATAATAAGAAAGAAACCCAAATCCTAAACCATCTTCTACCCACACCACCCTTCTTCCCAGGGCACAATGTCACTTCTGATTTTTCCTCCCTCTTCCACACCAGGGGCACAAGAGGCCAGGGAATGGTATCAGGCCATCACAGGCTATCACTGCTGCTCCTTCCTCCCCAGGGTGAGGGCTCCTCACACTCTTCCCCTGCTCCAGTGTGGGGTCTGAGGAGAGGCTGCAGGAACTGGGCCTGTTTAGTCTGGAGTAGAGAGGATCTCATCAATGCACATAAATATCTCAGAATTGGGTGTCAAAAGGATGGTTCCAGACTCTTTTCAGTAGTGACCAGTGACAGGATGAGGAGCAATGACCATGAATTAAAACACAAGTAAGCTGGTTCCACCTCAACATGAGGAAGAACTTTCTCACAGTGAAGGTGGAAAAGCCCTGGAACAGGTTGCCCAGGGAGGTTCTGAAGCCTCCCTCTCTGGAGACATTCAAAGCCCACCTGGCTGAGGTCCGTGTGTAATCTGCTCTAGGTGACCCTGCCTTGGCAGGCACCTTGGACTGGATGATCTCCAGAGGTCCCTTCCAACCCCAACTATTCTGTGATTCTGTGATCATGTGTTTCTTACAATTCTCTGTACTCTGCCAGTGAGCTGATATTGCAAAATTGCCATTTTCTGGCACAGATCTATTATTTGGATTCCTTAGAGGAATAGAACATCATCTAAAATGTACTGCCAGAAAAGGTTGGAAAAGCTGAGTTTTCTGATCACTGGGGAAAAAACATCTTGCACTGCAAATATTATCTATAAAGAGAAATGCACCTAAAAATATTGAGCTATAAGGGGCTTTTCTCCATTTAGAAGTCACATTAGTTTGACATAAATTAAGTAAAAAAATTTATGTCAGAATAAAAATTATATCAATATGGTCTGTCTCCTTGTAAATATACACAAGTACAATGAGAATTAAGCTCACGTCCACTTTACTCTTAACTGATGTCTTTGCCACAGATGGATATTGATAACTGTGCTGAGAAGTTAACCTCCCACTGGAGTCATGGTGTAGTACTGTGGTTAGAGCTCATTCTTTGTTTTTTTCTAGTACCAGGCATCCATTTTGAATAGTTCATGAATCATTGTGAAGGCAGAATGTTTGCTATACAGGATTTCCTTGGATTCATATTTGGAGTTTCCCTGAGCCCCACAGTTTCCAGGCTGCGAGGTCCATGTGGGAACCCCCTGAGTGTGAGAGAGTCTGGTCACTCTATGGAGAAACAGAGGTTACCTGTTGAAGGAGAGCACAGGAATATGTCTCTTTGGCTTACTAACTTGCCTTTTGGTATCATTTAATTTTCCTCTGTTGACTGTACAGAGACTTTAGCTCCCTTTGAAATACTGGCTGAAGTTCCTTCGTAGGCCATTTGACTCCTTGAAACTGAATGTGCCTTTCCACTTCCACAAAAACGTCTCATCAGCTGCAGTTCTTTGTAAAAAGTCTGTGATGAAAAACCCATGGCTGACCTCACCCATTCTGGAAATTGGTGGCTTGAGCTATCTTCTGTGATCTTATCTACATTTGAAGAACAAGAAGCAACAGCATGGAAGGCCTCTCTCTTTTCCATCTTTAAAGCATGGCAGGTAAATATCTTCTAGTATTTTGGGCTCATGATTCATACAAGGCCAACACCTTGCTGCAGAAATGCCTGTTTAGCTCACCAGAAAGAAGCAATAAGTTTATTGTTCACAAGGATCTCAATAAGAAGCGAAAATCAGGTACTAAAAGAGGTTCTGGATCTGTGGAGTAAATTTTAATGAGTGTTAAGAATTGTGCAATTGCTCTGTAACAATGCAAGTGATAAAAAAAGAGACAATTTTTTAGCAACCAATATTTGGAAGTAAGCACTGAGAGAAAGGGTGAATTTTTCTATTTCTTGAAATCTTACGGACACCTTCCTGAAAGATTTATGAGTGAAATGTAAGTTATTAGTTCAATATCATTCTGTGGCCTGAGTGGCCTTGAAGATATTAATCTGTGAATCAGCCTGTGAAAATCTATGGCCTTTAAAGGGCAGAGCATCCAACAACACGACCGTGATGTCTCTTCTTGTCCCTACAGGCCCCAGGCAGGTGAAAACATCTGTATTGGTTATTCCAGAACTCACTGTTGTAGCACTCCTCAAGAATCTCACTGTAAACCACCCTCTGTGTTCTGCTTTTTTGTGCATGTAAGTAGATTTGGGGCCTACACATTCAGTCCTGAGCACAGAGGGTGTGGGGTGTCACCAAGCAAGCCGTCATTGTGACATTTTCAAGCTGCTGGCTGACTGCAAAGTGATATGTAAGCATATACATGAAGCATATGGGGAGGCAGGAGACGTATATCAAATAGCAGCTGGCATATCAGATCCAGGGCAGCTTCTACTGGGAAAAGAAAATAGATTGCAATTCCAGGCAGAGTGTCTTAACTCTTCTCTCCTTGCCTCTGAAGGTTTTAATTTCTTATATTTGTATAATACAAGTAATTTACGTCCAAAGTTAGTCATTTCACTATATTTTTCTTCTGTTCTTAATGCACCAAAGCACAGCTTATTTTCTGTTATCTCCCTGTAAAAGTGGGACAAACCTGTTGAATTTGCACTCAGTACTCTAAGCTCAAAAGAGTAACTTCAGATTTATCACTGTGCAACCAAGAGTGATATTAGGTGTTAGATTTAATATCACCCATCCCTGTGAGAAAGAGAAGGCCAAATTTTCTGCTAATGTAAAGCAATAGGGACTCACTTGCAAATAAAAGAGATTCTGACCTGATATTCAGAATACTTAGAAACTACCCAGAGAGAACAATTGAGTAGGAAGATATATTGTTTTCTACTTTATTCCATGATTTCAGTACAACTACTTTTCTCAGCTTGACACCAAGTCATCAAAGTTTCTCACTACAGAGTAGTTCTCTACAGGATTTCTCTGCTACCCTGCTGCGGATGATGCCATGAGCTCTCTTTGCACCTGCATTTACAGCTCCTAAACAGATTGGTGTCCCCTGGAAATCATGAAATATTTGTCCTTGCAGAGTACCTTCTTCTTCCCTGGTGTGACGAAATGTGCTCTACCAAAAATAACCTGCTTGTTGGTCCTTTCCCAAAATGCCCTTGGAAGGATGTGGTGTTACCACCAAAGGTTGTTCTGACAAAACATGTGGCAAACAAGGGGGTCAAGGGAGGTGTGGTGCCTGAAAGTGAGGAGTGGGAGATTTAGTAGAAGATAACAAGATAAAGATAGTAGTTGAAGTATTTTAACATGTGATATTGTTGTAAACTGATTCAGACGAAGATGCAAAGGGGAAGAAAAATGGGTTGAGAAGAAATTCTCCTTTTAGAAACAGGCAGAGGACGACTAGAGAGAGACTGAGACTATTCTGTTTGGTGTAGGAGTGCAATAAAGTACACCAAGCTACCTCTGAATGGGATGATTTGTCTGTCTCTGTCCTTCAGCATTCAGGAACCAGGGTAGGTGTGCCAATACCGTGTGGAGTTCTGGAAAGGAAAGCAGCTTTGGCAGAGCTCTGCACTCCTACGGTTGTATTGCTGCTGGACATAGCTCCACTGAATAAACCAGCTTTTCATGGCACACACAGAGCAGGCCTTTTCTATGTGCCCTCTAAAGGTCTGCCAGGAGGTTCAGACCAGTCATCCTCCTGAGCAGAGTTCAAGGACACGAACCACAAAGGCATCCATCCTCTTGTTTAGTGTAATCAGAAAGTCAGTTTTGTGTTGGAACCAAATTTATGGATAGTCATGAACTGAGCCAACTCCCCACTGCCTCAAATGCTTCTCAGCAGTGAGAACTGGAGTCCTTCTTCCCTGGGCTGCCTCCAAGGGATGCAAAATATACTTCTTTCCTCCCCTCCTCCTTCCTGTTTATAACTTGTGTAGTTCATATTCTGTGTCTGGTCTGTCTTGAAAATGGTTGTCACCTCAATTTTCAACACTGTCAGAAATGTTTACCTCATGAGAAGGGCTGGAAGAGCAGCGCAATAAAGTAAAATTAAATCACTAAAGTAGCTTGGATATTAGTAACAAAGGAGGAAAATGAAGCAACAAGAATGACTGAGAAGGTTTTACAGCTTCCCAATGCTTAACACTGTAGCAACTCTTCAAAACAACCCTTATTTCTTTTTCATGCCTGCTTTTAATATCTACTCCTTTTTTTTGACACTTGATTTCTCCAAACAATGTTTTACTGTTTCTTCCTTTTATGCTTTATGAAATTCTCTGGAGTCTGTGGGTTTTCTAACATCTGAATGCTATTTATGAGGCATCTCTTTTTAAAGCTGAGGGCACCTGTCCCCAGATTTCCTGTTTGAATTATATGACGTGCAATTACACTGAAGTTTCTGGAAGGAACTGGTATCAAAGTGGGTCCCTATGCCACAGGATGGGGCTGCAGACTCTGGAAACAAATAGTGCCCCCTTGGAAAAGTCCTTGTATTATAGTGCAATTGATGATTTGCCAGTAGACTTCAAAGGTCTGTGTTCATTTCATCAGAAAGGGAGTATATCCTTGGGACACAATGAAGAAAAAGATGGAGACCAATGCTGATGAACTGTCACTGGAAGCCTTTTGACAGAAAGGAGGGTTCCAAACCAGCAATATCAATGATGGATCTTAGTATTCATTTTCCAGACTAGTGCTGGTGGATGTTTTCACTGGGAAAAGGCTGCTTGGTTGATATCTGGGCAGGTATTTTATTATTCCTTTATGCAGAGGAACTTGCTATAGTTTTTCATATATAGATATGCCATTGCTTATCTAAGTGCATCAGTAAAAACTGTCTTGGCAAAAAGCTTGAATCACAATTTGCCTTTTGAGATGTCTTTTATTACTCCTTTTCCTATGATGGATATTTTTCATATTTTTAAAACTCATGTGTCTAGATAATTCTATACCAAACATGGAAATTCCTGTAATTCCCGTCTGTGCAGAAATATCTGAAGGCAAAAGAAATAAATAACAAAATCCCAAATAACTGAAAACTTTAAGGTGACGATTATGGCAGAAATTCTTATCTTATCTGTGAGGTTTGCTGATACACCAGTCAATTAGGATATAATGTGGAAAAAAACTGAGTGTAATTACACACTTGATGCATGCAAAAAATGGTGGCATTCGCACATCATCCATCCGACAATTTCTCCTGCTTTTCAGCGTGTGTAGGTCCAGCACACCACATTCACAGTGGGACCAATGCCAGTCCTGGGGCACGTGTTCGCTCTTGTGGTGTCGTAATCTGGAGGCCAGAAGGGAAGCCAGACTCTCTCAGTATGTTTCACACAGTTCAACCCCTCAAAGTGCTGAAGACTGGTGTAATCTGCCCACTTGTATCTCATGTGTCTGGCTGCAAAATGGTCATGTCTTCAGTCACACATTTCCAGTGTGCTGGCTTACACCATGCTAATATAGCCATTAAAGTTTATAGAAACTGGAGAGTCTGTGCCCCTTAACACTGCAGAATGTGCAGCCACTTGATATAGAACAATGTTAAATGTCTGATCAGAAGGGAAATGTTTCTAAACAAAATGACAGGAGTTTCTTGTATGCCTCTTCTGGACTCTCTGATGTGTTGTCCACTTGGTGAAGCAAGCTGAGTGCTTGCTGCTTGCCTTCAGGCTGTCCCTGTAAATGAGAGATCATCTCATTGCTTTTTCCTGTTTAAAAAACAGCAGCTCTTTCCTTCCCATTCTATTTTTGGAGCTGATCCATGAAAAGCAAATGTTTAAGAGGATTCTCATTTAAGAGGCAAACCAGCTGGGTCACTCAAAAGAGCTGCGCTTTCTCTTAAGTGAAATGGTAGTGAAATCACTTGGCAGTTTTCTTCCCTATATTCAGCATATTTATTCTCCTGAGCTTTTTGTGGCCCCTCCTCATTTCAGATGGTAGGGCTGTTCACCCTCTGTCCATTCATCTACCAGGGTCTGTTAGTTATGGAGGCCTGGCTCCGTGCTGGATGCTGTTAATGGTTCTGTATGTATGTAACACATAAATATCGAGTAATATACATGGATGTAATTATTGTATTGCTCATTCACAGCCCCACCAGTTCCTTTAAAAGAAATTGAGGGGTTTCGCTTAATTGAGGGTTTGTTTGTCATCTTTCTAAAGTCTTGGAAATCTGTCACCTCATCAGTTTGTTATTCCCCAGCTAGCGAATACTATTTACAATTTTCTGATATTTTAATTGTTTCATCTGGTACAATTAAGTTTTGACTGCTCCCAGCTCAGGGTCTGACCCTGTGTATTCTGACCAAATCTCATTTTTTCCAGAGCTACCGTTCATTGTACCAGTCCAGAATCAAGCTCAAGAAAAGTATGGATAAATAACAACAGACCTTTCTTTTCTTTAGATTCTCATGCTGTGTTTACCACCAATGATTTCTGTGTACTTGCAATGCTTAAATATTACATCTTCAGACTTCTTCATACCAAGCCCCTGGTTCTTTTCTCTGCCTTCACTGACCTCAGTCACCATCTGCCCATGCACATTGATGTATTAAATCCTGCTGAAATCTGTGTAAGTCACATCCACTCCCCTGAATTTCCAAGGGTGTTGTATTATACCTTCAAAGACATGCTTTATGTTATTTTAAAGTGATTTACTCTGAAAGTTCCTTGCCTGATAAATGTCTTCACTCTACTGGTAAAATATTGCTGCAACTTAAGTGAGCAACTCAGAAGGCTGCCTCTTACAGTAAAGTTAGTCAAATGAACTTATAATTAATGTTTTGTCCTCTGTGACCCAGTTTTGAGAGTCAGAGTTATCTGACATTACCCAGCTGGGTCTTACCCCTCTGCTGACATTTAGCATGAAGAGAAGGGGTTTGAGCACTTAATACACCCTCCAGGGAATGGTGAAACTTCCAGGGTCTGTGTTTGTTCCCATCAGGTCAGCAAAAGAAAAGTAGGACAAGATGTGACTCGGGCACTGAGTTCAGTTTTGGGCCCCTCACTACAAGGGGGACACTCAGGTGTTGGAGCAGGTCCAAAGAAGGGCTGTGAAGCTGAGGAAGGGTCTGGATATTGATGGATATACCAATCATGTTGATTAATTTTATGACTAGGGGAAAGCAAGAGGTGTTTGCAAGCCATGATTCATCCAGTCCTTTTGGAACATGTAATTTAGACTGTGACAAAACACCACCGAGAAATTCTTCTTTCTGTTCACTGTCTCTAAGGGGAGTCTAGAAAACCTCAGATATGGATGCTAACCCTGAAGACTTCACAAGTTAGATGACGTGCATCTCATCTGTGATGAGACTCTTATCATCTGTGTTTATATTGCTTGTTGCTTTTTGGCAATAGGTGTAATAATGTGGACTGCATCTGCATTAGGTGCTGCAGTAGGTGGTCTAAATGTGGCCTGGAAAGGTTAGCTAGGATTTGCAAGTATATATATACAAATATATTAGTCACAAGAAAACTACAGCGAATGGCACACAACAATAAAAACAGGATTTTACTGCATTAGGTGCCTTTAAATAGCCTAGACTTCAGTTCTTTATTCTGCTCGATTTTACTAGTATTTCTGGACTAGATATTTGGTTTATTCTCCCCCTCAAGTAGCTCGTCCCCATTACCTCTGAATAACGAGACATGGGGAGTCTGGCATGGCTGGACAAATTATTTTGTACATCCAGGAAGGAGGAAATGACTGGGTTCATCATTGGTGGGACAATATCTGGAAATTATTTATGTTCTTTAATAAGTAAATGCATTTTACCAGGCCCCAGGAAAAAAATGAGATGCTGCCTTGTGCACATTGTATCAACTTAGCAGCAAAGCAAAGAAGCAGGAGAAATGGGGTCCAGCAGACTCGCAGGCAGGCAGTGAGAAACACTGAACAGTCAAACCTCACAGGGCATCTTCCTGTTCTCTGTCCTCAGTTGTGGAAAAAAAAATAAATGAGAGAGGGAAAGGGATGCACAGGAACTTTGTGAGACAGCAAAAGAAAATGAAGGGAGAGAAGGAGGCTTATATGATGAAACTGATATCCAGAGGATATCAACCGAGAGAAAAAGTAGTGTTTCAGTGATTCCATCTTCAAAAAGAATAATATTTTGCCTGTGATTCTGCAGGCATATCACCCAAATCTTTTCACATTTTCATGAATAATCTTCCTAGTACAATAGAACCTATTTTTATTAAAATTATAGAGGCACTTGCAAAGATACTGGAGAAGAAGATAAGAATTCAGACTAATTCTGGTATGTTGGTGACATGGTTGGGAAAAATCTCTAATGAAAGAACATAGAAAGAGAAAGAATGAGATGCCAGAATGAGAAAGGAAAAATTAAGAGCCCAAAGACAAGGTGAAGAATAAATAATAGTTTTTCAGACAGATGAAGAGTTGCAACAATTGAACAAATCTCTTCGTATTCATGATGTCCTGGGAAAAGCAAAGATAAAAGCAGAAGTATCACCCACAAAATACAGAAAGTTATCTGAGCATTGACAAAGCTTCACATGAACTGCGATGCAGAGCTTTCTACACTACATTACAGAAAAAATGTGAAGCAACTGAAAACGTCAGGGGAGATTGAGTGAATGATCATGACTCTAATAAACATGACCTCTAATAAAATGCTGGTAGAGAAAAAGTGATGGCTTGGGCCCTTGACCTAAAGAAAAGACACCTAAGTGCAGAAATGATCACAAATATACAAATTTATAGAAAGATGCTGTTTTTCATGATTGCAGAGCCAAGACGAGAAGTAACAGAAACAAAATGCTGTAAAGGTAGTCTTACATCAGTCAGTGTTAATGGAGAAGAAAAGGGCTCCTTAGTTCACTGCTTCCAAACATGCTTCCATACCTAGGTTCTCTTCTAAACATTTTGTTGCCTTGGCTTACATTGGGTCAGGGCAATAAAATAATGGTTATATTCTACCCTGACATCTGGAATGGTAGAGAGGAAAAAAAGATAATAATGGGAAAAATTACAGTGTGAGGAGGAAACTTAAGTAGTCTTAGATCAATACAGAGAAAACATTATTTTCAGCATGCATATTTTTTAAATTGCATGTTTGTTTAAAAGAAATAATTTCTCTCAGCTGCCCACTTGAAGGTTTAAAAACAGCTCAAAAGACTTATTCTCAAACTTGGTAGTATCAAAAGGAATTAATTAATTCCCCCTGGTTAATTAATTTGGTTTATTGGACTTTAGCATTGCAAGGCAGGGTGGCATATTAGATTAGATTCTGCAGCTATGTTTCAAGCCATATAATGACAATAACACAAATCCTCTGTTTCTTTTCGAGTAGTCATAAAGAGGATTTTAAAACCTTAATTTAAAGTGGGCGTTTGCCTTTCCAGGCTGCAGCTTGGATCAGTTTCTTCTGGAGTTTCAGGGGGTGAAACTGAGAACACTCCAAACTCTGTTGAAAATTAAAGCCTGTCTCTGGAAGGTGAGGAACATCATATTGTTTTGCATTTGTTTTGAAGAATCTCTTGATGTCAGCACGAGCTGTGGGATTTTTTATTTGCATTTTTTATTTGCATTGAGGAGAAAACACAATGCGACTGAAGTAGAAAGCTGTTGGATTTTTTTCCCCTGGGAAAAACTCTGATTATCTTAGTCCTTGGTATTTAAAAGAACGCCATAATATTTTCCTGGCCTTTTTTCCATTGCCAGCTGTCTTATCTCTGAATAATTCTGCAATATATCATATTCCAAATTATTATTATTGTTATTATTGTTGTGGCTGTTGCAGTTGTTAGTATTGCTAGTATTGCTAGTATTGCTATCTTCCCCTTCTCTTCTTTATGTTTGAAGACCTAATTTTCATCATGGTGAGGCCCAAACACAAAGACCCTGAAGCTAAAACACAAAAACAGCAGCTGGAATAATTTCCATGGGAAAGGAAAGGAAGGGGTCAGGATGATGTCCTGGGATCCCTAACACTTGCACTGGCTTCTTCCTCTCCTCTTAGATTCCACTGAGAGGAGCTTTGCAATCACTGAGGCTGGAAGAAAAGTTTGGCAGCGACTGCTTTGCTCCTGATTTCCAGCAAGAGCAAGAGGAAGGATAGAGCAATACCTGGAAAACCAGCAAGTCAGGCAGCCAAAAATATCCTTACCATTTTGTCATCCCAATTTGTTCCCTATGCAGCTCTGGGACCCCAGCCTGTACAAGGGCCAAAACCCCAGGGTGGGAAGGTGGGCAGTCATCCTCCCTTCCTAGGGATGCCCTGGGCATCCTGCACAGACAAATCCCTGTCCATGCAGGACAACAGCCCACTACTGATGCAGTACCCCATACGGTCATCTGCTGGAAGATATCCTAAGGAAGATATCACAGTACCTTTGTTTCCTGTTTGCTGTTTAAATATTTCCTTTCAGAAGGAGATAATGGCTTGAAGAATGTAGAACTGTGTTTCCATTTTGGAAAACACTTTACTTTTTCCTTTTTTTAATGTCCAGCTTTGGTCTTATTCATTATTTCTCTCCATTGCCCAAACTCATACCTGTTTACTCTTTTCACCCTGCTCCACTTCTTGTTCTCCTGATTTCTTTCTTTCAAGAAAAATGTAAGAACTCCTTGCATTCATTCAAGCCTCCTTACTTCTTGTTTAAAATCTCTCAAACCTCCCAGAGCCCTTTTTTCCTTTTTTTTTTTTCCACATTAGAAAACAAACAAAAGGTTTAGGATCCTTCCCCTATCTTTGAGCCAAGGCATCTTGAAAGAGGAAGACTCAGATAAACATCTATTCATCTCCACAACTCCCAGATGAGGCTCAAACAGTCTCCTTTACGGATTAAAGATAAGACACTATCTGTAAGCAGCATTAAGAACAAGAGCTCTGGTCACCAGCAAGGGAAAGGAGATTGCTCCAGCCCTGAGCTTCTGTCACAAGGACTGACCTCTCCTGAGTCAGAGGTGTACTAAGAGAAGCACGTCCCTCTGGCACTGTGCTGTAGCTTAAGACACTCTTCACAGCCCAAAGGCCAGAAACAGAAAATAAATTCGCCTCTGTATTACATGAGAGACTTTCAGGCAGCCTGGGCTGCCCATCTGATTAGGTGGGTGACTCACCAGAGTCTTGTGAGGGGAGATTTCAGTTTCTATGTCCATAGGGCTGAGTCAGTCCTGCATAAACACAACGGAGGAGGAGAGTGCAAAACATTGAACACGACAAGCCCCGGTCTTGAGGAGTTGTGTTCCAGCAAGGAAAATACATTCCAACAAAAACCTGCTTCTGACACCCTCCTTTTTCTCTTTGCCTTGCTTGGGAGAATTTTCTGTCACAACTATTCAGTGCCACAGCACTCTGCTCTCAGTAGCCCTGATTGGGAGGGAAGGATATCCCGAGTGCCAGGGGCAGATGCTTGTGCTGCCTCACCAAAAGCACCGCAAATCCATGCTCCGGGACACTGTGTTAGCACATACTTATTTGGGCTAACAAACCTTCAGAGGTGCAGAAAAAGGAAGTCCAGGGAGGAATGTTGATATAAATGTCCCACTGGGGGACTAAAGGAGAGGTCCTGGATTCTGAATGCCGTTCAGCTGGTTTGTGTTTTCTTTGCGTTCTTCTGAAATAAAAAATTAAGAAAAAGGAGAAAGAAAAAAAAAAGGAAAAAAAGTGATTCTTGAGGAGGAAACCCTACCAAATGACCAGGACACTTGGGTGTGATGAGGAGAATATTCTTCTGAGAGCAGAGGAAGGCACATAAGCTGTTTTTTCTTTGTGGTATGAAACCTGACAGTGAAATTTCAACATTGAATTCCCTCTTCATAAGGTTCAGGCTGTTTACTTTCAGGTAAGGTTGCCTCTCTTATTACTGTCAGAGGTCAAATCCCGAGCAGTTAAAAGAAGTATGTTATTTTAAAGCCTTTTATATTTCTCGGCAGGCTTGTTAGGCAGGACTGGCTTACCCATAGAAGCGTCAGTGAGAAGTGCAAGCTCTTTCACATCTAGGAAATGAGTCGGGTCGGGCAGGAATCAAGCACTGCCAGTGTCTGGCAGCTGATGGCCAGTCTCAGTGCAATGACCTCCTTGCTCTGACTGCTTGGTGGCTGAATTAAAGTTGGAAGTTTCAGTCAGCAGAAGGAACAAGGAGGTCAGGTTGTCTGAGTTGTGTTGTCTGTGACTCTGGATCTCTGACACTCACCTGAGCAATTTGCCCCTGGTCCCAGTCTGTGCTGCTGGTCCCTGGTTCAAAAGACACAGCACAGGTATCACAACAGCAGCCAGCAGCCACTGCCAGCAAGAATCTTAGCCTCATTCTTGCTTCACTAAACAGGCACAAATCCTTTAACCCCCCTTTGAACATTCTGTGCTTCAGGTCACTGTCCTGGGAGCCACATGTGGCTTGGTTTTAGCTACCACTTCATAAAATACAAGAGCAATTTCTGATACATGACAGCAAAATGCTTAGATTTTGAAGGTAAGCCTCATCCATGGAAGGCACTTTACGAAGTTATCACATAATTTCACCCCCTGGGCTCAGCTGAAGTATTAGCTGAGAAAGGATTCACTTTATACTGAGTCGATCTGCAAATTCTCTGAGCAAACAAAGCTGCTGCAGCATTTATATTGTATATGTTTTTCTACAAGATATTCAGGACTTTCAGATACAAGAAGGAAAGACCAGAACCTAATGTTTCTCCTTCAAAGTTCAAAGGTGCTTTTGTTCTCAATTCATTTTTTGTGTCAATTAAAGGCAATTTACTTCACCAGCTCACTTGTGGAACCATTTATTCAGGACAGAACAATAACACAAAGCACTGAGTAAAAGGCAAATGAAATGATTGTCACACTCTCTCCCTACTAGCAAGTATATTGGCTTCTGATCCACATTCCGAACTCGGATACCTTGCAGACAATGCTAACATTCTGACTTTTGTGGTGAAGAAGTGTTTTTAAAAAGATTTTTATTAAATTTCTCTGAGTTTTTCTGTTTTAAAAGCATGATGAATCAGACTACTTTAGAGCATTTTTTAACATATTTGTTTAAAACAATATTGACTCAGATTCCTGTTTGAATGCACAAGTCATGATTTGTTTGACCTTTTTAATCAATATGCTACTTTGTTCATTATTGCCCTCTTTTCCAAAATAACTGCCAAGTCATCCTGTGAACTCGTTACTTGACCATGTGTTTGTTCATTTAGGGATGAAGGAAGTGGGAAAAGCGAAAACAGTCTCACAGTCTGCTAACATCCAGTCTCAAATATGTGTTTTGCTATAAAGTAAATCCAGCACGAAAGGACAAAATTGTTTAAAATTAGAAGCAAAACCCTCAAAAGTCTTAAAAAAATATTTCAAACCCAGATACTTTCCACTTGAAACTGCAAAAACAGGAAAGTGTCCAGCAGTGTGTCAGACTCTAGAGTAGTTTTGCGTCCATGAAATGAAAACAAAGCAAACCCTTCATCAACAGCAAGCCAGACTGCAGAAAATTCCTGCTCCACAGAGTTATGTTAGTCTTTCTTTTGGCACTGTGGATACCCTGAGAGAAATTATTCACTGAATTAATACTTGAGATTTGAGGAAGCAAGAAAAAAGTCATAAAAGAATAAAAGAAGAAAATAACCTGCACAAGCAAACAAAACATACCTGAATGGGAAAACAAATGTTATTCTATAAACAAATGACTATATTTGTCTTCTGCGTGAGGTGGCAACTCTGGGGTCTTGGTGACTTCACAACTCAAATGTTATCTTGTGTCATGGGAAGCAGATGTTCTACTTCTGAAACTATCCAGGATCTTGTGGCTGTCCCAGAGGTGCACATGCAGCCACCTCATGCTGCAGGGCTTTGACTCTTCACAGAAGAGCTGCTGTTGGGTAAAGTCAAGAAAAAACATCCTTGAGAAGCCAAAGCCCAATTTTGGCAAATACGATACCTTTCAAGGTGTTACAACACCTTCTACCTTCTCATTCTGAGCACTTTTTAATGAAGATATGCCCCCTATTCACGTCCATGCTGCTGCTGATCAGAGCTCTTCTGCAGCACAGGAACCACTGGCAGCAGAGAAATACTTTCGGAATAGGGACTTCAAGAAATAAAAGAAGGACTTTGCATCCGTTATTCAGGAGTAGCCTGTATTTCTGAGGCAGATATGCTTGCTCCTGATAACACATTTCTGACCAGCTTTACCTCCTGCTTGTAGAGGAAGGGAAAAACAGACAAATGGGAAGCTACCCCCTCTTGAAAAAATATCATTTCAGGGATAATTAAGTTCCCAAATCAAAGATACATGTTCCAACTGAGGCCTGTTCAGAGAACATGCTCCAATGCCTAACAAAATCCAAGGAGGAACAGGATTACTAAATCAGAAGTGATAAAAAATGATAATCACCATAAAAACCTAACACTAAGACCCATTTTCATAGACTCCCAGTGGAAATATTCTGATACATTTTGATAGGACTGGATTGTTAATATTTATGAAGCCAGGCAAGACCTCCAGATGGAAGCTGCTCTATAAGCAGAAAGCTTTTCTATTAATATTTATTAATCTGAAAGTGCTTATTTAGTTTTTAGGCAATTTTTCCTCCATCCTTTTCCTAAGTAAACTAGCATTAAATCTGTGGGATCTGTGAGTTCTTAGCTTCCCACTGCTGTCTGTGATGTAAATTGCACTTCAAAGAAAAATGAAAAGAAATACAGAAAAAGTTTATAAAGTCACAACGTGAAGGTTTGAGAGCTGTTTGTGGAGAGCATTCCTGGAAATTACCAAACGTTTGGACCCCACATTGAGGAACATAAAGAGTTTTCAAACCTGATCCTGTGGCCTGTATGAAGTACAAAGCCACAGGGAGAGGACTGTGTCCACAGGAGATTCCTGAAAAGGTCATGGATATTTGGGGTGTGTTTATGCTGATGGGTGTTCCTGGGTGGTGTTTTAGGGTGCCAAAGATGAAGATCACCTTCCTGTCTGAGTGATGTGGTGATGCTTCGGTGGTGCTGGGACTCAGGGCAGTTATGTGGGGACCATGACTATGTCTACACTGCAGCTTGGGTAGTCTCGTGGTCCAGTCTGTGCCCATGCTGGGATGTCCTTCTATAGGAATCCAGGGAATTAAACAGAATTTTGTCACTGTGTGCAGCTGGAAGATGGCCAATGGGTGCATCCAGCAGCTAGGGCTGCAGAACTGTCACAGCCCGTGGCCCTCAGTTCACTTATTCAAGGTTCTCAATTGTGGTACTAAGTTAAAAAAACCCAAACTCTTTGACAAAAACCTTTTGTGTTCAGCAGAAGGATGAAAATCTATGTAGGCAAGTTAAAGTTTCCTCTTCACTCATCAGACCTAAACCTAATGAATAGAAGGAATCAGTGAAATGTGCTGCCCATAATCTCACTGATTTGAGAGAAATCACCCTTAAGTGCAACTCATAGAAAGCTCTTTTAAAAATAAGGTTAAACATAGACAGACAGAAACTGTACTCTCATATAAAATATTATTTTGTAAATGGCCATCCTGATTTTAGCCAACGGATTCAGATCAATTTTTTTTTTTTTGTGGTGAAAAAGAAACACAGACTATTGTTAGTTGTCTTTTAATCTGTCAACCATATATCTTTTAATAAGATACAAGGTCTGGAAAAAAATTTACATGATTTTAAGGAAGAGTAAGCTGATAGTTTATTTCTCCATTGGCATTAATGTGCTTTTATTATATACCAGTATTTTCAATAATTGCCCTTGCTTATTTAAGAATCAAGACTCTGAATCTTTGCTAATACAGTTAAAATCATATTCTCCCATGAAAACAAAATAAAACAAAACAAATGTTTTTTCCCCTTCAACAAAATATACAAATTAAAATAAATAATTTTCAAAGCAAAACAGGACAAGGGAAAATCCCGTCATGCACTGAGTCTCCAAGCTAGCACAGCATTATCAGAGACATGAAGTAGTCACTAGAAATTTCCAGCTCTTGACATATAACCCTTTGAACCACATAATCATAAAATGGCTTGGGTTGGAAGAGACCTTAAAGTTCATCTAGCTCTAACCCTCCTGCCATAGGCAGGGACACTTTGCACTAGGCCAGGTTGCTCAGAGCTCCATCCAACCTGGCCTTGAACACTGCTGGGGTGGGGCAGCCTCAGCTTCTCTGGGCAACCTGTGCCAGTGCCCCATCACTCCGTAAAGAATAACTTCCTAACACCTAAACTAAACCTGACTCCAGCATGACATTACCTGCAGATCTATTCTTCATTCCACCATCCATTCTTCATAACTCAGGCTGTGACACTCTTTGGGAACCTCACACAGTATATTCTTCTCTTTAAAAAAAANATATATATATATATATATATATATAGGTACTTGCTTTGTGGTATAGTTCTATCACATTTCAATTTATTTCAAAGTACAAATTTTTCTAAAATTTAGGGACAATTTATTGAAAAGATTACTAATGTAAAGTTGTATTAGACATGCCACCTCTCTCCTATCTGATTTAATACTTCTCTCCTGTTTGTCTTGCATGGACAGCCCAATACCTGTATTCTTTTAATAAGTTGTTGAACCCAGTCATTTGAGTAATTAATGTTGGAGTTCACTAACCCTCTTTTTAAGCAGCAATTTTTTCTGTTCATTCAATAATATAGTGTACTTATTGTCATGCTTAGGAGCTTTTGAAATTATGAGAGTCTTCAATGAATAAAATGGTTTCCAAATTATGAATTTCCCAACTTCAGTTATCCAGGGACCCGGAAGAATAATGACTCTTTTCTACTTCTTTATCACCTCTGATTCTTAGATCCTTCTGTTCTTACTAGCAGCTTTTTCACCTCCTCCAAGGGTTTTTCCTCATGGGTGTATATGTTCTCTTATGATGAAACAATCCTTAAAATGACTTTGTCAAGTGCAGGTAAGTTCTAGTTCAAAATGAAAAGGCATCTCTCATTTTTACACTTGGATAGTGCATGTCCCCTGTAGCAAAGATCCTTACACTTCAGCCCCTGCCTATCTCTTTAATCTCTACTTGTATCCAGGCATCTTCCTTCTAGCCATGGTTATCCCCTGAGCAAGTTTCATGCTTCACCCTCAATTTTTTATGAGGCATCTCCCAGTGCATACCATACTCTTACAGAGGATTTGGGTCTGAGGCATCTCTGTCCCCCTTGCACGTGCCTTGGGCCTTGTTATCTAAGCTTTTCAAGGTGGGAACTGCTCATTCGGATTTCCAGAAAATGTATTTCATTGTCCTGATAATACTGTTTGGGGGAAAATATTAAATTAACTCAATGATGATGACAAATTTATTCCATTATACTCTTTAGATGTTGGGAATAGAGACTTTGGGATCATTAAAAGCAGATTTTTAATCTCTAATATAGTTATGGCTAAGGGTTTAGCTTGTTCTGAAAAAGTTTGGTTTTTTACTTATTTGAAGAAATTCAAAAGAAAGAGAGAGAGCAAAGGGACCCCCAAACTGCTTTCAGATTATGGCCAACTGATAGAGCCCATGCGGTAGCATAAAATATTTATATTCAGGTAGAAAATCAATGAAGTCAGAAAATGAATCTTCATTCATTATTCTTCATACATGCCAACACATACGTATTTGCTCCCTGCAAAAAGCCTTTGCACCATGGCTGGGTGTTTGGTCTATCATACACATCGGTGAGAAACAACCTTCGACTCATGCTGCTTCTGCAGAGAATGCTTTTTGTTAGTGTGGTCTCCTTTTGTAATTGGAGAACAGCTGCTCACTGAAGCTGTGGCCCTGAGAGAAGTGGGTACCTCAGGCAAACAGGTAGCATTACCGTTAGGGTGCTGCATTTTTAAGTCTTTTCTTTTTATTTATGGCCAGTTCTGTTACCCATTCCATGCACGCACACACACACTCCTTACCCCCACCCAGTTTCCTTCCTTACTTTCCCCTGCACTTGATTTGAGGGTTTCACAGCTTCTATGTGTTCTTCTTGTGCTGCTCGAATAATTTTGGGAGGTACTGCCTCAAGAAAACAAGTCAAAGCCAGCAGAGGGATTGAAAGAAGCTGTGCAATTACTGGTGTGGAACACAGAGCATTTCCACAGGATTATTCCCACAGGTACCACAGGGGCAGCTGTGTGAACTATTGGAATGAGACAGCTGTGTCTCACAGAAAAAATGGTTCAGGCCATGACAATAAGGACTTTTTCTCCCCCAGAGACTGCAAAGGGGTTGTATCAGATTTTTTCTGAATTATGTGTAAGAAGAACTGTTTCACAGGACATATGGCTTTGCTGGTGAATCCTTAGTTACATTTTCTCATACTCTGTTTATTGCATGATGTGGTAGACATGCTTTGACTGTTTCCATTCTCCCCCAGCTTATCTCACACCTACTCTGTGTAGCTGCAAATCTCTATTCAGACACAGGCTTAAGCATATCTTAGGGTGAGCCAGCATTGAGGTAAGAATGTGAACACAGAAGTAAAATCCCTGTGTTTTCTTCTTGCTCTGTGCCTATCACCACATGCCTCATTTGCTTTTGCAATGTGTGAATATTGACAAAGCCAATTGGGGTACTCTCCTGACAGAACTTCCTAGAATATGCCATGAGGATAGCAATGGGTTAGCACAGGACACCTGAAATTTAAACTTCTTTGCACACAGACAGGATGCACTGCCTTGTGCATTGTGTGCAAAGAAGGGAGGATACACAAGGCAGGAGGTCACCCAAGGCACGATCTGAGCCTGGACACTGTTTTTGTTGCATGGCAGGGATAAATCTCTTTGCCAAGAGCAAGTACTCTTTGCAGTACAGGTCTGCCTTTCCCATGTGCTGAGAGTATTCACCTCAGGAGTTAGGGTTCAGGTTTCTCATTTAACTGAAGTCTGCTGGGGGCTGCCTCTGTGTCCGAGGGGAAGTGAGGATTGTTATTACCACTACCCACATCCAGCCCTGCAACTTATGTGATTGATTGGTTTGCCTTGTCATCCTCTCCGTGAATCTCTTTGCAAAGTTCTTGAAAGTTTCATGACCTTATGCATGGCTACAGAGTATCACGGACAAGCTTGTTGCTAGCTTTTACTGAAGTCATACAAGTGAATACAAATCCATTCCAGGAAACAAATGTTCATATCTTAATTATTCTGAAAGGAAACTCTTTCACAGTTATAGACCCATAGACAAAGAGATAGATGCACTTTTCTCTACTCTTACATCCATTATTTTAGCCAGAAAGAGAGAAACAGTTCTTTAAAATAAGCTAGTTTTAATTATTGTAGCTTTTATAACAATGGATCTTTAACATCTGCTAAGCTAGGTCAGTTCCATAGCACAATATCCTGTTCTGTTTTTTAAGAAAGGGTCCCCATATCATCAGTGAATATGCAAGGTCTGCATCTGAAAAAGTCACAGAACCGTAGAAGAGATTATTGTGTAGTATGACCTCTGCAATAACACAGATCATTGACTTGCCTGGGATTAAATCATTGTTTAGATGAAAACATTTTAGAAAGGTGAGTTACTGCAGATCTGCCCTAGCCATTGATGGGTGTTGCAAGGGTCAGTTACTCTCAGGAAGATCTCCAATTTACCAAATAATGCACATTGTAGCTCCCAACGTATTTCTGCTACTATTCCTGAAATACATGTCACAGTGTCCTGGACTGGTATCAGTGTCTATGTGACCTTAATTTTTGAATTTAATGATTAGATTGGTTGGCTTCTGAAGGGCTGGAGCAGTATTGAAATAAAAGAGGTGTCTCTAATGAAACTGTTCTGAAAATTGTCCTATTTTGAGATAGCTTTTCAAAGTCTTGCACAGATATCAAAACATATTTTTTTCCTTTTTTACACTTCTTTCTAATCTCATGCTTGATGACTTCATTTCCTCCAACAATCTTGTTAAGGAGTGCTGCAGATGCAAAAAAAATTGCATGAGTTCAGAACTGAATGAGAGTTTGGAAGAGGTAACCTTTGGGGAAGTAGACGTATGGCATAGAGTCAGGGAATCCCAAAATAAAATAAAATAATTGGAGATGAGGAAAGTATTAGGAAGGAAGGAAGGATCACATTTTCTNAGACACTCTGATGCTAAATCAGCAAGGCATTTCTTATATCTCTGCTTGTGGTGGGTGCTGATCCTAGGGATAAATATTATTTGATAAATACCTACTTTATTCCTTTAACTCTGTTCAGCCTCTGTTCCAGATGGCCTCTTTAGGCATCAGTATGAAAATAGTTAAATAAGTGGAACTGGGAAGACAATAATAGAAATACATTTGCTGGCCCAGACTGAAACAACTTACCAAAAGAAATTCCACAATTAGGATAGAGTTCAGATTTTTACTTAATTTCAGTCTAACATCTCTGAACAAGCACAGATCTAGCTCCTTATATGATGACCTCAGTAGGTCATTTAACAGTTGAATGTTTTTATTTCACCAGATTTGCATTAGACACTTAAAAGACTAAGTCCCTCTATCAAAGGTTTCACTTAGTGTGACTATTGTATTAGGCAGCTTCTATAATATCCTCCATGAAAATTATTTCATTTTCATTTCCAACGGGGCTGTAGCAGAACTGTCTGTTCATCTTGCATTCTTGTATGATTTCCTACCATTATCTTAAGTGCTGTCTTGGCATACAAAGTTATTAGAAAGATGGTGCAATGTGAGGTGGGTAGTTAAAAGCTGCATCGATGCAAAAGCTGAGAGAAAATTTGCATAGCTAGTTGGGTAGATGGAATACAAATAAAAGTACATATGATTATGTGCAAGGTGCAGGTAGGCCACTTATCTTTATCAGTATATGGCAAAAATGGCTGTCACAAACAAAAATGCATTGAGGATTGGCCATTTGAAGCTGGTGTCTGTTAGGAAATGATTTGGATTGAGTTGAGAAAACAATGAGCACTGGCAGTCCTATGCCTTTGGAGACATAGCCAACTACTAATACTGAGCACTGGGAGGATTGCAGACTTGACTGGAAGCTTGAATTTACTCAAATTTTCTTTCTTTTTAATAAACACACACAATGCAGATGAGCACAGAAACGTTTAAACGTAGTGTGTCAAATATATTTAATGGCACCGTCAGATCAAAAAAAAAAGTAAACAAACAAAAATTTTTCATTCCTATTCTAAAGAAGAGCAGACTAGTGATGACAGCTCTTTAGAATTTGTTTCCTGTGGTAAATGACTAAAAATATTTCATAGAATTGTAGAATGTTTTGGTTCAGAAGGAACCTTAGAGGTTATATAGTTCCAACCACCCTGCTGTGGGCAGGTATCTAACGGCACTTTTTGAAAAATCTTGTATTTTAAGAAGTGCCTGTTTCAGAACCAAATGAGGGAACTTCAGGAAAACGGTGATCATATAATCTGCATAATTTCAGTACCAAGAAACACCAAACCCATGGAAATAGTTTTGTAATGTGTGTCTTAAAAAAAAAAAACAGTGAAAAATAGCCCTAGGCTCAAGATAGGTATGCCCTGGATTGCAATGGAAAATATGAATTGCCATTGTCCTGTTTTTACATGTGTAGGAGCAATAGCATAAGGAAATCATGTTTTTTGCTGGGTGACAGAAGGAAACTGTGACAGAGTCAGGATAGAAATCCAAACTCACCTCACTCCCCTCCAGTTCATGAAGATCTTGAGCATGCAAACAAAGCCAGAACTTTTAATTCTTAAAGTGTCATAGGACTTAGGACATAGGACATAGGACATAGGACATAGGACAGTTAAAATATCTTACAGCAGTAGCTCTCTTATGCCACTCTGTGTCTGTCTGAGCTATGTTGTTTCTGCATTCTTTTTGTAACCTGTTTTTCTCTCCCACTTTAAAGACTGGACTCGTTAATGACTCCTTTGTTGGGAACATGGGCTTATGGCTTGAGCTTTGACACAAACCATTGCCAATGGCCAAAAAGTTTTAATCACCAGAGGTTTGTCTATAAAAATGTATCAACTTCAAGGCTAATCAACTAATGACTGAACTTTCTGATTTTGTACAGAAGTACTTTGATGAGAAATTTTGGCCAACATTAAAGTTTTAACTGTCAAATACCAATTTGTATTACACATCATACCTCTTCAAGCTGTATTTCTTCCTCAAAAGACTGATTGCCAAATAGTAGGAGCACACAATGTTAACATTATCTTCAAAAAAAATGTAATTTCCCTGAGAAAATAGGAAAGACCCATAAAATTCATGACTTCAAAAAAATGAAATGGGCCTGTAATTTTCAACAAAGACACAGGTTTCTTAATAAACTATGACAGATAAGAGAAACTTAAATGGCTCTGTCTGTATTACATCAGCTGTGGTGGAAAGTAATTGTGAGTCACCTAAAGTAAAGTGACCACTTGTTCATTTATTGTGCACAAATCTTGATGAGAAAAATGGAGTTTTCTAAATTGGAATGGGAAATCCAGGACTTTGTGTCTTTGTAGTAGATCGGGAATTTTCCACGGACATCTGAGCTCATGTACACTGAGTTTTATGTTTTAATTGGTGCTGTAAGGGAACTGGAATTTTAATGTGCAAGTACACTATGCAATTCAGAAATGTTTTCCTGCAAATAAGGTTCAGATATTGACTTTTCTTAGGGAGGAAAATGTTAGTTCAGGATCAAGTAAATTTTTGCAAATCTCTTTTTAAAATTTGACACAACATATTAAGTATAGTGGGTTTTGGGAGGGGTTTCACTTGGTTTTAATTTGGTTTGGTTTGGTGTTTGTTTTTTTTGGAAGATATTCCTATCAACATGGATACATCCCCACCTAATGTTTTTATCTATCTGGATGAACTAACATTCCTGGAGGAAAACATATTACGCAAGATTTGTTTCTTGAATGTTTGTGGGTTTGGAGCCTCTTCTGTTTCTTCCTTCATCTGTAAAAGATGAACTAATATAGCCTGAGCATGTGTGTTGAATAAAGGGCAGCAAGTAGCTACCCTATCTCCGAAGAAGAAATGGGAAAAAATTAATCTCAGAAAGTCTCTGTACCTGGTTGAGACTGACACCATTTGCTGAAGTTATTTCCAGGCATACAGTCCACAGTGTCATGGGATAAGTCAGTCATTCAATTGATCTCACAAGGTAAATCACATTTATAATCCTTCCCTTTAGAAAAGTGTCCACAATATTTTTCTTTACCTCTGGCTCAAAAATTTCTAACATACAAAGCACTGTATTATTAAACAGTGACATGCAGTTTTCGAAAGGTATTTGCCAAACACTCATTGAATTACTCAATTTATCTCTTCAATGTCAATAACCAAGCAGTGGTTGGAGGTGATAGTGCTGTGGTGATTCAGGAGTAATGCACTTCCATTCATTATTGCTTTCACTGGGGCACAAAACATGGCTTACAAAGACATCTTCTGCCACTGAACCTGGCCTGTGTTATTATAGACAGCAATGCCATGTAATTCCCTTAAAAAAATTACTAGCATCTGTCTTAAAATTGTTTACCCACTGATTTTCCTGAAAGCCAATTGTACAGTCTTGCTGACCTAGTGAATGGGTAGGGAAATTCTGCAAATTTACAAGTTTAATGTATTCAAGGCAAGCTTCTATCAATGTATTAATGGTCCCAAATTGTTACTCAGTTTGAAGAGGTCCTTTGGCTCTTCTTTCTCTTTGGAGATTTATTTTCTCCCCATGATGTGTTTATAGGGATCAGTTCTGTAATCTACCAAACTGTCTTATATTAGTGCAAAAGGGACAAAATGTTCTATCTGTGTGTGACAAGATCAGCCTTCCATGCCCCTAGTCAACCTATTGTTCTCTTATATCTCCTGTTGGATCCTGTACTCCTTGAATGCAGGTGGCCAGAACAGCACCCAACCTTCCAGGAAAACTCCCCATATCAAGCAGTTCACATTTCTCTGTTCATAACAGAAGAATTTTGCCTGATTGCCAGCCAGGATTGTGTCTGAAGTTTTGACATAATTTGAAATGTTGTCCACAACACCCAATATCTTTCTTGTTCCCTGTGATTTCCCATTCCTGACCTCATGCCCATAGCCTGTTGTCAGTCTTCAGGAAGTGAGCTTGTGTTCAAATTACTTTCTCTCCCAGTTCTCCTGGCATTTTCAAGGTCATCCAGCTCTTCCTGTTTGGATCATCCTCTATTAATAATGCTTTTCAATTCAACTAGAGCACTCCCACTTTTGTGCCATGATTCTTAATGAAAATAAGTAATCCTGGAGGAATTACACCACTAATGTTTTTAGAACAATAGTTATCATTTTAAAACACTCTGTTGTATCACTTTTGGTGAGCAACTTGGTCACATCAACTAGCTGGAAAACGTCCAATTTTTTTACGTGCAAGGAATGCTTCATGACAGAAACGTCTTCTAGGGGATAACAGTAGAATGTGAGGGCAAGAAGTAGAGGGATTCTTTCTTCCAATTTTTAATTCTAAGTCTGAAAAACACAACCTACAGTCAAAGTACAGCCCAGAGGAGTCTTGCAGTGTTAGGGTGTTGGACTAACCAAATAAAAATTTCTGCATTTTGTGGCAATCTAAAGAAAAGTAAAAGAATTTGTGATTGTATCTAAAATAAATGTTGCCAGTCTCTGCAATGTATAACATCAGTTGAAATCAATGTAACTATCAGATAAAATAATATTCTACTGTGTCTTGTTAGCCTGTCAAGCTAATCCATGCAAATAGTCTTTATGCATAACCGTCTTATTCAGATACTTGGATGCAATCCATCAAACACTTCTCATCCATTAAATATAATTATATGCTTTGTTGGAATAACCAGATGTTTAGTGCTAAGCTGAACAGATGTCTGTGCTTCATAACGGAAGGTTATAAACCTATTTACACCAGTATTAAAATGATGGAGAAACTGAGTAGTTCTCACTTCATTTTGGCTAATTGCCACCAATTCACTCTCTTTGGATCAACTTAACAAAGGTGCTAAGTTTGCTACAGGGTAAATTTGACACAGGAGTTAGTAAAACTACGCTGACCTTTTGTAATGTGTGCATTGATGACCACTTTGGGTCCCTTAAAAAGCCTTAATTGATCTTGCAGTGAGTTTGTTTTCAAGGATTTGGGTCCAGATTTTTTACAGGGCTAAGTAAAAGGCGCGTTTTTAGAATGGATCCCTTTCACTCCATTAATATCTTTGGGGTGGGGAATGCAGTCCATATTCTCAGAACAAGTCTTTTGAAATGCAACACTGGGTTTATGGAGACCATTCCCGTTGTTCAATGCACCTCCTTCTCTTCCTCAAAACTTGAGATCCAGATTCAAAGCTTTTAAGCAATCATCTATTTCTAAATGATTTTCATTCTGAGATAAAAAGAAGTGATAGCCTAGAATTTGTTATCTTTCACACATAATTTACCCTAGTTATCTGTATTTATTTTATTTTCAATGTTTTATCTGCAAGTAGAGCTCTGCCAGAAACAAAATTTCCAGGTAGGACTCTTTTGGAAACCTGAGTCTGAGAATTTTTTTAAGGTGGTAACTAGAGCTGTAGGATTAATTTCCACAGGAATTCATCTGCTATGACATCCCTGCAGCCCAGTAAGCCACCTAAATATTTATGTACATAAATACTTTTACAGAATCCAAATTACAGAAATGTATCAGACACATACAATGAACATTTTCGTTTAAAATAACTTTGAAGATCTAGAGAATTATCTTTTTCTGCCTATGGAATTCCTTTAATTTATAAGCATTTCAGGAGTATGATGTGACTCTGAAGGATATATATTTCTTCAACAGAAAGAACTGGGACAAGTAAATAAATAGCACATCTGGTTTCTTGAGTCAAAGCAATTCAGGGTAAATGGTGTCAGAAAAGGTGATTAATAAATGGAGGATCCTAGAGCAGACCAGAAGTCTAGGGGCCCAAAGAGGAAGAGAGATGGCAAGGACAACTTTTTCTGTGGAAGAGTGAGAAGAAATCCTCAACCAGTAGGAGAGACATAGAGGAGACATGAGGGAGCATTTAACTCAGCTGAAATTCAGTAGAAAATTCTCAGAGAGATAAACTGTGCCACCACTTGGAATAAGGAACGAATAATTCCTTGTTCTGGGGCAAAAAGGGAAGTTTATCCAACAGAAGGAGTTGGGTATAGCATGGAGGGAAGACATGCTCATTGACTAGACATCTGTCTGCCTGATTGGGCTTTATCTGTTTTACAAAGTGGCATTCCTCTGGGGCTAGTTAGGACCAAAATTTCTCAGAAGGAGATAAAGGAGGTAATATGACATTGGTGAAAACACAGTTACAGCCAAAGGATCAGACAAGAGTCTGAAGGAAAAGACCACATTCTTGTGAAAAACTCACTCCAGGGATTGAGAGATGGGGAAGATGTACTTTCTTAGAAAGCACAAATAGTGCAGCTCAGGCCTTGATTCAACAAAAAAAGAAGTATTTAAGACAGTGAAAAAAATTTCACTTTATTGAATATGGGAAATTGCTCTGAGAAGTCACATTACGTTATTTCTGTTTTCTGACCTGATGAGCTTTGCAAGATTTCTGGAATCAATTTTTTCTTAGTAGTCTTTCCTGAAAATTTGAAGGAAAATCCCCACCTTTTTCATGCTCATAAAATATTATCAATTGCAGTTATGCACCTTGAAAATGTGGTTACAATAGCACCTTGCAACTAAGCTTAAATTGGGATTCAGGACCTTGTCTTTCCAAAAGAACACATCCTATCGTCTGTCAGAGCCTGAAGAATAAACAGATGCATTTTAAATGTTGTGAAGGAGACAGCTTGTCATTGCATGTTAGCTGACTCATTAAGATTTCTATTTCAATGATCATCTAGGCTGATGGAGGGCCATTGAGCTGTTAAGATAATCTCACTCTGATGTCTGTAAATACAAGTCGTGTTTGAAAAGTTTTCACATGGCTTGCAGTTATTGAGTCATATTTTTTACTTCTAAATGCAGTGATGAAATGTTATTTCTGAAATGGCAAAAGAGTTTGAGATGAAATTATAGAATTGTTCCCTCTGTATTTGTCTTCAGCTATGGGCAATCCTGTCTGAGCAGCTCTGGTCCGAGTTTTTGGGTCCTGGATTCCCTGGACCCAAAAACCTGGATTCCCAGCCTCTTTGACATTCTCTTAGTTTCCATTACTCAGCACTGGGTAATGCTGATCTGAAAAGGAGGGCAGTCTGTGACAAAGAAGTTGGATTTCTTTCTGGTCTTGAACTGGTGCTGTCTAGAACAAAGAAAATATTTTGCCGTGAATAAACCGCATATAATATTAAAATCCCAATAGCTATTTTATTAATCTGGACCAAATAACACTACTGATATAAATTAATTGATACATTTCACTGAAATATGTGAAAAAATGCTGAGGTTTATTTCTGCATTTTTAATCATACGAGGCAATCAATTAATGGTCTTGCTTCCCAGGGATCCTCTGCCGGAGGAATGGTATTCACCAGGGGATTCAATTATCACTTCTGTTCAGTTTGATTTCATATGGCACCATGATAAATGGCTCCTACTGCTTGTAATAACAATACTGTGCACACATTTATTTTCTCTTGTTTACTTAATAATTAATATGCCACCCACAGTGACAATATGTGGGCATGTTTATAAAACCTTCAGTAATCAATAATTGTTTCCCACGTGACACTAAGAAGAAATAATCCGAATCATTGCTATGAAAACTCTTTTCTAATGCTCTCACAGTAATGCCTTGACTGGCTTTTGACACTTATCAGCCCAAAATCCTGGAATAGGAAGGTTGAGTAGTTGTGGTTGTTTCTGTTTTATATTTAGGAAACTTGCCTCAAGGTGGCCAAGCTTGCTTGCTTGGAGCGATTCACTGGTGGTAGCACAGAGTGCCATTGGGCAGATCATCTGGGAAATAAGATTTTAGGAGTAGTTTGGTCATCTCAGCAGTATTTCATATCGTGTAAGACAGAAACACCCAACCAAGTTCCCTAAGAGAGCCAGCAAAATTCTTATCCACTTTTATCAAAACAGATGTACAGTCCTTAGTGACATACAGAAAAGGATGGGAAAGAAATAACAGTGCAAATGTTTTTCACACACTGCTTACAAAATAAATTTGATTGCATCATAAAAATACAGATTTTTTTTGGCTATATTTCAAGAAGAATCTTGTTCCCCAGTCTCCTTTCATGAAATGGTATTTGCTACAAGAACTCCACCAAACAGGCATTGATCAGTCCATTCAGGCAGCAGAGATTAAGGCTGGCCAATATCTTAGCTGTAGAACAAGTTATTTCGTTCATACAGCTAGTTGTCAAAATAATTTGTTATAACATTGGACTAATTTGTTCTCTTTGTGTCTCTCCTCCCTCCCTCTCTTCTCCCCAGACTGGAGTAAGCTTATGGAGACCTGAAGGCAGATGTTATTTCAAGATTGTTATGCTTCATTCTGTTTATCTTTCATTTTTCCCCCTAACCGAGAAGTTTAGTAAATAGACTAATATCCATTTAATACTTAAATTAAATGTAGGAAAAACTCACTGAAAGCCCACCATGCTATAGAAAATGATTTGTCAGCTTGGTTGTCTGCATTGGTTCTTCTCATTGTCCCTGTGCAGTGTCCAGAGCTGGAACACTACTGGCATCACCTTTGCAGGAAGGGTGACAGCAGCCTGGGGCCAAGAAACCTAAGGCCAGGTTATGTCCTCTTCTGCCTTTGAGAATACTGGTTACAGTGGCACATATCCTGCAAATAACCATCACTGTTCCAGTGATACCAACCATGTGTTAAGGCACCCAGGAGTACAAGCAAAAAAAAGACACAGTGAAGCAGAAAAGACACACTGTCCCAATGTATGGACTCTACAGAAGCTGTGAATATATAGTGACATAAAACTGTGAATAATTTAACATATGTCAACAGCATGTGACATGAAAGTAGCCACTTATTGATGAAGTTAGGAGTTTCCTTGTCTAGTTGTTGGGTTCTAGGGTGGAAATTAGAATTACAATTGTCCCTCTACAGGCGTAGTGGTGAGGTCTGCTCTAGTTGTGGTTCTGGCTGAACTTGAGGCATAGAATAACTGAAGTTTTGTCACCATCAAAGGCAGGTACCCTCCCCGTGACTTGGTCTATCTGCACATGGAAAACAGATGAGGAGAACTTCCACTTTAAACTGAGGCATGACACTTCTGCAGTTACAACCATACTGGTTTGCAATAGCTCTGCTGGTTGAAAAAGTAGTGAGGAGGGAAACTGGTTATCATTAACTTAAAAATATTTTTAGAGTGGATTTTTATCAAATCAAAAAGAGATATGTCATTGTGGGTCTACCAGAAACATTTATTTTAAATTGAGATGAGGTTCTGTACCACTTTTTAGCTTATTTCTAGCCTTGCCCTCTTGTTTGTTTCCTTATCGGGTTTTGCAATTAAAAATTTTGTTTCATAAGTTGTGAAGCACTTTGAACCTCCCTCCTTCCTACTTTTAATATCCAGTCTGAGATCAGATCTTTAAATATTTTATCTGAGGCTCTGTTTTTCTTCAGGAAAACTTGCTTCTATCTTAAAAAAATAAAATAAAATAATTGCAGAAGAGAAAGGAAGTTTGCTCTAGTTTTGTGGAATGGAATTAAATAAAATGAGTGCCATCTACTGGTTGTGAGTTCTATCCTGTAGATTCCTTAACCTCCCATGCACTTTGGCATTGCTGTGCTTGCCTTATATTAGAGCTCATCGTTATGCAAGAAAGATAATAAAATACTTCATCTTTCCACTGTCTCATGCTTCTGGATGAACAAGAGACGTGCCGTCCTAGTCTTAAATTATAAGTAAAGACACTTTATAATTAAGAAGGTGCCATTAATCAAATCAGCCAGCAGTAGCTCAGTGTTTTAATTATACACAAATATTGTATTTAGTCTCTTCCTTTTGGTTATTAATCATCTCTATCCACTAGACTGCTGTCTGTTTATTATTTATTAAATCCTACTGAAGACTTGCTATATTTTTTATGAGTATAAAAAGGGTGTCTTCAGAATTAATATCAACATTGCTTTTTTAACCGTAAAGCAGAAAGTCACATTTATATTTATAACTGGATTATGTGTACTGTGTTCTTAGCTGTACATCCATTTGCCTGTAGGAATAATTTCCATTTATTATATATAGTGACTTTTGATAATTCTGCTTTTTCTTCCACACTTAGAGTGCACTCACACTAAATGGGATTTCTAATGGATTATTCACCTTTCCCTTAGGTAACAAAGTTAACTTTCAGAATAAGGCAGCAGACAATATTAGACTTGAAAATTATCAAATCAACAAGATGCAACTTCAATCTTTATAAACTTGCAGTCCTGAATTACATAAGGTTGTCAAATCCATTCAGAATTAGCATGAATCAAGAACTCAATACTAATTTTTTATAACCATTAATATTGTTTTTCTTACTAAGAAAGCAAAACAGAGATTAAAAGCTTCAGGTTTTCAAAAGTTATCAGGTGTCAAACCTATTTTTCATTTTAATTGCTTAAGCCTTTGACTTTTCCAAACAGGTAGTTGTCGGGTAAATAAAATCACACTCTTCAAATGATATAATTCCTAGAGTCTGAGGGGTGCAGGATTTACTCCTCACCAAGAAGAGCGAGATTTCAACCTGAGTACGCTCAGATAGCAGCTCCATATATTTCATGCAGGCTGCACTTTGAAATGAAATTTGTGTTTTGGGAAACTACTGAAGTCCAGGCTAAATTCTGTTTCTCACATTTCTTTCCAGTAGGGTATTCCAAACCCTTCAGATGTACCCAGCTATGAAAAAAATAATAATAGTGGAGGTATTGTGGTGAAATCTGGAGCTATGACCCAGCACTATGAGAAAATGAAACTTGGTGTTATGTTTACTTTCTAATGTTAAAAGTCCTGAGCTTTTCAGGATGCTCATAGGAATTCCGGGCCCCTCACTGATCAGCAATTTGGCAAATATATACAAGCATAAAAAACAGGAAGGCAATTTAGTCAGATAGCAAAAGGCTGGAGACACCTGCTAGGAAAGAATGAAACCATTACCTCTTTCCCCTTGCAATGAACCAGTGTATACCTGCTCTGTACTCATTGATTATGTGTTTTTCATGCTCTGTGATTCCCAGCTTCACTTATTCATTCATTCATTCTAGTTTTGATGAGCCTTAAAAAAAATCACAAAATAAATATAAACAGAATTACAGACAGAAAACCAGATCCATTAAAAAATGGATCTGAGCAGAGTATAAAAAAATCAGCATTTATTCTCACTGATTATTTGAAGGGCTAGGAACAATTAACATTTTCTTGTTTGTAGCATTTATGCATCCAGCTTTCCTTCTGGACTCAGCCAACCTTCCTCTATATTTAGTACAGGGAAAGGAAAAAATAAAAGAGAGGAAACTTAGGGAACTCTGTTGTCCCTGAAGGTACTGCTCTTGATAAGGCTTCCTATTCTCTTCTCCGTTGCTGGGTCACAGACACAGATGTCCAGCAGCACCTTTCATAGCCAAAAACGATGGTTGGCAGGGGACTGTCTCTGGGTTTGTGAATGGAAAAATGACAGAGTGGGACAGGAGAGAATTGGATCTCTTGGGGTCACAGGTGGCACATGTCCCTGTCCCAAGTATTTAGTATCCTTTAAGATAACAATTGCTGCCACAGCTGAGTGGAAAGCAAACTATTTGTTTGCAGCAATTCTCTTGTGACCCCGTGGACTGATTGACAGCTTTATTTACAAATTGTGCCATTTGGCCTTGGCCTTTTGACAAATTCTTTCACAAAGGGTAGCTCATGTCTGAAGGAAAGTCATTGAAATACTTCTTTTGATGGCAAGATAATGATTCGGTCATTTTTTTTTGTGTGCTTGAAGGGTACTGTTGGACAGATCAATGCAAGAAGAGAGCTTAAATGCCATAGACATTGTGGGGCAGGCAGCATTATCATAAAGCTCAAGTTTTAAAACAAGTGCAATGAACAGGACTTCTGTGAACTAAATATACACAAAAACATCTTTTAATAACTACCATGCCCTTTTTCTCCTCATTTGATCTCATCACTGACCTATATCAACAGTAACCTGTACTGTCCGAGGGATGCTTTCATAGACATGTTGATTTAATTTCAGCTAGTTTTAGTCTTCCTAAAAACAGGCATTTAATTTAAGATGGCCATCAGAGGGAACGGATATCCCCCTCCAGAGATGCCTCCCAAACACCTTTGGACAGGATAAATGATTGCTTGTGTCCGTCTCATTCAGAAGGAGTCACTGCCACTTGCCCTGCTTCCAACAGCCATCAAATGTTCTTGGCAGTCACAATCTACACTATGAAATCTTTTATATTTATCCTGCCAGTGGCAGGCTGAACCTGCCCTGGTCTATACAGACTGCTTAATTTCTTCGCTCTCTCCTGTACAAAGCCAAAGCAACCTGGACTCGTTTACAAAACTATTGCTGAAACCTCAGATTTAATTTCTGTTTTTCAGAACAACTTCTCTAGAGTCCATCAGTCTATTGTATTTGTAGGATTTATCTGAAGCAGAAATACAGAAATACAAAGTTCCATTAAGGGCCCAGTTTTACAAGGTTTTGGGAGGTTTTTTGCTTTTTTTTTTAATTTAAAAGGCAATTTCTACAGTTTACATAATAGTAATCCCATTATTTAAAATCCTTTTGATCTCTGCATCTCTTCTTAGCTCCTTATTTATGCTGATAGCTACTAGTGATAGGATGAAGAAAATATGTATGAAAAACTAACATGAATACCTTGACTTAGAAAGTACTTGGTCTGAGTTTTCTGGGAAAAAAAGAAGGCAGAAAACAATTCCAGTACACTGTGAAGTGCTTCATGTATAGTGTGGCAAATAAACTTTAAAAACGTCTGGTCACAGCTTTTCCAAAAGCCTCATCTTCAATTCAAAGTGAGTTGGTGCACTTTTGAGTGATTGACCTGGAGTGTCTATAGTGTTACCTTTGGACAGAAAAGCCCCGTGTGATGTGGGAGCCAGAGATCCCACCCTCAAAGGCCAGCTCTCATCAGGTGTGTAGGACATGGAAGCCTGTGTGGAGCAGTGACATGACTCTGCACTTTGATGAAGAGTGACCTAAGGCAGCAGACGCCCAGCTGGCTCCAGAGCTACAGAAAGAATAACTGATGGACATAGGGGCCCTACTGATACAGCCCCTCTGCTCTTGGGGCTGGGTGCATGTTTTTCTTCACATCTAAACCACAGATTCTGGTCACATGAGTTTGGTTAAGCAGGAGTTGGAAAGTGTTTGTGCTACTCTCATTTGTTGTCCATCTACAAAAGGGAACAGAAATGACACTGTACTCTCTTAGAGTTGCTCACAAGTACAGAGGTCAGGGCAGTTAGTCAGTCCTGAAATTCAGTTTTAATCCCCAAATAAAACTAGCAAATAAATAGCCCCCCGAAATCTCCCTAGCAATACGCCTCATAATGGATAACAGCCTGCAGAAGACAGGAATGTGATCAAGTTTCTTCTGGATTCTAGAAATCTTAACTCATTAATCTGTTTAATGAAACTTATTCTCCCTTTCTGTCTGTATATCATCCAGAGAGAAATCTATACTTTCTCAGTATTTTACATCTAACAGGATGTGTAAATTACTTCCAACCTCAGGACTATATGTGAGATGGAGTCTTTGCCCCTTTCCAACAAACAGTTAAAGTCAGCTTTGAATTGGAGAAAGTTTTGTGTCTGCTGCTTATGGGGGAGGGAAAGGTAAGCTGCCACTTCTAGGTGTCTGTGTGAATACCAAACAGGAAATTTGCCTGCTGTGCATGTTCAGAAGCATGTACATATATTTTATCAGTTTCATGAATGGCTTTTCACCACCTTCTGTAAAGTGATTTATGATGATGACTCATTAAATACTAGTTTCATATTCAAGGGCAATTCTTCTTCCAAAGCAGGGTATAATATGGCTGCTCTTCATATGAGAATTACCTTGATAGTGAAAGCTATATTTAACAGTGACACTATTCCAAATCTGGAAAGGTTTGCAATCCTGATTTTTATACTTTTCACCTGAGGGATAGATTATGTTATCTTTATTGAGAAAAAGAGCATGTTCATGAATAACTACTGTGAATAGGATACATCTCACCTTAACTCTGTGTGAGACATCCAGTTTAAACGTTCTCTGTTTTGTCAAAGAGGAAAAAGAAGCCAGTCTAAAGGGTGATCCATTTGGCTTTTGTGGTATCCAATCTCTCTTTCTCTAGGGTGGTTTAATCACTGTTGTGGTTTAAACCATACAAAATGATTAACTGAGACAAGGCATTTGGCTTTTCAGTAACAAAAAATTGAAGGATAATTAAGCTATAACTATGCCTTTGGGGGTGGATAAAATAGTAGAACAAAGAATAAGTGGAAGAAAAAAATTAAACCAAACATATATTTTACCTGTCCTTTTAATATCTCAATTTTGTGGTACCCTCAGTCTGTTTTCTACCATTCTATAATTACCTATTTCATTGAGTCAAAATCCATCATCCTGCTATGTAACTTGTCTCTTCCCAAAATCAGCACCTGCCAACTGTAAACTATTCTTACTTTCATTGCCTTTAATTTTCATGTCTGAAGATTTCTGAATGTACTGGGGAGTTTTTCAAAGCTAGAACTGAGGCTTGACTGCCAGACTTATATAATTTACTTATCCCTTTTCCTTAAAAGTGTTTAGGAAATAGTCTCTGGTAAGAAACCTGACTTCTTTACTGGATTGCAGTCATTGATAGAAAGCAGCTGTCAGCACTATGATCTAAGGATTTAACTCTGAAATATGAAATTGTCTGCTGAAGAAAGAGTAGAGCAATGAATAGCAGATTAAATTAATAAGGAAGGGAAAACATCAGAACTCTGGCTCATGATCTCAGTAAATCTAGATTGTTGTGGTTTGGGTTTATTTTGCTTCTGCTTCCATTTTAAAATTGAGCCTTTTTGATGCAATACTTCTGAAGGTGAGATTTGTCTACTTGGTGCTAGGCACGTTTCCTTCTATGATCTGCTGCTTTAATAGTCTCCAGCATGAAGAATAATGACCCAAAAAATAAACTCTAAAAGAAACACGATTGAGTGTAAAAGATTGTTTTCTTGATTAAGAGCAAAGACATAGAGATGGGCACATTTTATTGGTAGCAAAGTCATCTTGACTTAACTTGGGCACATGATCAATAAATCCTCTTTGTATTATTTTAGCTGTATGTTTGTTTTCTTTGTTTCTCAGTCTTTTATTCTGTACAGTTCTGTACGTTTGTACAGAAGGAGAGTGGTGACTGGGAGTGGTAGGATGTCTGTCCTGTTAACAAATTTAGAAAACTGATCCCTCCTCAAGATATGATCATCTACATTGAGATTTTCATGGAATGATATTTTGTGTGAAAGTATTCCCTGGTCAATAGAAAACATCAATGTGCCAAATGATATCCTGGTAGTGACAGGCCCTGAAACTCTAGAAGAAAAGTGACCTCTTTAGAAGCTGTGGCTTTAAGTTGAAATGCTCAGTGTAAGCTCTCTCTTTTGCTGTGCTCTTGAAATGCATAAAATTTTAATTAAAAAAAAAGAGAAAAAGAAAGAGAATCAATAAAACCTCATCAGCCCTATTTTCAAATTTCACGCTTATCAGTGTGTCCTACCACCCTTCTCCAAAACACAACATTTAGCTGTCCTTATGTAAATAAATGGAGAATTGTCCATATCCTCACTGTGAATAAAAAAAGAAAACAATCAAGCAAGTCAGACCAGTATAATGTGATGAGCTGAGCTACTGCTAAATAGAATTCCTGTTGGGTTTTGATTTCATTTCCAGAGGATGTTTTGACAGAAGTGTTCCAGCACCACCACACTTCTAGACCCAACACAAATGATGATAAATAAAAAGATTATTACTGGTCATGTAGTATTTTATGAAAGCCATTTTTTTCTTCTGAATAGTAGTTCAATGTGACTTAAAGAAAAGTCTGAATAAAAATGCCTTTCTTTTATACATATATTTTTATAACTATAGGTGTGTATGTGTATGCACAACTGTAGAAACTTCTTTTGACTTGGGAGCATGTCTACATCAGTGAAGCCTTGTCAGAGCTCAGTGAGCTTTTTCAAGGACTGGAAGAAGTACAGCTGAATCAGTGCAGTGCTGGGCTTGTCCTACTTGTTCCCACTGAGAACTACCTCCAGTGTCCATCACTTTGTCCAAAAATAAGTTATAATCCCTGTATGCTGTAGGACTATGGTGTGTGGCTGTACCAGGGTCACTCAGGGCCAGGCTAAATTCTTCTTACAGGCATTGTAATGAGCCAAGGAGATGAATCAGGAAATTATTGACTGTAAAGTCCTGCCTTCTCAGTGGGTGTCAGGGAGAATGGTACCCTGAACTGTCCTGCCACTGTGTTCATGCCTCAGAAAGTGCCTGTTCTCAGTGGATATGAGTAATCCATGCTGTATCTTACACTGTCATTCCAGTAAACTTATACCTCAGGCCACTGGTAGAGTTTATTTTATGTTCATCTACTAAAAACTAATAAAGTTGGTCTAAAATGTATGTAGTTCCTAATTTTTTTTGTGTGAGTGTGTTAAAATTTTTAGATTTTGAGGCATTCTACCCTCCTTAGACTTGACTCAGTCAAAGAATCTATATTTTTAAAACAGTCCTCGAAACAAGGATTTCTTTTAGATCTGTAGCTTACTAAGATAATGGGAGATCTTTTTTTTTCTGAAAAAGAGGGTATAATATGGCAAAACTTTATTGAAATAGTTTTATAACTTAATCTTGCATCCATGCTTCTTCATTATCGTCTCTCTTAGAAACTCAAACACCAGTATCATACACACTTTATTCCAACAATATTCTGAGCAACATTTCTAAGAAAATATCAAAGGAGGGAATTGTTATTTATAGAAGTTCATTAAGGTAGAGCCAGGACTACAAGACATCGTTTATCTCAGTTCTGTGAGTTAGGTTATTTATGTTCTTCCTCAGAAATTCCAATAACATTGATAGAACCCAATCAATCCATCAGAGACTATAATATAAGTAACGTTCCTGATACTTGTTTTTTTTCATCATTAAACTGGAATATTGTTCGTGAAATCAATGAAACAGAATCAATTGCAACAGCAGAGTGTCTGGTACATCAATTTTTGGATGCTTGGCAACCTGTCACACTCACAAAACTCCCTTTGAACTCAAAGAAAATTCCAGTTTCATAGGATGAATCAGTCCTTGCATTTCAGATTTGTATAACTTGGAAGCAGATTTAAGAGAATGAGTTCTTGCCAAAAGAGAACTTTTGGAGATGGAATGAGGACTAAGAGCTTGGGGAGTTTGCTAATTAGGTACACTCTCCTTAGCCTATGAGGTAGCGAGTGTTGATGGATCACCACTTTTTTTTTTTTTTTGGTACCTTTTATAATTACAGTGACGAGTAGTAAGGCCCAGAAAGGACAGGAAGAAAGAAATTGCATCTCCTTAGATCTGAGAATTAAGACTTTCCACTCAAGATGTCTTCAAAAGCACTCTGACATTACAATAGACCACAACCAGCTGTCAGGTACCACTTGAGAGTCATGTCAAAAGTAAAGCTCCTAGGGAAAAAAAAGAGTGGGAATAATATTTTTATAGAAAGTGAAGAAAAGAATTTACACAGAACAGAGAATGAAAGGACTAAATAAAGGCAGAAGAAGAAACAAGGGAGGAGGAAAATTCAGCAACACTGAGAATTAGACAGCACTCTTAATTACTTCTCTGAAACTGCACCTGCATTGAACTCACAGTATATTTATTTATATCACAGAATATTGCATGCAGTTATATCCAACAAAATGATCTGGTAGTCTTAGAGGGTTAGAGCTGGTTAATATACATCCTTTCATCATGAGAGTGCTTTAAAATGTCTCCAACATTATATGAGGTGTAAGGTACTGGCAGCCAGGGAGCCTTCTTTGACAAGCTGAGTGTCTTGACCATGGAGAGAGTTTAAACTAAATTCCAGCCTTCTTCCTAGGGATAATTTCTTGGAGAAGTTGGCTGAAAGCAATCCAACCCAACCCACAGTATGTTCTGATGCTTCAGTGATGGAAACATCAAAATGTCTTAGTAACAGAGAGAAATAAAGACTGGTGAGAAAGAAACATCAGGCTGTAAAGACAACAAAGAAGAAAGTTTCACCCACTCAGCACATCCTCATGACACATTTTTCTTGTGTTTTTACTTTAGTAAGTACAATGATCTGTTCCATCCTCAGTGTATTGTGTGGTCTCTTACTATTATATAATGATTGCTACAATATTACTTATTCATTTTCAGCAGGAGAATATCCAAATTTGACTCTGTAGTTTTGCCACATGAAATTCTTTCTTCAACAGCAGGGGATAAGTTCAAGCTTCTNCTTCAAATGAGTATACACAAAAAAAAAAAAAAAAAAAAAAAAAAAAAAAAAAAAAAAAAAAGCAGCTGAAGCAAATAAGTGAGTTATCCTAATGCCATTCCTAAATTGTACAGTTTACTCTTTGTAACGATATGATGTTTTTGGAGCAACAAAAATATTAATGCCCACCTTCAATTAGAATTATGCTACTTTTCAACATGGACACTGAAGATTATGATTAATTTCTTTTATGACATCGTCCCACTCTGGATGGAAATAAAACATATAAGATGCATACAATTTTTTAAAGCAAATATTTAATTTTCAAAGTCTATGTAACATCCTTCATCATAAAAATGTATATGACCTCTTCTTTTTGTTTCCTAAATTTTCCCTTTGATGCAACTAGTCAGCGCTGTAAGAAACTTAGGAAATTCATCTTTATTAACCAATGAGGCTGTGTGAAAAATGTTTATTGTTTCTCATTTCAAACAGTCGTCCTTAGTCATAAATGAGTGTAAAGGAAGCATGACAAGCAATTTGCTGCATGGTAGATGATATTAATGACCTGCCATGCTCATGTCTCCTTGTGTGATATGTGGCTATTATTTTTTTTGAGTGACAGATTACAACAGAGAATGTTTGGTGTCAGTTGTGTCCTGTTATCTAGTTGTTGTTAATAAAAAATGAGGAAAATAACTTTATTTGCTGTCAAACCCACACATCAGCAGCACTGGCAGTGTTCCTCTCACAGAGCAATTAGTGAATGCTCGGGGACAGATCATAAGAGACTGGGAAACCAGAGTGTCCTCCTATTTAACTGCAGTATCTCTTTTTGCTGATAGTGGTAGATGCTCAACCTGTTAATTATAAACATTCCATTTATTCAGTTAACATGCCAATACCAATAACTACATAAATTTATAATGTATTATCACCAATACATTATAAAACTGTCATGCTACCAGGTTAACAGAGCTCAATAAACCTTTACCAGACACAGGAAAAGGGAACCTGCAGAAGGGGCAATCCATCTGGTAGTGAGTGCTGACATAAAAGCTGCAGGACTCACAGCTTGCAGGTCATCACCTTACACTGTTACCTCACCACCCATCACACCACCCAGGCCAGGAATGGCCTGCTGTGGCATGATGCCATTGTGGTCACGCTCAGCTGTGCTGATCCACATTCACCTCCTCACAAGGAAATTGACATCACTCTTTACAGCAGCAGCAGCCTGAACTCTCTGCAGTTGTAAGTTAAAGTTGAAAGAGTACAATCCCATAGCACGGAAAAAGAAGATATTAAACTGGCCAAAACTGAAAAAAATGTGGCCAAAGTATTGATTTATTTTACACCAGAATTCATGCCTAGCACTTTTGATTGGTAGCACTCAAAGTGATTAACTAAATATTAGAAATTGATAAAGATACCACAAAGAAGCTATATAAACATGATTCAGAAAGGGTTGTATCCATGTGTAGACTGTAATCTATAACATGAAAAGTTTTGAGCTCTGCTATAGGATGTTAGATATTTTGCTTTTATGATATATTTGCTGAAAAGTTATTTATTCTCTTTGGAGACCAGATTTATGGAAAAAAAAAAAAAGGAGCTGATGTTGTGTACAGATATGCAGAAAATAAAAGCACATTCATTATGAATGCACCTACAGGGCTCAGCCCATGAGGCATCTGCATAAAACTTCCCAGATTCTTTCAGCTGAGAGATAGGCACAAGGCAGGGGTTACATCTATGAAGTATATTAAGTTAGACTGTTATATATGGAAGGGTCTTACAGTTCAGCTAATGTTACACTTGAGGCTGTTCAGCAAAATATGCCAGCACAATTAATGTCAACACCAGATAACCAGTCACTGTAAATACCCTTGGAGGGATTTCTTATATCTTTTAGGAGAAATCCCATTTAAGAAGCAAAATTTCCAAATGTATCCCTGCAAATCAGAGGTCAATTCAATAACCTACCAACCAGCAGGCAAATTTCATCTCCCATTAAAGACAAGCGCTATCTACTTTGACAGGGGCAGGCTAGTGGGAAATGAATAAATAGATGTCCTTTTTGCCTGGAACAGACTCTACAGTAAGCACTCGGACCATCCTTTGTGTTTGTGTTGTTTGGCCATTGCCAGGCTGGGCCATACCATGAGCAGCAAAACAATTCCCCTTTACACCACAGAATCTCACTTGTCCCCTTCAGGCTTCATGCCTGTGAACCGACTGACTCCATTGCCTGGCTGACACTTCTGCCTGTGCAGGACTGAATCCGTGTGGCTCTACATAGATTTGGTCTCATTATAATGAAGCAAATGTTGTACACTGGAATTTAGAGGAGTAGATGAATGCAGAGACCTCTACAGTGCATGTTGTGATGTGGTGTAAATGCACAGAGATCACGTTTACTCTTTTGAAAGGTGATGGAGGAGAGCAGCAGAAGCAAAGACTTAACTTGCTGAAGGCCTCCTCGCTGGCACTGCTGCCCGGTGTAAAACTGAAGGGTGATTTTCTGACCAGGTTGCATTGAATTTCCCAGCAGCTTGATTCCCTGCATGTCCCAGACTCTCATTTCTCAGCAACCCTTTTTTCTGTAGCTCTATTAAAGAGCAGCTGCTGTGCTGCTATCAGAACTTGCTATCAATGTTCTTTGTATTATTACAACCTTTACATTTCCATTTACTTTGCAATCCCCCTTAAACAAGTGGTTAAGGGTAATTCTAGACACACCCACTTCCCTCAGCCCACACTAAATGCTCAAGAAAAATATCCACAGCAGAAAGACAAAAATTGGAACCCAATATGAACACATGAAAGTTATCAAAATTTTATTTTCCCTGTCTACTTCTTTGCAATATCCAAGATTCTCTTTCAAGCAGCTGTGATTGAACCAAGTTCTGCTTGCCATGTAATAACTGCAATATGATGGGGATTACAACTCACTACCCAAAACAATGAAGTGACTGGAAACACAATGTCTCTGCACCATTTTTTTTTCTTTTTTTTGTTCCCATTAGCCCCAGTTTAGTACAAGACAGAGACAATTCCAGTTTTTGTCGACAATTGCAACCTGATTGAATTCTAAGAAAATCAAGCAGATATATATGGACCGTAAAAATTATCTTTGCTCTTGGTTCTTGAAAAAGGCATTTGAGAATTCAGCAAATTTTGGATTGACGGTAATTGCTAAAATTTTGCAGAAAAGTGTTCATAGTTTTTGTTTTTTTAAATCTGCTTGTTTTTTTCAAATAGAGTAGTACTTAAATTTAAAAGAATCACAGTTGAGAAAAAGTGACGTTTCTTTTAGATCGTTCACTCCACAATATGAATCTGTGTGAGAAACTTAGACAATGGCCTTAGATGTGACTAAGAAGTAAAAGTATGTCTAAACCATGCAGGACAATATGCTGAAGGTGTGCATTTTAAAATTATTTTATGAAGCATTTTCATTTTAAATGGTTTTTAAAATAATTTTGGAACTGACTTTGTGCATAATTAATTAAATGCTTTGTTAATGCTTAAGTCTCTAATGCATTGTGTCTCCTGACCTCTGACAGAGACTCAGGATTTTATCTCTTAAAGAATATCTTTAAATCTGTCCTACACACTTTTCAGAAGTGAGTAATTTTCCAAACGGTAATTTTATTTTACACCAACAGTGAGAGATTAGTAAATTATTTAAAGTAATGGAAAAAAACAAACCTGTAAACATGCAAGTGGCTCTTTTTAAAATTATAATCTTTTGAGATAGTATAGCCATAATCTAAAGTACCCTTGACAGATTCAGCAACATCCCCCTTTTCTCTGAGGAATCACTTCTCTCCATGCAGCAGGAGCCATGACAGCAGAGATGGCACGGACATAACCCGGTTCATTTTGTCCATAAACACTCACACTTGTTCTCGTTCTACCATGGAACATAAACACACTTGGTTTTGTTGTTTTGTGAAACTGTGTGAAACAATCCAAGTCAAACAGATACTGCAGCCTGCCTCTCTCCCCACTCATCCTGCCCACCTGCCCTCCTGGGCACAGCTGGCACCACTGGGTGGGGCCTGGCACAAATCAATCCAGCAGAGAGGCACAGAGATTCCTGGCACCAGCTTTAAGATAAATAATTTTAAAATCTTGAATATGTGAGTAGTATAATATAGTGCCATTGTATGTATGGAGAAATTGATCAGCTGATGAATTAATCAAAGCTATTTAATGGCAAAAGGCTCTGCTTGGCTATTTTAGAATTGGATGATCAAACAGTGTAAAGTCACACTGAACTGGAAAGAAAATTGTAAGCTACCATTTCTTTAGCCAGCTTCAGAAATCTCAGAAACAAGAGAAAACAGAAGAAATGTCTTTAAATTTTAAGAAAATACCAAAATTACCTCACAAAACTGATTAACAGTGGCATGAAAAGTACTAGCCTGCTTCTGGGATTTTGCACTCTTTCACTCATTATGTATCCTGTACAACCATTCTTATAATTTAGATAAAACTTGATTGGCTCTAATTTACAAAGTGCTATTGAACTGTAAGTAAGTCAAGGGTTTATTACTCATGGAAAACCTGCTGAAAAGAAATGAAAATGTGACAAATAAAAGACCTCTCTTTATACCATTGAAGTGAATATAAAGAATAAATACCTTTTTACCAGCTGATTCCTCAGTGTTATTATCTTGGAACTACATCAAGCGTGCAAAACAACATTTGTTTATTTAGCTTTTATGCAGCAGTTATTTTACTTTATTATATTTTTGCCTTATGAGCCACATCAGGTTTATCCTCATAACTGAATATGTGTTCTAGGTGGTGTCTTTACAGCCCATGCACTACTCATGATCAGTGAATGATGGAGCATTTTATCCGTCCCTTCATGAGGTGATGATAAGGATAATCCCCAGATTTCTGGGCAGTTAAGAAGCAAGCGAGTGATGGAAAGAAGCTATTTGCTGCTTCACGGCTTGCCAGCCTCCTCCCCGAAGGATTTCTGTAAATTTTAACTGTCAGACTTGAATATTTCTAATTAACATATTTTTGTATTTAAAACCAAATTATCTTCTTTTCTCTGATTTTCTTTTCCCATGTTCTGCCATACACATAATTTGTTGGTACAGTCCTCCCAGCTGTAAATCAAAACAGTTCACTCTACTTCGGCTGAGCTTTACTGATTTATATTCACAGTGGACCTGCTACAAGATCTTAGTTTTTCATTTATATTTCTCATTTCTAAATTCAAAAAAAGCAGCCAAGGATTATAGCCAAGACTCCGGTCCCTTCTGTCATGGACACTGGGCCATGTAGGATTAAATCATGAAAGGAAACTGCCTGTCATGTTTTCTGTAATGTCTCTGGTGGAAGTGTTCATATTCTTTTATAGTTCATCAAGACAAATACCATGATGATCAATATAATAAGTATCACAACTCTGATACTTTTGTGAATCTTATATTCACTCTAATTCCAATTATATGCTTCTTTGGCATTAAGCCACAGTGGAATGGAAATAGACTTTCATTTGACTACATTAGAGAAAATCTTAAATCTCATGTTAGGTTGGATCGCATCTCCTGATCAATTATAATTCTTTTGTTTTATTTTACATAGTTACCCCTAGAGAAGAAAAATAATTAAAGCAATTTCAGTAATTAAAAGAGCAATTTATTAATATAAAACCTTCAACAGAAGGCTGTAGCACCATTGAGGATGGCAAGAACTGTAGGAAAATTCTTCAGAGTTTTTACAATTTTTATCTTAGTATTCATCTTAAAGAATTGACATCAGAGGCAGAACAAGACTAAGGGGAAAGAAAGTAAAATACATGTTTTTTAAGCCATCGTATGGACTTTGTGTTCTTGTTCCTTTCATCCCTGAAACAGATGGGGAAGAATAAAGAATAAAGCTGTTCTGAAAGAGCATATGAATCAGCTAGATATGGAGGCATATTTATTTTAAACATACAAATACTTTCATAGATCTCAGCCAAAACTGCAGATAATTAGGGCTGGCAAGAAAAGAAGTTTAAAACCCCTTAAACATAGTTCTGAATTTTAAAAATCTTTCTTTCCTCCCACACCCATCTCCGCACTCCACTCACACCCCCCCCCCCAGCTTTTTTTATTCATATTTTAAGTGAAATTCAATGGAAATTACAGAAATAAGTATCTGGTGTTTTCAAAACAGATTATTTACAATTGGTTCAAGCACTGTTTCTGAAGTATTTAATGAAAATATAAATTTACTATACAAACATATTTATTGATACAAAGCTAGGGGCATCAGTGAAAAAAGAAATGCAAAATGAACAATTTCATTATGCTCTCCACATTCACTTTCTGATATTTTTCTAAATAGAATTTTAAAATTCAATATTCTGAGAGGATTTTGCATTTTAAACTGAAATTTTACCATCATATCTTTGGTGCTAGGCAGGTATTTTAATTATTCTCTTACCTGAAACTTGGGGTGTAAATTTACATTTCAGAGGGAGTATACAAACTTCTGAGTTATTTACAAAACTTATTGACAATGAGCTCCTTTATTGTTTTTAACGTTATCTTCTGTGGTTATCTGTGGCCTAATCTGCTTCAGTTCATTTGGGTTTTTCTCACTTTGCTTTGACCATGATTTTAGTCATTGAAAATAAAATGCACAAGACAGAGATTTTTAAAAAATATCTGATTTGCTGCTAAAAACCTCTGAGACTTTACAGTTCTGCACAAATCCTCAAATTCCCCCTTGGCATCTGAAAACTCTTCTCTGCTTTGGTAAAAGAAAGTCTGGCTTTCATTGCCTGCATTCCTCTGGCCCATGACCTTTCCAGTGATCACAGGAGAGCAGCAGATTTCTGGATAGTCACTCGGAGTCCAGGATTGGCCTTGGGACAAGCAGGAGGGTTGGAAGGGGAAAGCATCCAGCACCAGGATGTTGAGAAGGCCAAGAGCTGGTCAGACAGGTGGGAAGGGCTGGTGTTTGGGCACAGGTTCATCTGCATGGATTGTTGCTGGAGCTGGACCACGTGGAGAGGGAGAACAGGACATAGTGAGGGAGAGCATAAACACTAAAAAACTAGGTGGTTATTTTTACCCAATTGTTCACTGTAGGGGATTTTGAGCCAGAATTAATGGTTTGACTGTGGGCTTTGTTCTCGGAATGGGTATGGGATCTGCTGGGATCCAGGAGACTGGAGTGTAGTGAAGACCAGACTGCTACAATGGGAGCATTGCAGGAAGGAACCTTAGTCATTACTGGCTCAGGCAGTGATTTTCTCAGGCCTCACCTGGTCTTCCCTAAAATCAGCAATTAATACCTGTCACAACACACTTCACAGGCAGTTGATGAGGATTGAGGTTCTGGCAGGTTGGCACCTGGACTTGGGCTCAGAAGCTAATAACTGATATTCAGAGCAGAACTCTGATGTCTCATGCTAGGAGCAGACACTTTCCCCTCTAACCTGACCCTCCAGGAATCTTGGGATGATATTTGTCTCAGTGCAAACCTTTAAACAAGCCAGAAAACCACTGGAAAGGCTCATGTACACAAAACAATGCTGTTAATCACAGAATATGTTAACTGGGTTATTTAAATTTTTGCAGTATTCTCAAAGCAACAATTTGGTGGATTGTTTCGCCTTTCCTCTCCAGATGATTCTCCCAATATCATCTCAATCTCAGCACAAACTCTGTTTTTAATAGGTTACAGTGCCTAGGATTTTATTCATGAGTTTGAATTTAAGTACATGAGCAATTTCAATAAAGTTTGCAGAATGACATTAACCATATGTTTCATTGGATTATTGGATCTGGGCTCTCGCTTCATCACCACTGAAGAAAGTAATATCTACACAGAATCAGCTGACCAGAGCCCTCCTTCAAGACAGAAGTTAGACCAGAGATATTCCCAAGGTCATCCCCAGCTAACACTCCATGGTCCTGTGAAGTAGTAGGTGAGAATATCCACACAGAATGTTTGATGAAACTTATGACTCACACAGCTGAAACCACATTGATTCTTGGTATGTCATAGCCCCTGTGGGATGAGATGGCACAAATAGCAGGTTAATGTACATTATTGAATTGAACTTATCATGTGTACATGGCTACATTAGTGATTGATACCTGTTTTGTATAAAGTTTTGTTGCAAAAAAACACCCTTGCTTAAATCAGCAAGGCCAGCATGTCTGGTTAGCTTAAGTGAAGATGGTAAAGAGACCCTGAGCTGGTACAAACCAGAGCTGAGAAGTGTCTCTGTTTTCTGCAGCTTCAAAATCACACTGGCAGAGTGTGAATATGCTATAAAGATATATAAATCACAAATGAAGATAGAAAGGTGCAACTCAGAATGTCTCAGCTGCCCAAAGACTGCCAAAATTATTTGTGTGACTGTATAAATGTTGAGGCATCAGCTGTAACACTGTGCTCTGCTTTAAGCACAGAATTTTGGCAAATGTATGGACCATTTGAAGAATATCCAGACTTCATCAAGAATGATGTAAGACCCTAGGAACATGACCTGTAAGACAACTCTGAGAACATAGCTTTTGAATACCTTTTTTTTTTAATTACTTGATAGACAGGGAGAGAGAGAGAGAGATGGATAAGGAACATGATAGTGATCTTCAAATATATAAAGCATTGTTGCAAAAGACAAATGAATAATATTTCCTTCATGTCCACTGTAGACAGTACAGAAAGCAATGGCCTTTTTAATTGTGGCAAGGAAAATGTAACTTAGACACTAAAAAAAACCAAACAAAAACTTTGTAAGCATAATTAGATGCTGGAAGAGACGGCCTGGGGAAGTTGTGGAAACTCCATCATCATTAAAGCCTTTAAAGAGCAAACTGGACAAATGGTCATTTGGAATAACAAAGGTCTAGCTGATCTGTGGAGAGCAAGAGATAAACATTGTGATAGACTGAAGCCCTTTGTAGGTTTATTTTCTATTTGGTGATAATTGTTAGGCAGTATGGAGGATAAATGTACTAGTTAAACTCAAATCAGAGAGACTTGACAGAAGCGAAAAGTATTACATATTGTTTTTTGATAGAAAACCATGAAAATAAATCACATGGTATCACATTTGAATAACAAATTTGCCCAATGTAATTTTCAAAGTTCTTATACTGTGATGACAGATATATTGGAATATTACATATGAAAAATAACTGGAAAATTGCAAGATTAGGAAAAAGCATGTCAATTCCTGTGATACTTTTAAATGCAATTTTAAACATATTGGCAACAGTAAGAGGAATTAAGCAGATTAGAGATTTCTTTATGTTGAGGATTGTAGAAGCAAAAAATTAAAGTCTGTTTCTTCCTACAATACTTCATTTGCATTATTCCAGATTTCCAGGGCTATAACTGAGATTAGACTTCATTTCCTGATCCTTTACCAACACCATATCCAAGTTCAATTAAATCTTTTTCAAGAGGTTCATGAGTACATCAACTCAGGAGCAGGAAATAGTCTTCTAACTTAGTGGCTTACATGGAAGAGGAGATAACTAAAGACATACAATTATTTCTTGCTGGGTCTTGCTGAGGTAACCAGCTCACAACTCTTGAAGTACAAGCCAGCTGTAATCATTAGGGCATGGTTAATGAAAACAGCTCATTATTGTCTTGGAGATACTGTCCTCTAGCAATGCCCTTTAAATTGAAATGTATGCAAATGAAGGCTATTTAGTTTAGAAGTTTTACTACGTAGACCTTGTAAATATGAAAATTTAATTACTAAGTTTAATATTTATCATGAGGAGCTCTAGCTGTCGTCTTTATCTTACCAAGAAAATGATGAAGTATTCCTTTTGAAGTAGCTGATTATTTAACAGATGCTTCTGTCCAGTGTTTCCACAAACCTGAACAGATACACTCCAAGCCAAATATGTATAGATTTATCCCCTTATCCTGTAGACAGTTATACCAGCATGCTTCACATTTTGATAAGAGTCCAGCATCTTTCAGCTTCAGTAGGAGAATTTGCACATCAATTCAGAAGGAAATAAATTGCTGGGAGAAAAAGTATGGTGTAACAAAACTGCTGTCTGACAGCCTGAGAACAATGAAGGGCTTTCACAAGTAAATGGTGCATGTCTCATGATATGTTCTCAGGAAGGGATCATCTGATCGGGCCTGTACAGAGAAGAAATGTTTCACACACAAATATTATCCTGCTTGTATGGAGGAGATTGTGAGCTGTTGGAATAATCAATTATTTATTGTTTCTGCAGTTCTGATAAATAAATGCAGAAATCCACTGTATTTGAATGGATTTTTTTTTTTTTGTGTGTAGGAAAATCTTGGATGAACAGAAAAGTTGAAAAAAAATGGAACAGTAAACTATACTTTATTTTTAGACCCTTGGTTTTGAAAAATAGAACCACTGTTGACAACGTGAAACTAAATACTGAAAAATCTCCAAATTTGATTCCTAGAATAATTTAGCCCAGAATTTTTTGACATTTCGGAACTTCCTCTGCTTTTGTCTTTACCTTTAAAAAATAGAACAAATTAAGAAGAAATATTGGTATCACCAATTTTTGAGCTACCTCATCGGATCTCATCTTTCACTCCTGAGTATAGAATACAGACAGGAAATAGATAGGAAGCATTTATATTATTACAAGAAGAATTGTTTACAAAACTAATATATGTTATTAGATCAGTTGATGTAACTGAGGAAAAAAGCAAAATATTTCAAGCATACAAGTGCTTCTTCAGATCTGAAACAGAATTGGTCAATGGAAAATAAAATACTATTACTGAGATTTTTATGTTCTAGTAATATATATTACTCTTCCTTCAAAATTCTCCTTGCTTGTATCCTTGGATTTTTACAACTACAGTATGGCTGCTACTACACACGTAATATTCTCAGTTGGAAGTTATTTGTTAGTGCCCAGCAGGTGGGTAAGACTCATGTGCTGTGAGTCTCAGAACTAACCAGCTCACCAGCCCTGCTGGATCACCTGGGCTGTCTTTTCTGGGCAGGCACACATGAGAATAGTGAGGAAAGACAGATAGCCATCACTCCCAGGAGTGGCATGTTTGTCATTTTCTGATTCTTACCTTTCTCTGGTTTTTTTTTTTTTTTTTTCCTTTAGGAATTTCAGCTTTTCCAGCCAGGATTTTTCCGCTTTAACTCTTGTGTTCCTGATTATCACAATTGTCTCAGCAATTAAAATGTTGTCTGTATTTGCTTTTTTTTGTCTTGCATGATTGCACATCATGGGCTCCCTCACACTTTAGCAAAATTTTTCTCAGGAAACTTATGCAAGGTCACAGAGCTGTGCTGAATCAAACTGGCTTTGGGTTACAGACAGCTGGTCCCCAGGGCTGAGCATTTCAAGGTGACAGTGCGTCCACATTTGCACACGAGCAAAGGAATATGTTCCACGGCTGTGTGCGTTGCTCTGAACTCAGAGGACAAGAATGTTTTTGTTTGTCTCTTCAGATCCTCTTTGCTTTGAAGTTGAAGTGCAGGAAAAAACAAGGACTCTTCATAAAAGCTTCCAAACACCGTCCCTTTCTCTTATTTCTCAAATCACTGAAAAAAAAATTAAAAGGGGAAAATATAAAGATAACTGTGTAATGACTCACATTCATTTAGTGATTCTAATCTCTCAAGGCACTTTAAGAAATGTCATAACCACACATATCCATGTTGTGGGTTGCCCTTCAATTTATATTACAAATGCCAGATATAATCCCAGTATTAATCAATATAATTACTGCACTGCTTAATTAGTCTTCCATACTCACCCTCACCATTCTTTTAAAACTGGAAAATAATAGCATGGCATTTAGTATGTGGCGATTTTTTTTTCTTTCCTTTTTTTTCCTGCTAACCTTTCTGGAGAAATCCCATCAGAGTACCTGGATTGTATAAGAGGTCTAAGAGTCTTTCCCCTGCAATTTTTGAGCTTTATTATCAGCAGAAGAAGGAAGATGACCCTTGCACAGATTATTTTTGGTTCATATACTACCGTTTATTCTGCTTAAATCAGTCAGTCAATATTCTGGCATTTGAGGCAGACAGAGACATCTGGAGAAATCCCACTCATTTACAACCCAGGGAGTGCTGCCTTCAGAGCAAACATCAGTGTGACCTCCAGGTTATGAACTGGTGCCTCAGTGAGTGATTCACAGTCTGCAAAAGATAATGCTGTCCAGACTCTCCACAGGTGGATCCTTCAGGAACTACCTTCAGGTCTCTTAGAATCTGTCTCATTGTTTCTGTTTTAGTGACATCTGGCATGAGGGGATGAATCTCGTCTCCCCACAGTGCTCCATACAGATGGGAGATGACAGCAATGCTAAACTGTTTTCATGTGAAAGCATTATACAGTCCAATTGCCACCTTAGCCCTGGAACAGACCTTTTACACACAATCATTCTCCTGAAATCCCTCTGCTTCATATTCAACAACCAAACCTCTTTCAGGAGTTCCCAGTTGTTATCTCTATGTGAATGGATGGACCATAATCTCCTGCTATATGGAACACCCAAATTTTCTGATACATGTGGATTGAAGGCCTCCTTTCTTTGGTTCTGGCTCAGTGTTGATATAGAGATATTACATATAAAATACAGAAATATAAATCTCATCATTGATATAAAGATCCAGGATGCTTCATAAAGCTTATTTCATTATTCTGTTAGGACAGTAACAGCAACTCAAGTCACTAAGCTTATTTGTAGCCATGCTGATCCCAGCAGCTCTCATCACACCGATGTGCCACAAGATAGAGCTCACAGGCTCATTACTCAAGGATGAAATGTTTTTCTCAGACCTCTGCTGAACCCAACATCTGTGTTTATGGATAAATAATTTGTAACTCAGCTCACACACGAGCAAGTTGGATACTGGGAAATAACATGTGAATGGTGTACTCTGAACAACCAAATTATTTCTCTTCTAGATCTGATGGGAGTTTAAAACTTTATTTCTTTGTTTTTGGTCTTTACATGTTAAAACTATAGGCTGGTGTATGTGTATGACTGAGGGAGAGGAATCCTAATGCAATGATGGTTCACAAAACAGAAAAATGGGAGTACATTTGCCAAAGACCAAGGCATCTCCTAGATGTGAATGTCTTTAAAATGAAACTTTACACAGGAATGAAAACATTCAATTAAAATTGATATTATGAGAACTGCATAAGGAGTCTTGCTTTGGAAACAATCAAGAAATAAGATAGTTCATTTTCCAAGAATGTTCTGAGGAAGTGAATGATGACCAGTAAAAGACCAAATACTCAAATATCAGCTTGCCTGCTTTCCTTTGAAGAAGTGCTGCTCTTTGTGATCCATTCATTTCACAGAATGGTACTTGGTAATTTGTTCAGAGAACATCTTTGAAGGAATGTATCTAACATTTCCAATTACATCTTGAAGGCTTAGTACAAAGAGGGATGAGAAAGGTCTTGAAAATGGGGAAATGAATAAATAATTCAGGCTGCTCTTCCTCCTCCCCCACCCTGTCCTCCCAGCATTCCTCCCCCCATTTAACTTGTGAACAATCTGATCTGCTGTAGTTATTAGGAGGCTTTATTTAGTAACTATGATCATCAGATAACAGGTTCTGAATACAATAAACCTACTCAGGAATGAGAATCCAGTGTTTGGTTCCCAATATCTAAATGAGCTCTCAGATGCATGTATATCTCGGCTGAACAGAATAGTTTTAAGCAAGTGATAAGAGTGAGCAGCAAAGACATTCAGTGCTATCATAATCAAGCACTTCATAATGTAATTAATTAGATAAAGCCATAATGCGCCACAGGCAGATACTGGTGTTGAATAAGTATTCACATGCTGTTCGTTCAGACACGAGCCTGGGTATTGTATTTTCCTATGCTGTCATTCAAGACCCTTGTAATCTATGTAATTGATTCCTGGATTTCATTAGCCAATGCAATATGCTATGAAAGGGCAAATGTATTTATGGGTTATCTAATCTAGGACAGGAGAAGAAGAGGGAAGACATGAGAGAAATCTTAAAATACATAAGAAATAGCTGCCAGAAAGGAAGGAATAATTAGTTCCTTTCAGTTCCCACTTAGAAAGACATACTGAGTTTAAATCTCAGCAAGAGAGATTTGCTTTAGATATCTGGAAAACAACTTTGTCAGATAAAGGAGACTCATTTAAGGGTCTTGTTGAGTCCATGCAACCCTGGAGTCTTCATCTGTATAATCAGTTCTTGTCAGAAATGGTTCAGCAATAGGCCATCCTGCCATGGGTCAAGGTGAAGGACTACAAAACTCCTGAAGGACTCTGCCAATGTAATTTTCTCTAAATTTTCTCTGTTGCAACATATTACACTTCCCATCTCCTCATTCCAGCAGGATATAACTGAAATTACAAAAAATGTGCAACGAAAGCAGAACGTGTATTCCCCCCTCAGCTCAGCTCTGGGTGAATAACATTTTCCAGCATTGCACGTAGAAATTTGAGGTGACCCTCAGCTCCCATGTGTGATTTGCACTTACAGCAAACACATGGGGGCTGTGGTGGAGTGAAAGAGTCCCAGCTGTCCAGGAGAACTGAAGCTTCCACTTACCTTTCAGTGACACGTTACTCAAATGATAAGCTTTATAGAGCTCTAAAAGAATCTTGCTTTTAACAAGTGCACTAAAAGCTCCTTTTTGAAGCATGCATTATACAAAGCTCTCAGCAAGAACATGTGTCTGAATGGGCACTGTGAAACCTGCAATCTGAAGAAGCCTCAATAAAAAATCAAATCTTTCCTGGCATGCTTTTCTGCACTGGCATGTGCTTATTCTCTCTGGGAGGTCTTCTCTTTAACACTCTGTGTCTGGAATGCAAAAGGAAAAAGAATTTCCTTTTCTAAAGCGATGGAAGTTTTCCTGGAAAGTTTTCTCTGGAATATCTTTTTAAAGTCCTTTAAAGTTGCCTTTTTTTCCCCCCTTCTTAGAAGTCTCTGCTTTCTTGAAAATCTCAGTCTTAAAGAATTGTGACAGTCCTTTGTGGAAGTTTGTGTATCCTGCATTTCCCTTTCATCACTGTTGCCAGGGCTTCCCACTTGGATCATTTCTTCTGTGTTTGTTATGCCAGGATTTCCACTGCACATCTGGTAAAGTTGCAACTGAGACAGTGGGGGTGAGTCATGGGAAGTATAAACCCCCATGGAAGACTGGGAGGATGAGAGATCAAAGCAAGGAGATATTGCTGCACTCTGTGTGCTTGGGGCTGAAGGAGAAGTCCTGGGGAGAAGAAGATGTCCACGTGTATTTGGAAGTGCTGGGCCTGGATCAATGCAATGCTCCTGAACTATTTAAGACCTGATTAATACTTCTTCTAGGTGCACAAAGACCAAGTTAGCAAGGAATTTTTCTGTGCAGTTTTTACAGCAAATTGGGTTGGTGTTTTCCTAGGGGTGCTGTCTAACCTCCAGAGCTGCCCGCAACATCATGGTATAAAATGGAAAAAACCTTCAAGTTTTGAAATAACATTTTGTGAGTGAAATGAGGGAAGCAAAGTATTTAATTTGTTTAATAGAGAATGTTGACAAAAATGACTCCCAAATTGTTTTATCATGAGGTGCAATTTCGCCAAACTTGTGGACTCTCATCAAATCTTGACAAGAACTACAAAGAAGCCATTGTTATAATACCCCACCAGCATTGCCTGTGGTCAGATCTATTTCATACAGGTGTCACAGGTGGTTTAATAATTTTGTAATCAGAAAACATTTGCACCTGTATTTCCTGCAGGTAGCCCCTCCATCTCTGACAATTGAATCAGACATGCAGATTTCAGGCAGCTCTAAGAAAGTTGCTAACTATCCAGAACTATTTCCAAAAATAAGAAAAATAAAAACATGCACAATATCTCTCACCTGGGACTCTGTCATTCTGGGTTTTGCATGGTCTCAAAATGTGAATATTAGACGGCTTGCCCCTGTTTAGAACTTCTGCCTTCTATACAGTTATTGTTGTATAAACCTCAGGTCAGCAACTTGCTCTTTTATTGTCTCTTCAATTAAAAGTGCTGCAACATCACCAGGCTGGAGAGTGCTTCATATAAAGGCTATTCTGGCTGCTGACTTTGGTGAACAGTGTGGCTTTCCAGGGGCTAATAAGGCTGAACCTCCCTGTGTATCACTTACGCACATCTACACTCTTGGCAACAATCTTTTGTTCTGTCACATTTCATTTACTCCAGCATTGGTCCAGATGACACTAATGATGTTGAAAGTCAGCAGGATGCTGTTAATAAATGTGGTCCAGAGGCCTGGTATCTATGTGACCTTTATCTTTGAAATGACCTGTGTAAATTCAGTCCAGTCAATACACCTAGATAGATTGCTGTGTTTCCAGGGCTATGAAATTAGGTTAGAAAATTCCAGGACAAGAGCAATTGAGGGGATTGCCTGCCTGAAACTGGCCACTGCTGCAGTTTGTCTGTAGGGACTCTCTGATGTGATACTTGGGTCCATCACACCTAAACCTAATGGATGAAGATGTAGCTGCCTGCTGAAGGTTATTAAAAATCTTAACTGTGTATTAGACCCTCTGTCCTGGGCTTTATCTTGATGTTGTTTCTCAGAGTTTCATTAAAGAAAATGAGAAGAGAGGACTGATTATTGTCTGACCAAGAGTACAGATAGCCTAATACAGAGCCCCCAAAGGGTCAATTTTGCATGTTTAGGGAAAAACTGGTACAAGCCGGACTGCACAGATTCTTTCCTGGTTATGTAGTCTCTGCTTTTTTTTATCCTGCTCCCCATCTCCTGGTGAACAGTTCTGGGATATCTACTACTGGGATAGCTACTCAGAGATCTGATTTAATTGTTGCTAACTTGTTTAAGACAATAACTAAATAAAAAGAAAAAATAAATCCACTAATACATGTTTGAAATGTTAATACAAGCGGGTCTCCTGATAAAATAGATTGATGATGTCATTTTTAATGTTCATGTTAAAATGGAGCCACATTTACTTTCTGGAAACACTTGGGCAGCAGAGCGTAGCTTGAGAAAAATGCTCATGAATAGCAAATATTAAGCTTGAATGCTTGAATATTCCCTGAAGACAGGTTCCAGGTTGTCCATTCCATTTTGTCATTTGCAGCTCCATCTCTAGCTGTACACAGTATAAATCAGCCAAAAGCAAAGGAATCAGCAGTAAGAAAATTGAAATAGGCCTACACCAAAATTCACAGTGCAGCACATCATTCACTAAATGATAAAAATACAAGAATAGTGTCTGGAATGAAAGTATACAGGAAACAAGAAACTCATTTACAAATACAATTTATAAGCAACAAAACAAAGGGTTGTTTTTTACCTTTTTATAATAATTTGTCTGTGATCAAAATTAGCATCCATGTTATCCCTTTCGTGGAAAGAAGACAAAATTAAATATTAGTACTAGTTTAACAGTAAGTGTTAAAGTAGTACTAATAGTAGTACTAAAACTTTTTTTTTTTGTCAAAAATCACGCTCAGTGGTGCCAAAACTCCATATCCTTTCCAAAGGGCTTTTAGCTCCCACCATTTCAGCAGGTCCATCCTCAACTGAGCAGTGAGCCTGTACCTGTTGCTTTGGCTGTTCCAATTCATGTGCACACACCCTCACTCTTTCATGCTCTGCATTGCAAAGGTGTTTTTTAGATTCTTTGAGACAAAAGACTCATGCAAATAACTGACCACAAAACACATCATGCAGCTGGATGAATTTACCTCATTAAGGATCTTATGGGGCAGAAATTGATGGGAATGATTGATCCATAGAGAGAGATCAATGCAGAAACAGTTAAGAAGTCTGATTTAACTTTCCAGACTTCAATCTCATCTTAAACATGAAGTCTGCCCTCTCAAGAAAGTCTCTGAAAAACCTCACATGTAACATCAGTCTCATGAGGGTTGCCTTCCCCATGCAAGAAAACTTCATTCCACTTGTCAAAAAATGCTGTATATAACATTAAAAAAATCAAATAATGTTTGATTAGTTAACCACCAGGATGGCAATGCTAAAAATACACGAGAATTTTAATGGTATTTGGATAAAAATTTCCTGTCTATCCCATCTCTTTCTATAATGTTAAATTTTAATATTTTAATGTTACACACTCACTGCAGAAAATAAGGATAAGGCTGCAGAGAATAAACCTACTTCTTCCTTTTAAATATCCTTTGATTCACACAAACAGCCAGTTATCAGTTATGTTATTGTCTTTCTTTGGATGCAGATTAATAGGTGAAGAACGAAATCAAGGATCTATAATAATTGACAATTTCTCACCCCTCCTCTAGTAATAAGCTGATCCTGTCAGAGAATATCAGTTAAAGGGAAAGAAGCAGAAAAACAGTGAATAAGATTACTCAATATTAGGTTAAACAAGTGCAACTGGTGCCAGGGAGATGTTAAATACACAGTATTTTCCTGATGAGTTTAAACAGTAAAGTGTATTTTCTCTCAGTAAGCTATCAGGAAATGGAAAACTAACAGCATTGATCATTTAAAATGTGACTCAGGATATAAGGATACAACAAAATGTTTTAATGAAAAAAATTATAACAGTGCCAAATCATTAAGATCATGGTGGTAAAAATAATTAAAAGCAATTACAGAGAAAAAGTAATTTACGAGAGTCAGGGGAAATATTATTTTATTTCTTTAAACAAGCTGACTCTATAAACAAACATTTTTCAATTCCAGAAATGCTATAAATTTTATCATCTCAACTTCATCAAGTTACTGCATTCTACCACTGGAATGAAATATTAACAATAGTATCAACATTCTAGTTAGTCTCCATTCAACCCAAACTTAAATAGAAATGACCTGGAGGATTTGACTGAGTGTGATATTGCTAGAGAAGCCTTGAATTTAAACTGTCTGTATAAGGAAAATTGCATGGTGTGTGAAGGCAGTTTTCAATAAAATGGAAATTTTGCTTCTATCCCATTTAGCTGTCAAAAGGCCACTTCTAATACTTTCATAAAGCTATTGCCTACAGAGCAAAGATAAAGACCTGGAAAAGCCCCCCAACACAGCTCCAAAGCAAATAACCAAAATATAGCAGCGAGAAAAATTATCCTGATTTATTAATTTCCTTTGGTTTTAGTTTAATTTGAGAGAGTGTGTGTGTTATTTCTTGATGAGACTTAAAAATGTTTTAAAAAAGCTGAGGAAGATTTATTCCAATTGATTATTAGATTGCAGGAAGGTTATTAAACGCATTCATTTTAGTTAAAGTTTTAAACTGGGAAACTGCAGAGAAAAAGCAGAGTGACATGCAAATGAATGATAAGTAAATTTAATAAAATCTACTGTTGAAGTTGCAGAGAAACTTACATCAAAATAGATTAAAAATTAAAATCAGAAGCTCTGGACAAAGCTGAAATGAAGATTGGAATTTTTACAAGATGAGGGAAAATGTAATGTCTCCTTCCTAGCAAAAAAGCTGCTTCTTGTACTCATGCTTGCAGAACATAATGATCATATACATTGGGAATAATTTCACATTAAAGACACAGCTGGCATTAACTTAGTGACTAGAAGAATTGGGGGAGGCCTTTTTTTTTGCTTTTTTTTTCTCTCTGCAGTCCAACATGGGATACAATGCATTATCTGTCTGCACTTCATCTGATCACAGTACGGAAAAAATTAGCATCCAACACACACTTCTGAAGATTTCAAGCCCAGAATACACTATACTCCTCAAGTGACCTCATATAGAATTCACAACAGGGTGTTCACACAGGTGTTAGAATGAGTGGAGCTATTTTTCCTCATTATAGTGCTGCCTTTCACCCATGCTGATCCTACACTGTGCACTACAGAAATCGTAACACAGACACACACAGACGTAGAAAGGTCTGGGAAGAATGTCAATATTCACTCAAAATACGAGAAGTTTCTGGAGCCCAGATATTGACCTAGCTCACTGCCCCTTTACAATGCTCCCTGAGGAGATTTCCTGTTTCTTCCTTCTTGCTGGAGAGCGGGTGTCAGAGGAGATGGCAGTCCTGTCATCTCTCTGTCCCTTCTCAGGATGACAGAACACTTGAATAAAAGTGTTCAGTACTCTCACACAAATCATTCTTCAGAACCTGGCTTGTGCCCCTATTCAAAGAAGTTGTTCTACACCGCGGATGAACAACAATCATGAATGGCATACCCACTGATTTGGAACACAATACGTGCATATTTTTAGACTTTAGAAATATTCCTGTGGAGCTTTGGGTTTCAAGAAGAATATTCTTCAGGTTAAGAAAGCAAAAGAGAAAAATTACAGAGAGGGGAAAGAAAGGATTTCTTTAATGGAAGGGTATTTTTGCAAGAACACAAATAGAAATCTGCATTCTGGAAGGGAGGAACTTCATGTCCAGGAGCAGAAGTTTGGTATTGGAGGTATGAGGAAAACAAATCAGAGATGCCCTAGTGCCCAGTTCTCTAAGCTGCAGAAAGATGAGAGCCACAAGACACATGATAGACAACAGGAGCTCCCTGCAGCTGACAGGGGAAATTGCTGGGGTTGTTGCATAGGGAAATGGAATAAAGGACCCCTCAGTGCCTTTGGATTCAGTCCATCATGTCTACCTTGGCCTATCAGAGAGGAATGTTGATTATTCAGCCACTGTTCATGATGAACTCGAGCATCAGAGCTGTATTTGGATTGTTAAATGGAAACATGAAGTGGGTATCTACTCAATGGCCATGCCTGCCGTATACCATGGGCTTCAAGGACACTGGAGGAAGCCAAACATTTTGGAGGCATCACTTCTGGACAGTGACTTTTCTTCACAGGCAGGGACATTCAGTGAGAGCTGTGTGGGTGTTGCTGTCTGTGCAGGTTCTCATGGGCGAGTCTCAGGTGTGGATTCACTCTCAGTCAGTTTGTGACCTGTCTTTAGCCAGGGATGTATTTTAGCTTTCCTTTCTTTTAGGGCTGGGACAAAGTACCTCCTGAAGGAATTGCCTCTTAGTCTGGCCTGGGTATAATGCTCACAGGTTCCTGGAAATGGTGGTTTACAGTAGGTTTGCTATTATTATGGGGTGGCAGCATGTCCTCTTCTATAGTGAATATGACATCTCACAGTAAAAAAGAAGTAAATGTGATGGGATTTCATCTGCCAACCTGGTGTGAATACACTTGAGAACAAATTGTGTAAAAAATATGCTAAACTGAAACAGAACATTTCACTGAGAGAGGAAGACTGATCTACTATGATGGATTATTTCCTCTTTCATCAGGTAAAGACAAGAACTTCCACGTCAATTAATTAATTAATTCTATTTCACTACAACAGGCACTCTTGCAACTCAGAGATGAAGAAATGTTATCAGCAGAAAATAGTGGGACAGATTATAAGCAACATTAAGCAATAAGGAAAAGTAGTCTAGTCCTTTTTCAGCAAAACTTGTTATTGTTTGCATCACTGTAATCATTTGAACAGTCTGTGGACATCAGTGAAGTCAATCCTGCTCCACATCTCACTGTTTTGTTGAATGGGATCCAAAAGGATAGCAGACAACAAAGCTTGGCTTGTGATATTTTGGTGAGAAGATAACTGTGGCTCTAAACCTTACAATAATTAGCATTAACAACAGATTTCTCTTTCCATAGCAAAGATGGCTCCTAATCCAGCAAGGGATTAAAAATATCATTATTTTGCTGTCACCTTTCTGCTAGGTCCTTTTCCGCCTAGTTGACAGCTGAGATAACAGACAAGGAGACTATCCACCTGATATACAGTTTTCCTTTCCCTTAAAATGATCTGTGACAGTTCCCACTTGTGACAGGCAGGCTGGGTTAAAGCAGCCTTTGCTTCTCAAGTTCAGCCTCAGAATAGACATGCTTCTATTTCCTTGACCCGCATTATTTTAGAGAACACTTGTGAGACTTAGGAGAAAATAAAAACTCAGCTCACCTTCCAGACTATAAAGGACACAGAAGCGGAATTCATACACGACAGAAACTACTGAGAAGCAGCAGGCAGAGAAGCAAACAAGCAAATAAAACCTCAAGTCAAAGAAGCAGCAGCCTCAGCAGGTCACTAAGAGGGGACATTTTGCTTGATTGCTTGCTTGAAGTCGTCAAGTCCTAGAGCAGTTCTCATCGTCCCAATTAAACTGCAGATAGCTGGTATCATCCCTGGGAAATGAGAGGAAGCAGTTGCTGTAAAAGCAGCAGAGAAGCAGAATTTGAGGAGCAAAAGTGGCAGTGTGCTCAATCAGGGATCGCCTGCATGGTGGGCAGCAGACATAGGAAAACTTCCACAAGGGATTTATTCTATATTGACAAAGGTGCTTCAACACTGATGTTTCTGAATGCTTAAGGGATATGGAAGAAAATATGCCTGGAAGGGATTATTAAAGAGGTTGCAGGGTTATAGGTTCCTAATTCCACTCTAACGAAATCTACATTTTGTTAGGTCTGCTCGAGGTCAGCCCATCCCTCCTCTGTGTTGGAAAGGGCTGCACAGACTCCATGGGTTCAATAAAACCTGTTTAGAGCCAAGCGACTACGGGCACAACTAAAGGTACCTCCTTCCTTCAGGGAGAACTCTGCTGAGCCCTGGCCTCTCGTGCTTTGAGTCCTAAGATGAGTTCATTTTTCATGGGGAGCTGCTAACAGAAAATATCTAGTATAAATGACCCAGAGATTCACAATGTTCTTTACAGTTTTATCCGTCTCAGATTTAAGAACAAAGAGTGAGGCTTGATTTCATTTTTCTGCATGGAGTTTTAGTTTATTGCTCAAATCTTTTTTTGACTTAAGAGTCCCTGTAGTGCAAGACTATTACCCTTAACACCTGTAGAGTCAGTGAGGAGAAAACAAAGGCCATTTTCCCATCTAAAATTTCTATTTCTTTCAAAAGAGCACTCTCTTTTTCTGAAGGCCTACACTGATTATGTTTTCATTCTGTACCTACTCTACTGAGTATATATATTTTTTTATTTACTGACCGTGCAGATGATGGAAGTTTTTGCACTAGTGACTGTATACCAGGTAAGCTACAAAAAAGATTCTCATGGAGGTGGATCTACTCTTCTTAACTCTAAAAGTTAATCTGTAGGGCTCAGGGTCAAATATAGAGCATGACCACCTAAAGGACTGCGTGGGGTCATCCCAGCATATTGAAGGTGAAGTTGAAAGTAGTAATTACTCTCTTAGAATCTTAAGTAAGTTTGAAAAGTACAAACTAACAGAACTCTACCTCTTAATTATCCACAGACCACTTTCAATGATGAGTTTGTAAATTCATGAGGTTTGAGTTTAGAAGATTTGAAGTAGATGCCTAAACCTATGTTGCTCAGCAGACAGCCTGAATAACTTGGCTATCACGCATGCTGTGGGCAAGCTTTCCTCATCTTGCCTCTTGCATATGTTTTAGTTTACCTCAGTAATTAAACATTCATCGAACAAGAAAGAGGTTAAGGGAGTCAAGCATGCGAGAGGAAAGCCAGGTTATTGCTCCAGTGGTTATTTAATTAGTTAAATATAGTTGGACAGTTCCAAAGGACACAGCTGAGGAGACCCAATAAGCTTGTTGACTCAGATATTCTGCTGAAGACACAGAAAACTTGTATTGAAATCTCTTGTCCATATTAAGCAGCCTGAGGACAGAGAATGGATCCTTTGCAAATAAATATCCTAAATCACTGTTACTTATGGGAACATAATGTGGGAGAAGCAGATTTCACTGGCTTTGCAAAATCAAATCTAGTTGGAGAGCTGGTTGGGAAATGAGAAGTATGTCCCATGCAATTGCTAAATGCATCCTCTTGGTAGGCTGAGATCTTCACGTGGATATAAGTGGAGACTGTCAGCGGTGCTCCCCTTCCAATCCTCGTTTGTAAATCATATTGAAATTCAACACAGGTGTTTGGAGCATGTTGATAAAATACCTTGGGAAGCCTGTACAGGAGTATTCTGATGGGGACTGTATTAGAAAGGGAAGGAAAGGACATCTTGATGCTCTTTATAGCACATAATAGTGGGGTATTTTTTTGTGGATTTAAAACCTCCTAATGGCGTTTTCCTCTAAGGGATTCATCAACTGTTCAATCATTTACACTCTGGTTAACAGTAATTCAGTATCATCTAAATGCTATAAAAATTGCTCTAGTTTAGTAAAGTATCTCACATTTTGATTTATCTTTGCAAGTCTCTTCTCACATATTTTTTCAGCCTACGAAGGAGGCATGCAGCGAGGTTCCCAGAGTTGTTTCAAAGCACTAAATCTCCAGCACTGGATATTCTGAGGGAATATGTGAAAAATCTGTCACTTTTAGATTGTTGGATTTGCGTGTTCATGAAAGGGAATGACATACAGAAGTGAGAAATGAGATTTTCTGCTGATACAAAGATGAGGCATGAGAGCATAAGAAGAAACAGGACTGTTGTGACTGTAGGGGTAGTAGCCTCAGCAAAGCCTAGTTGTATTTTACTCAGTGCAAGAGAGAAAATAGTTTAAAGCAGGTGACACATTGTTACAGAAATATCTTGGACTCCCATCAGCCAGAACTTTGTATTTCTTTAGCAATCAGCAGTTTTATTATAAGATTTTTTCTGACTTCTCTGCTCTTAAATATCTATCAGACTCTGGAAGATGCTGGAAACTGAATGACCAAAGTGATGAGAGAATAAAGCAGTGAAGGAGGGTTGAAAAATAGTAATGGCCTTGAGAGTTTTTTCCCTTCTAGATCATTGATTTTGTTGTAACTTGGAAGGGACAAAAAATTGTTACTGAACATTTAGTTGCATTGCAAGATACCTTGAGCATTTTCAGTCTATTTCTATCTATTAGAAATGAGATGCCCCTTTGTCAAAACCAACATTTCAGCTTGCACCATCTGCAGAAACTCTGATGCATCAGAACTGGATTCCCACCCTTGGAGGTAAGACTTTTACCAAACTGGGAAAACAGGACTAAAAAAGCCTTGGGGCATCTACTCTGTTAAAATGGACAATCCAGTTCTGTCCTTTATCTGGGAACTGTCATAAAAAAGTAAAAATCAAATGCATCTTTAAAAGATGATGTATATCAAATTATCATTATTTGCTTAAAATCATCATGGAGATCTAGGGAGTGGTTTGAATTATTCACCTTTATTCTTCACACATTTCTGTTTCTTAATATGCTTGCTTAAGGATAACATTTTCTTTTTTTAATGAGACCACTGGGGACAAAAGGTGGTTGACACAGGGGGATACATACCATGACAGAGAAAATTCCTCATATATAATGCAGGGGATGAGTTCTTGAAGTAAAAGACCAATGTGATGAATATGAACACTTATTCTGTGTGGCTGAAATAGGATAAGTTCAGTGACATTTCTACCAGCCACATCAGAGCATTAGACAAGTAGGAAAGTGCTTTTTGACTGAAGTAACTCTGGACAAGGAGCTTTCATTCCAAGGGGTTTGCATCTCCACCTTCACCGTCGCACATTAACGTATAAATATGTATGGGCTGTGAGACAGCTGTTGGATGTGTCTGATCCCATTGCATCCCGTGGCTTGACAGCACAAACCCATGCCCTCTGCCCTGAGCTGCCTCCAGCCACTGTGAGCTGCTGGCAGCTCCTTGGGTGCTGCGGGGCTCTGTGGGGAGGCCCCTGCCCAGAGCCTGAGCCGAGCGCCTGACTGAGGCTTTGAGGAAACTCTGCCACAAATTTCTGAGCTTGTCATCCCTCCAGAGACATCTCTCAGCATTTTAATGGTCATATCCCCAACACTGTTGCTTTCATCTGCTGATCCATTCATGCCTCTCTACCCTCAGAAATCTATCTACTTTTAAAATGAATTTTCCTTACTTCACTGTTCACCCAGATGACTTATATATTTGCTATTGTTTATGGAATGGCTATTTGTTTTCCTTTTCCACAAGTTTCCCATTTTTCAGGTTCACGTATGTATTTTGTTCAGTCTTAAAATAATGCATGTCCTTATGGATTCATCATCAGGATCATTATTATTGCTATTATTACTGTTGTAAGTCAGGTAATTTTGACCAATTTTGATAAGAAATAACAACAAGGCTCATGCTTTTCCAGTCCCCTTTGTTTTGCTTGAAGGAAAAATCTATATCTGATATTTATTATTTCTCTATATAGCAGATACAACTTTAGAGTATTTTATTTTTCCTCTCACTTTTTTCCTGAGATGAAAACTCAGCAAAGTCAGCATCTGTGAAATGTGTTTCAGTCTTTGAAGGGCCTACAGGACCAGGCACCCTAAGGAAACAGACGAAATCCTGCAGTTTAGGTCTGTTTTAAAATGCCTTCATCTCCACGTGATACTCCCTTCCTGAGTCCAGAGAAAGGAAGCTATTTATTGCTGCACCTTGCTAATAGGAATACAAATAGACTTTAGAAGGATTTTAAGGCCCACTTTTGTCTTAATATTATGAAGATGACGGCAACAATTGTGTCAGAGGCGAAATTCAGTTGGATACCTTTTGCAGTCCTGAGGAGGAGAAGGGGATCCTGGTCAGCACCAGGCTTGAACATCTCATCAGCTCACAGCCCTCTCTGACCCAGACACACACTGATAAAATTGTAGGTCCACACAGTTTGGGATACGGTGTATAACAGAAACCATGGTACATCACAGAGTTAAGGAGCTCTGCTAGACTGTGGAGGAGTTGTATTTAAGTACTGTCTGTGATTCTGAGTAGATTCTTGAGATATTTTCTCTAGCTCGGGAAGAGTATAAGTTATAGATTTACAGAGTTTCTCCCTTATAAAGCCTGGACAATCACATACAAAAAGGACTTGATTGAAGGTCTTTCTCGGAACCTGGGAAAACATAAGTCTACTATCCCACACCTGTAAATGCTTTGGTGGGTTAGTCTTCTGCAAACCTTGCAGGTAGAGAGAGGAAAGCCAAAATTTTCTGGCTGCACAAAGCAAGGGAAAAAACCCCTCAAACCTCTTATTTCAAACTTCAGCTGAATTTTGATTTAATTTATGGGTTTGCATTATTAGACAAAGAAAGGACATTTTCCAGCCAGCACTATGATTACTTTGCAAGTTTTGTCTTCTAACACTTTTAATTCAGTTACTTAGTCTTAAACTATGTTATGAAAGCTCAGAATTTGATAAGAAAAAAAAAATTGGGAAGGATGGCACTGCTACAGAAAACATGGGAGGACACCAGGGATTTGGCTTCAGACACAATGAAAGCTAGATATTGGGAAAGCTGTGAAATGTACCCAATTAACTGGTCTGTGAGAAAGCCTTTCCTCTTGCCTTTTACAGCTGAAGCAATTGCCTCTGTGGCAAGAAAGCTCTTTCCCCTTTATGTGGGTGTGGCTTTTAAATGCTCCTCCCACAATCATTTTCCTTCACTCAGGCTTCTGGGTAATTCTCCTGAAGAAGACTCTGTGAATCCTATAATAAAAAAAAAGAGAAAAAACCCCCAAAAGCAACAGCTTCTTCTTTCTTCTAAGTGCTATTAACAGAAAAAGCTATGTTATCACATGGTTTAGCTGCTAGCTTCACTGTCCAAAGAAGAAATGGAGTATTCAAGTGAAATAAGAATGGGAAGGAGTTTTGTTCCATGCAGGGTAATGATACAGAGATTTGGAAAAGTTAGGGCTGATCAAGTAAAAAAGGGTGGAAAAGTGAAGAGGGTGAATAGTGGGGGAGAAGGTGCTAAATAGACTTTGGGTGTGGTAGTTGATATAAAAATGACTTGCTGCATGGGAAAACTTCATATTTTCAAAATCTTTAAATCCTTCTATGAAACGTTATCAAGAAGCCGTGAAGCTGAAAGGAAAGGAGAAGGAATAGATCCTAGAAGCACGAAAAGTCATCTTCAGGAACCATAAGAGTAGAAAATAAATTGTAACTTTTCAAAAAGAACAGTTCTGAATTGTCACCCGGGGGGCAAAAAGATTTTAAAATGAAATCTACATTCATAGACGTCTAGCTATTATCCTGTAAATGTAAAGATGAGTCTCTACTGAGTTTCTATTGCAAAGTCCCCAAAGCTTTTGTGCCTTGTTAATTACCTTGGCATCTTTGTATGCATTTGCAATACAGCACTTAATGAGCAGATCATATGAGCAGCTGCCTTTTATTTAAGGCATGTGGTTGCAGATCAGATCTTAATTATGTTTCTGTATGAAAGAAAAAGCTACAAACAAGGTTATGCTTAAATAGCTTCAATGGGGGAAGAAAATGGGGGGTCGGATTGGCCTTCTGCAGCCTTCCTTAATGGAATTTTAGGTTATGTTGCCAACTCTTTTTGTTACCATTTTCAGAACATGTGCATGTTTTCCTAAGGCCCAAGATCCTGGAATCAGGTGAGACTATTCACTATTTTCATTTCTAAGTGTAGAATGTGGAGCATGCTAGGCTTGAATTGGCAGGTATGGTTCCTGTTTGCTGGGAAAGATTGGTCTTCTGATTATTCCATTCCTTCAGTGAAAGTTTAATGTTAATTGGTTTTTAGGAGTTTGATAAAATTTATTGGAGTGCTTTGCATATGAGCAGAATGTGTTAGATGGTTATAATCAAGCTCTCTATTGTCAACAATTTATACCAGCTGCTGAAATACGAATTTTTCAGCTCCTCTCACTAATAAGTGACTTAGGCAAAAGTGAGACCATTTTAATGGTTGTTTTTTAATAATTGATATGTATTCTTTCAGTAACTTTTCAGAGTTGACATGTAGGAATAAAAACTTTGAGAGAACAGGATCAACAAAGGAGAGAAAATCTCAAAGGAGAGATGAGGGAAAATCAGTCAGCAGATGATTATTCCCCATCTCCAGGGAATATGTGATCTATATTAAAGTCTTTGACTCTCAAATATAGAGTAGCAATTAAATTTAAGTAAATAAATCCAAGCTAACTAAGAATGATTGAAATTCTCCCTTTCATAAAAGCTAATGTTCCTCAGGCATTTTGTGGTTGTCATTCAAATCAAGAGACAGACAATGTGGCTTTTACAGAGTATTTAACTCTGTATCACTGCAGATAGTTGTTTTGGATTTTGTTTTTTTTTTTTAGTTTGGTTTGGTTTTTTTCCCTACCTCTAGTATTTTGTTGAGATATTATGCTTTTAGTATAAAAAAATACTATGGTGGGTACAGGAAGAACCCCCACAGAGGAAATATACTGAAACTGGAATATGAAAGTTTAGTAGGTCCTGTGGCAACTTCTCTTGCTAGTTTAGAAAAATGGTTCCTTGCCCCACTCAAAAATGCACTTTATTATCTGCCTTTCTGGGAGGCAGATCACAGCTGTTATATTTAAACGGGAGATCTCTGCCAAATTTCACCAGCTGAGGATCTGGCTGATATATCAGTATCTTTGTTGAGAAAAGACACCCTTATGCTCTCTCTGTGAGGTGGGAGGTATTGCTGAAACCAGTTTTCAGTGGTGCAATGTCAAATTCTCAAAATGTCAGATTTATTTGTGCATGTGATGGTATAATTTGGCCTCCTGCTGTGCAAATGAGAGGATTAATTTCCATAATATATAAATTAACAGTGCAGTTGATATTTCTTTATCTCTCAGTAGAAATTAGCAGCTGGGGATGACAGCAGCCCGCTTAGCCTCCTTTTCGTCCTCCTTCCAAGGGGCCATTGGTGAAGATGCCCCGATTAAATAATACTGAATCCCAAATTGGTGTTATCTCCTCCTGCTCCATTTCAGTCTTTGGTTGTCTGGCTCTGGAGTTTCCATTGTTTTCAAGTGGTGGCTCTAACTGCCCCTACCTGAGCGCAGATAGAGAGAGGGCAGGGCTGCTCCACCTGAGGCTCTGAATCCTGTGTGTGATGCACAGGACAATGAAGCCAGTGGGGGGCATGGTTCCCTCTGCAAACTCTGCCCTGGGGCTGATATTTGGGGTCAGTTACATTTTAAGCCATCTGGAAAAATACTGCCAAGCCCTTGCCTCTGTTAAAGCCTTTGCAATTCTTTTGATAGATTTACAGGTGATTCAACAATATGATGTACTTTGCTGAAGACATAAATGCTTTGAGCTCCCATGGGCTGTGGGGTAAAATCTTCTTTTTGTTGTGCAACAGGTCCTTAAATAATATCTAGAAGTTCTTGAGCCATTCCACTGCTGTGTCTTTTAGAAAAGCCTGAAGTGAATATATAAGAATATGTACTTCAGTTTGGAAAGTCAAACACATCAAGAGGGCTGTGGAAAGAAAGGAGACTTAAACTCTCCCACTTCCGTTCCTTCAGTCAGATCAGCTCTGGAATTTTACTCAACTGAAAGTAACAGTCTCTGCTGACATTAATTGTAGTGACTCCCATAAAACAGATTACAAGATCCGGATTATACTTTTTAAACTAGCAAAAGTACGTAAATGGATTACAGAGGCTTATATGTGACAGTAATTCTTCAAGGCTACAGATAATCAACAACATCTATTTAGAACATAAGAGTATATTGAGGCATAATCTCAACACACTGGGTGAGCTTTGGCTTCTCCGCTGAATTAGAGGCATTTTTGCCAGGAGTTTCACAAAGTGCAAAAACCATCAGAATTTCACTTTTTAGCTCTTAATTTTTAGAAAAAAAATCGTAAGCTCTGCATTATGCCTGTCTATAAATAATCAAACCCAAAAGAGGTGTGAGAATTAAAGTACTAATATAAGTTAACATCCCATACTCTGATAGTGAAACCACCTGGGATTCAATCCTGTTTGATGAAATAATAAATGAATGCACCAGATTAAAGAAAATGTCCTTGTGATTTGATTTCTTCCTTGGCTAAGCATATCTATGATGATATATAAATAAGAAGGAGTGTGTGATGTTAAGCTCAGGTAGGAAATAGAAGATCACAATTACAAGTAAGCTCTCATGTTGATTTATCAGACTGTTTTTTTCCTTTCCAAGTAGGAGTTAAATGAGGTATTATAAACTTGTTAGACAGAAGAAGACAGCAGTTCTTAGGAATGACAAAGATTCCAGCCACTTCTAAATTCATAGCTCAGTTGGAGCAGGAACATGGACCTTCAAGCTTTTGCAGAATCTCTCTTACTCCAAATTATGACTATCAGTTTCTAGACTTTCTGTACTTTTTTGAGAAGAAAGATATTTCCTGGTAGGAGCTGAGACCTTAAGCTGTCTTTTAACATTATTTTCAAGGGCCTCTTGAAAGTTCCTATAAAGCTGCCGGTGCTGGGCATTGTGGAAAGCTGCAGGGCTGTGATGACCTTGGGTCAGCCTGGGATGGGTGGTGTCAGTTCCCCTGAAATCACAGAGTTTAGCAGGGCTACCAGTGACTAATTGCTACCAATATCAGCCTCAATACAGCTGGGAGTGGTAGTGAGTGACACCACACTTGGAACCCAGAGCTCCCTGTTTGCTCTTGCTGTGCTCATTAAATGTGTGAGAAAAGAAGAGCAAAACAAGGAGGAGTGTAAAAACGATTGTACTGTGTGCTTGATGTGTGTAGGTTTTTCAGTCTCTAACAATATAACATCCCCATCCAGGAATACTAATTTCTTCAGTACATACTTTGCCACTCAGTGCTTTCCATGGGCTGCTATAACTTATATGGCTGAAGGACAGCATGACTTGGGTTTTTCAAGATGACTTTTAAAAATAAGCAGATGTTAAAAATAATTTTTTAACTATAGAAAATGTAAAATTTTCATGCTTGATGTAATGACCTTGCATGCAATTTCCATCTTTTTAATGAAATCATTATACATTTGTTGCAAGGATTAAAAAAATATGCTTATCTCTACCTTAATGTATGTGTATGATATTTGCACAATAGTGTGTTCAGGAGCTGCAGCCTTGAAAAGTGCCACTATGCTCAGGACTTCTATTATTGAATTCCTTCTTGTATGTTGATTCTTAATGGGTGGAACCTGTGGAATGATTCAGAAATACTTTAGTGAATGAAAGGGATACATTTACTGTTATAGAGTGGGGTTGTATTGTTCTTTGCACAGTATCTCGGCAAACAAACGCCAATTTCTTGGTAAAAATATCTTCACTTTGAGAAGATAAGTGCATCATGCAGCTATGCTAAAGTTCTGATATCTGCTAATAATGATTTTTTGAAAATCTAGTTGTTTTAAATTCGTGGATCATCTACACAAGAACTATCTTAAGCCAACAAAGTTATTCAGCCTAAATTGTCATCCCAGTCTTGATGTGCCATTGGTGGAGAGAAGGAGCAGAGTGAGTCCATCCTGAGATGTCTTTGTTGTGACTCGGTCTCTAGAGACTCCTCTCTCTTTTCATTCATTGTGGACTATTAAACTGCTGCACTTTCTCTGAACAGCTGAATTTAACTGCGACAAATGTGCTGGTGAAGGAGCAGAAGTACTAACAAGTGGCATTGGTGGGGTGGGAAAAACGAGCATCTGTATTAATTGCTATTCAAAAGCGAAGTGGATTGGTTACAAAGAGCCAGTTGCATGAAAATAGTGCATCAGACTAAGGCAGGAAGCACTTTTGAATGAGGAGTTTTTGTACCAGGATTCCATGTACCCCAAAGTCAGTTCATACACAATGTATACCCATGGCTGTGCCCACTGAGAGCCTTGCAGAGTGATTACTCTGTGCATTGTCACTCTGAGTTACTGTCTGGTCATGACTTGGCAATAACAGGAAAATGCTGCATGCAGCTTGGAAACAGCATAACCACATTAGCAAGTGAGCCAGGGCAGTTCTGCTGTATAAATATTAATGATTCAGTGTCTCTTCACAGGTCTGTACTGCAAAGAGTTCTTCTGTCTACACTTTTGGGTGATTTGGGATGAAGCATATTCTGACTTTTCCTCTCTAATTCAAGTATGATATTAAGGAAAATAAATAATTTTCTGAAGGAGCTGTTTCAATAAGATTTCTGGTCCTCTGACTTCTCCACAACAGTGTGGACAATTCACCAAAGAAGCACACATCTGCTGTACTTCCATTCTCTTCAGAGGCAGTAGCGACTTGTGGCAGCATTAATGACATTGAAGGGAAAACTAGGATGCTCAACAAATACAGACATTTGTCCTTGCCATAAAAGGAAAATACAGTTCAGGTAGATGTATAAAGGGCTTTACTGCCTGAGGAACTTGGCAGGCATGTATAAAATGATGGGATGACATCGACCTGCTTAGTGTGCCACTAAGAATTAACTGGCTCTTCCCCTCCTTTTCCGCCCTCTCTAACAAGTATATAAGATTAGAAATATTTCTGGGGATCCTACAGCAAGCTGAATGAAACTTGGATTGGTTGTTGAGTAGTTTTTTGGGTGCTTTTTTGTTTGGTCGTGTTTCTTTTTCTTAATTGAGGGCTTTTCTACATAACTTGCTCCCCTCATGATTCAGCTCTACTACTGGTGGAGATTCAACCAACAACCTTGAGTGAAAAAGAGAACAGAAACCTGAATTTGATGAAGTAGAACATCTTTCTGCTCCTTAAGTATATTTTTTCCTCCCCATCCAGCCTTCCTATATTTATGCTAAGCTTGTACCATATAAAGTTCAGATACTCTGGAGTATCCTTTTGCTTCTGTCATAAATAAACTGTGACTTAGTACAGCTCTCATTTTTAAGACTGTTTTTCCATGTGCTCTATTTTGCAGAGGGCAGGGTGGGCATTCAGACTGACTCAGTTATATGAGCTGTTTCTGAACCTGACACAATATGAAAAAACAGCCCTTTGAGGCAGTAGACCTTATTCCAGGGTGAGGGCTTTCACTTCTTGAAGGTAAATCCAGAGCAACACAACTGGATTTTTCCATTCACATGGTCACAGAGCTCCTTCTGTAACTATTAATTTCATGGCAAACACATTTAGGAGAAGTCCTGCTCCTTTCTTTCCTAATGCACAGTTCTGTAATATTTGCACCGAATGAAATCTTATTTAGCAGTCAGTAGAAGGAGATCTCTTCCTTTTAAAGGGGTGACCCTGCTAGGCACACTGACTGCATCATAAAAAGCCAGCAGAGAAAAAGTGAGAGAGACCCCACTTAGCAGGCAAAACCAGATGTTGTTTGGCTCATCTCAGTATAGGTGTTTATCCAGTGATCTTTTACTGCAATGGTTTACCATTTTCATATTAATGCTCTCTGAAATATGATCAGGAAAAGGTGTTTGAGGTTCTATTTTTCTAATATCAGATGATTTTTCTACTCAAAAATGTATTCTGCAAACCTGTAAGAGTTTTGATAACACTTTAAGATTTTTTTTCTTCCCCATATAAAATTATTGCTTGAATTGAAGAAAATATTTTGAAAACTTTGTTTTTGTTCAAGTGCTTTTTACTTATATACTTATTTTAGGAAATGCTCATAGGTAAGATTTTTTGTGAGCTTTAGCAAGGCTTCTTATAATTGTTGATAAGAGTATGATGCTATTGCTTATCAGCAAGCCGAGGAATCTCACTAGCAGAACCTCTAGGGAATGGAGTCTCAAATATATATGTATATGTATATCAGTGTGCATACATCAAAAAGTTTTGGCTGGAAACCTAGAAATTTACAATATACGTAGACAATTAGGTCTGTCCATTTCAAATTGTCTTCTTTGAAAAGATCTCTGAATGAACTGGAAAAAATTTAGTTTAAAATATGAGAGGCGAGAAATCCAGCATGGTTCCTCTCTGAGTCTGAAAGGCATGAGTAATGTTTTTGTTGCATCTATAGGGTAACAATACTTTTCAATCCTTAATAATCTCTGGTGCCAGTATCAAAAATCAATTTCCTCTGGAGGACCAGCTTGGGCAACCCTGGGAATCAATGCTTTAAACTGGGGGGAGCAGGGAGGTTTGGTCTATTTGCTACTCAGCTTTGCATTTTGAATGTCATCTGCACTGTTATGCTTCATTCCTAGAAAAGGAAGAATGAATTTTGAAAGAAGAGGTGATGCTTTTTATATGAATATAATAATTTAAAGTTAGAAATTATTTCAGTAAGTGTTTAACAATCTCCTGTGGGATGTACTGTCAAACAAAATATATTCTGTGGGCAGGGTGGGCATTACATTCCTATTTATTCATGTTTTAGTTTGAAATGAAATCTACAGGTTAAGCCAAATAAAGGCTAAAGTAGTGTAGGATGTGCTGTATCAGAACTGAGCTGCTAATGTTATGGATTAGGCCTTTAGTTTGTATAACACCTCTGCTGCTCTCTTTCTCATAAGAAGCAGCTTTAAACTTGACAATACCATGTTGAGAATCACCAGGTGGAGTTATTGCACACATTTGAGAGATTATTTTTCTGACTACATAAGCATTGTTAAAGACATGGTTATATCAGTTTTCATTTTGTGAATTAATTTCTGACTGTAGGGTGCATCCTAAATCACAGAGGATGTTATTATCCCTTCTCGTGCTCCCTGTTTAGACTCTTTTCTATTTGTCCCCAGGAAGTAAACTGTTGTATCTGGTCCTACTGTCTTAAGACAACTGTCTGCAAGTTGTTAAGCTTCTCTGTTTTAGGATTGGTTATACAAGGTAAGTAAACACTTTGCACCATATATAAACCTGAACTGTGCATCAGACAAGTTTGTAAAGGTGAGGGAATAATGTGAGTAAAGGATGAGGCGTGTTACTGTTGGGTAAGTCTGAGTCATCCTGTTGAGTGTGGAAAAGGAATCAAAATGAATACGGGTGGGGGAAGTTACAATTTAGATGCTGCAGGAGAAGAGAGGAGAAGAATCTTGCAGGGATAAGGAAACAGAAAAAAGGGATGATGGTTGTATGCAGGTGAGAATCACACTAAGGGCCTTGGGATATAGGGCAGACAGGCAGGTACAGAACATATTTACAGGGGGAGCTCTGACCTGGGTAGGGCTCATTCTGATTGCAGTGGCAGCATTGCAGGGTGGGTGACAATGACAGGTGTCTGTCACCATCAGAGTCCCTGCTGGGGGGATGCAGGAGCTGCACATATCCCAGTCTAATGAAGGCATATTGATTAATTTGGAATCTGTATGCAGAGTTATAGCTATTCGGTCTTAATGTCAGTGAGATGATGTGAATACTTACCTTAAATGTTAAAATATTCTTTAGATTGTAATCACATGTTTCCTTTGCTCTTTGGAGTCAATCCACAGAGATCTCTGACTCAGTGATCTTTCAAAGTCAAGTTGGCATTTGAATGGCACTTAATATCTGCCCCTAAAAATCTAGACTAAATATCCATTAAATGAAGGCACTCAACATTGCACTCTAAACTGGGGTAACAGCTACAAATACTTAAGTAATCATTTAAGAATTAGGGAGCAATTAAGAGGAATTAACTGATTGCTTTCTGAGGTATTGTGGGGTAATTAAGATGTCAGTCCACCTTGCAAATAAGAGCATAACAAATTAATGAAGTCAAATCAAGAAGGTCAAAGTATAAGTAACTTTCACTGAGGAGCTTAGCACTGGATATGCTACCTCTAAAGCTCAGGTGTGCTTTGCTTTACACCAGACAGAATGCCCCATATCTTTCTGAAATAAAATGAGAGATGCTCATTTTCTCTATATCATATTGAGTTAGAGACATCCTCGATGTTGCTGTTGTTGAAACACAAGCTCATTACTGAACCTAGAACTGCAGGACCCCAGAGAGAGAATTCCATATGGTGCTTGCCCTACTGGGTTGGTAGACACAAAAAACCCCCAAAAAAACCAAACACACAAAAAAATATTGCCCTAAAAAATACTTAAGGACATATTCCCACCCTGCTTTTTTATCATTCAAGTTTGTGCATCTTTCTCCCTTCTCTTTGTGCTTTTTCTCAGATGATGTTTTATTGTCCTTCTGTTATTAAAATGATATTGCAAAATATTATCTATTGTGAAGCTGGAGAAAGAAATATTGCCACTGGCTTCTCTCCCCTTTCTAGGAGTTAAGGATATTGAAATAAAGATTAAGGGCAGGGGGAGAAGAGGGTAATGGGGTAGAGGAAAAGCTAACTGGAAAAGATGACAGCCCTCTGTCTAGGAAGATTCTCTGAGAATCCAGAGGAGGTGCTAATTAAATAAGAGATTATTGTCCCTTTTGTAACATGAGTGTCTGTATATAATTAGGAGTGCAAGCTGGCAAATCTCATAGAAGGGATGCCGTGGGATTTGAATCATCACTGATGATTCTTCACATTATTGGTGTGAATGCAAGGAATGCTAATACCTCTGCCTGTTTACCTTTCAATAGATGTACATTTTCTAGCTGCAGCTTGTTGTAGAAGTATGTGGAAAGGAGAAGAAACTTCTGTGAATTCCACTGAAGAATTCACTGATATAATTTCGCCAGGAAATCCTTTGATTTCTTGCTTGGATGTAGAGGTGCAATAGAATGCCTATGGTCTCCCTGCATTTTATTAGGGGTTTTGACTATAATTATTTTTCACTTCTGAGGGAGAAAAAGGTTGCATTACAACCATTTTAGCTGATCTACATGCCTATATTCTGCTTTTCTCTCTGAAATTCCCTGGGAGTGAGAGGTGCTTTGCTAAATAGTGAAGAGGGATACGTGATGTATGAAGAGTGCCCAAGAAATACAAATATTTGGTGCTGTTTGGCTTGTTCTAGGGGTTTCTGTATGTAATAAAAACCAAGATAAGATTGTTGCCATTGAAGTTAAATTAGCAATGTAATAGTCTGCACAGAAGCTGTAAATTAAATAACATTGGAAACTTCTTCAATCTGGTAAACAACTATTGGTGGGTTCCATGCCTGGCTTTTGTGATCACACAGAAACTACTTCTAGTTTTCCTGAACAGTTTGAAGAGGCTTTCTTTTGTTGTCTTGTTATAATTGTACAGTGAAACAACCTTGAGAAACTGAAGGGGAATATCAAAAGATAATGAAGAGCCTTTACTTCTGTGCTGTACTCTTATGTCATGAAAAAGTAGGCAGTCTCTGCTGAAAGAAAAGAAGGAAAGATCTGTAGATCATTAAACTCAAGGCCAAAACGAGTAATCAGTGAGTTTGGGTTGCCACTTCACATGCATTAGGATGTTAATAGAAAGCAAAGAAGTCAGCCTTGAGCCTTGAATTGTATGGAAGGGAATCTTCCTGTTTTTCAGAGGGTTGACAGGATAGTACAAAAAGCAATAACAGTGAAAACTCCATTTTAGGCTTTCTCTCATCAGAAGGAAAAAGTTTTTGTTCTTACAAGGAGAAAAGATTGGTACCTCTAACCAAATGTGAATGACCACAAATGGCCCTAGTCTTAGAGTAAAAATTGCATAAAGAGAGGCAGCTGTTTGTGATATCCAGAAGTAGGTACATCAGTAATGTTTAGAGAGCAATAAGATAGTATAGTTTTAGGAATCAGAATGCAAGAAGATGAAGCAGAATCATTCTGCTCTCTTCTGCTAAGGAGGAAAATGATTCATCTGGTCATTCAAATATGAAGAAAGGTTGGCATTCCCTATCTACAGTGGAGTGGGAAGCAGAGCAGCTATAGGAGTACTCCATAGAGTGTAGAGCTTCTCTACAACCATTTCTATAATCTCTCTTCTCTTCTCCACTTAAAAGTTCTTAAAAGTTTACTTGTCTTGTAAAAGCCTCCTTTTACAATGCAAGCTGAAACATCTTGAATCAGCCTGTGGAAACCAAAAATCCCCAGTCTGAAGATGGCCTGCAGCTCATGACAGTAATCTCTGCCCTCATACTGGCAGGAATGTATTGCAGAATGGCAATGACCTTCAGTTTGTGCTATTTATGAGGCACTTGTCAATGCAAGCAGTGCAGAGTTTATTCTGAGATGCCTGTGGCTGATGTCATGCAAACAATTATGTGGGTTTACATGCTTGAGTGGTCCATTAGTTCAATGAGTCCTCTGTTTACTTAAGAATCTGTCTAGCCTATGAACATGAGTTCTGATTTAGGATGTCCTGTACATCACCTCACACAACCTGATAGACTCCATACACAAGGTGAAATAGTGCCCCTCTGGGCTCATTCATTTGACCCTCATCCTTATAACGTAGATGTATCTGATGTGGATCCCTTGGCTCCATAAACTCAGTCCTGAATGACTGAAATTGGTGATAGTGGAGGGGAAATACACTAGCAGGAATTATAATGGCAATGAAAATATGCTCAAGAGAAAGCTTAAATATCTTCCTCCTAAATTAATGTTTTGTCACTAAATAAACAACAAATGCCAAACCAGCTGGACCCATTTAACAACACCCCTCCCCAGCTAGAATCAGTAAAGGCATATGGTTGACAGACAGCCAAGCTCTCTGGTTCTCTTCATATTCAGTTTCTGGCATGTCCTGTTCATGTAGTGCTTGCCTCAACCTATTTATCCCTTGGCCAAATTGCCCTAGACCCATCTGATCAATCTGCTGATTGATCTGGACCTTGTAGCTGACTCAAGGTTCATGGGGTTGGGAAAGTGTGTGTGGCACGCCACTGCATGATGCAGATGGATATCTGCACTGTGCCCCAGTACTTCTACACTCTGTTATCCGGTTCCTGTCTTTAGCAGCCCTGCTGGTGAGGCTGGGGCTCTGGTGACAGCTGCTCATGGATGCAGTGGCAAAGGCCTCAGCCTGCAAGCTGTACTGCAGAGACATTAGAAATTATGTGGCCTCCAAAAGCCACTGTCCGAAACCCTGATGGGGAGGGAGTAAATGCTCCCAGCAGATTTATTCCATTAGTTACTAGGTGAAGACAAAGTTGTCAACAATGGTATCTCCTTTCCAATTAAGCTCACTGTTACAGTTCATAAATCACAGCATGCCTTCCCTGTGGGGAAAGAAAACTTGCAATTTCTGAAAATGCTCATAAACACAATGCGCAGGAAATAGTTATGTTTTCTAACCAAGCACATTCCATCATATTGCCTTAATATGGAATCATGACCAAGGCTATTAAAGATACCAGGCACTTGTGTTACACTTTAATGCCAGGTGAAGGTCTGCTAAAATGTTTTTTTTTCTCACAGAAGCCTGCTGATCATTTTGATTAGTATTGTCTTCTAGCACTTTCCCACCAAATCACAGAGAACAGGACATCTATTTTCTTGTTCCAGTGCAGAATCAACTCCACTTGTGTCTGTCTTCATAAGGGCATCCAGTGGCAGAGCTGCCTACACCTTTCCCTGAGAATTGATTCCAGTGCTTTGCTACTATAATTCAGGAATTTTCTATTTTTGACTGTGTTGATTCCTCCATGCTACAGTATGAGCTTACTGCTTCTTACCTTGGACTCTTTCAGTTAGACTCAGAATTCATCATAGAAGGTTGGGGTTTTTCAGTGTTGTTTTCTTGATTATTTTTTTTGCCTTCGTTTTTCCTGTAAGAAAATGACATGACTATTGTGGAGCTGCTAGTCCTATACGCATTGGTACATGACAGGATGGTGCAGTTTTAAGGTAAGAGGAAGCACCTCTGGACTGGGTGTGGGATGGATGGAATCCAGATTTGCTTTTCTGTGTCCCTGAAAAGGGAAGAGGACTCCCATGGTAATTAACAGCTGTTGATTGCTGCCCAAACATCCAGTAGTAGAAAATCAGCAGGATTTTTGTCTGTAGGAGTGGTCTTGCGAAGTCTGCTTACCTTTCAAGCTGTTTAAGCACAAATGAAAGAGTAGGATCTGTAGTGAACACTTGAAATCCTGTGTAGGCACCAGAAGAGAGTACATTGACATTACTGTCTGGGACTTGATATATTAACTGAGGCAAAGAAGAATAAAGGTATTCCTATTTGAAACACAAGTCTCACCCCACAATACCCTTTAAAAGAAAGAATCCTTTATGAAGCAATCACTGTTCAGGGAACCAACGTTCAAAGATCAGAGCCACCAACCACTGGAAATGCCCTCTAAAGGGTTAAATTGGAGACTGTGAGGATAAGATTTTACCTTCTGATCTATGTGTGTGGTAAATTGTTTTTATTAGGTACCTAAACATTAAAAATCTAATTAAATTCTACAATCATCAAAGACTCGGGACAGGGATGGAGGTTGACCCTTCTTTAAAAGAGATGTTAAGACAGGGATTGTTTACTACTGGAGAGTTTCAAAGACAATAAATCATCATCTTTGTATTAACCTCACAGTCGCATTTTTCATCGAAGTAGGTCTGAAATCTGATGTAAGAGCTAAGATTGCTTTTCAGAAAGTTTTTTGCCTTTTATGTTTAAGTGCTGGTTTTCTGACATATTTTATTGTTCTTTATTTTTAAAATATTTTAGTCTTTTAAAAATTAAATTTTGAGCTCCAGCTATGCCAATAGCCTGACACATTTGAGAGGGCTGTGAGGAACAAGCAAACCCAGTTGAAGGCAGGAATGATAAGCTAAATCTATTGTAATGAATAATTACGAAACACTGATTAGTAAATGTGAATCTATTCAGGATGTGTTTTGGGAATCATTAATATTTAAGTTTGAATGCAGTCAACCTGTGCCATCACATTTGAGGTGGACCTGTATTAGAGAAATATTGCTTGTTTTGCTGACATTTTCCTACTCCTCTCTCATCTTACTGTTCTTCCTTTCAGTGATAGATAGGTTTGTGTACTTTTTGTTTGGTAGCTGCAAACCAAAACCATGCTGTTTGTGGTTTGACTCCTTCCCTTACAGTGCTTTGAGATGGTGTTTTCCAGCAGGAGCTCCAGGATTTTCTCCTGACTGTTTTCTGTTGTTATTTCTTCTCTTCAAGTACTGTGGCAGCATTTGCATATCTCAGGCTGTTGAGACCCTACAGTGCTGGGCACTATATTGCAAGCAGAGCAGGGAGGAGAGGAATCCTGCCTTGGGTAGCTCAAATGAAATACTGAAGGAAAGCCTGGCAAAGAACATAATGGCATAAATTTCCAACAATTGTACTCAGTACAACAGTGGGACAGCATTGTGACAAACAGTATCATAGCTACTCAGAGTGTCAATAGATTTGGAGCTGTCCTGACTGATCGTGATTTTGTTCTGGTTTCTTCATAAAGTTGGTGAAATTCCATGTTTTGTTGCCTATTTACTAGCAGCCCTAATCCAGTTCTGTATCAATCCCAGTCAGCTCATGGGTAGCTTCTCTGGTTTGGTTTCTATGTCCCAAGATTTAGGTGGTGGTTTGAGAGAGTCTTTTTTGCCCTCTGAAGGCTTTGAGCCTGATGTGAGAAAGAACTGGAGTCTCCAAGGTCTTGTTTTTCAAGGTTTCTCACGTGCTTATTATTTCTTATCTTACAATTTTCTCTGTGCCCGGCCAAGACGTTCACAGCAGCTCAGACNCCCCCCCCCCCCCCCCCCCCGGTGATGGGAGGTCACTACCTCTTATACAGATAATTACCTGTGTCTTATTTACAATTCTGTGCCAATGCCTATTACCTATGCTACAAAGGTCATTTCTACTTTGACCCAATCCCCTTTAAACTACTGTGTGCCACCATCACTGCAGAAAATGGATGTCAAGGGAGAAGGACTCAGGGTTCCACCCTAAATCCTCCATCTTGTTCCCCATTCTAAGAGCCCAAAACTACAAAATTTTCCACCCAGTGATAAACTACAACTACTGTCTGTCACACCTTTATGACTTATAATTCTTCTCTGTGTTGGAAGTTTTTCTCATGGACTGAAATCAAAGCCTGTGTCTTCCTGGGCTCTGTGCCAGGCAGCCCCCCTGGACAGACCCCAGACTCTCTTTCTCGGGTCTCAGACCTCTCTGCCGAGGTCTGTGACCTTCCAGGGCAACTAAAGGAATGCCCTGGACTCCGACAATTGCTGATAGCTCATTGCTACAGTTTGGATCACCTGAAGGTCTTAAAGGAGTTGTGTGCTCCTGGAGATGATTTAAAACCAACAAAGTAAAACGTTAACCAAATAAAACTCAACAAAGATAAGAACAGTAATGAGAGACAGAGGTTGCTCAGGAAGGCATCTTGATTTGTGTGTGTGTTATTAGTATGTGCCTAATTACTTATGCCCTTAGTTTTGTCCTTGAGAAAATTACAATAGCTACTAGAAGATTGCGAGCAACGGAGGAAGTTCACATTTCAGCCTGTGTCACTGCAAAATGTTGCTTTTAAAAGGAGAGTGAAGAGAAAAAAAACCCAACGTATTTTAGGCAAAAGGGGTGAGAACAGCCACTTTTTCTAGCTGTAAATGTGTGTGTATATATATTTATACTTATATAGAGAGCTATAATTTTCAGCTCCTAAATAGTTCTGAGGCGAACATACAAGAATTTTTAGAAGAACTCTAGGCACTCTGCTATGGCTTATACAGGAAACCCCTGACTGGTGCTGCACTAAGAATATTGACACACATTTGCATGTGTAAAAGTTAATTTTTTAAAAGTGATGTCCATATCAGGTTGCTTATGAGGGTAAAAGTAATTTTTGGGGAGCAAAGTAAGAGGGTATATGGGAGAGGATGGAGAAGAAGACAGGAAACTTAGCTCTCTCATTGGAGGATTATTTAACCACGTGTCTTTACTCGCAGCTGTCAAAAGATCAATCCTTCTCAAATTTTAATGAAAGAAGTGTAGTTTGATATTTTCCTCATTCTGAGACCGCAAATGAATGTGACTGTTGCTGTTGAAAACACCTTGAGGTGCTGAAATGTGTTCTATCAAGTATTGTTTTACATCTGGTAATACTCACCAGAAGAAGATCTGAATTTCAATGCATTTTTAGGGGACTTGTTGATCAATTTGCTTTAACACGGCCTCCAGAATTTGATGATAGATCTGTACAAAGATGGGCTGGAGGATGCTATGGCAGATGCAAGTGGAGATGATTAGATTTGTAATTTTCAATGTGGTCTTTAGTAGCATTCATAAGCAAGGACCTAAGCTTCTGAAAAGATATTTTAGCATTTTAGGTGATATTAAGAATATTAAGAACATTTTCTTCTGGGGGAATAAGAAAATTATTGGGGAGGGAGGAAATTTTTTGACATCTTTAATATTGAGTGAAAGGCTAAACTGAATAAATTTAATATGTGCCTTGAGAAATAAAGCTTCTTTTTGGGTTTTTTTTGGGAGGGGCAGGGGAGGGTTTGAAAAGCAACAAAATCTGCCTAGTTTCCATCACTAAAGGAAATTCAGTTGAGTGGTTCTGATCTCCTGAGAAGCAAAAAAGGAGCCTTAAGAACAGGGTAAACAAGCCAAGAACTTTGAATGTAGCCTTGAAAACAAAGTTGAGAACAAAGAATGAAAGAATGGCATTATTTGCTTTGAAGAAAGGTCACAATTTGTAAAGCACTGAAGAATCCTGTATTTTAATATAAAAATGTGTAGTTTAAGGTGATGCTTGTCTTGAAGCATTTTGTAACTGGGACAGCATGAAACGGAGCTGTTTTTCAAAAAAACCCAAAACTTGTTGCTGACAAAAAAAATCAATGTTCAAGTTCCCCAACATTCAAGTCAGTTTCCCAAAGCATGCTGTATGAAACCTCATCATGCCTGCTAAGCATCACCAATGCACACTGTAAATCCCTGGGGAGTCCCTCACATTTCTAGAATTAGGGGCTGAATGAGGAGAGAAGCTGTACAGTGTCAGTAGAAGGGGGAGAACCTTGTAAAAACAATTTGAGTTTGAGGTCTGTCTGCCACAGAGAAGGAGGAATGATGCTGAACCTGAAATGCATTTATAAGAGCTGTTCAGAAAAAAAGCCCTCTGAAGTACCAAATTAATTTTGAGGTATCAGAACTGTAGTGAAAATTTGGACATGTTTTCCATAAATACCACAGACTACAAATATTCTTATCAGCTCTCTCAGTAGTTAAGAAAATAAGGTCCCATTATATCTTTTCATTAGGCATTGAAGTTGATGTCATAAGTTAGGATCTATGTAATTTCTCCAAGATTTGCAATGAAGACATTTGATCAGAGATTTGGAGATGGACTCTTGTGGTCTATGTCTTCCTCAGTTGCCTGAAGCAGTGTAGGACTTCTGATAGAGCACATGCCTGTCAATTGCTCTTATTGCCAAAGGCTGATGATTCTGTGCTATGTTAAGAAGATAAATATGTGGGACCTGTCTATTGCCTCACTCTTCCATCAGCCCAAAGAAACCATAAAATGCAACCATTCTAAGGTATGACTGTGTTTTCTGCCATGGAGGAACAAGGGACCTGAAATAAGACAAATAAACGGTGAAGGAAAGTGTAGGGCCCAGTTTAGCAGGCCAAAGAGTCATGTTGGGTGGAGAACCAGACATTTCTTGGAAGGGAGGAAAGGAAAAGTGTGTTTCTCTATTCCTAGACTCTGCAGGACTGGCTCCGATCTGGGATCTATGCTTGAAAAAAGATGTAGGAATACAGTATACTATATAAACAAATTAATCTACATGATTTTTGCATGCACCCAGTCTCAAGGCTTTCTGACTCCATCAACCAGCTTTCCCAACCTGCTTCCTGCAGAAATTGGTGCCCTCTGCAGCGGTGCCACAGCATGCTGCCATTTGGCATGAGAAGGAAAAATCTTGATGGGATCAATTTTGCAAATGACTGACTTCTAACAACTGCTCTAAAGTGTAGTTCATAGAAACAAAATAACAGTGAAAAGTCAAACCCAAGAACAGAGTCCTAGAGGCTCTGATGTGTCATTGATGCAAATGACTAGAAGATCCAAGGCTTAAGGAAATTAAAATGTCATGCTTCAGTTCAATTGTAGTGCTTAAAGGTATGTTTATTTCCCACTATTTATTCATGCAATCTTTAATATGCTAGCAAATGTCAAGGTAAGTGTTATTCTTGTTCATTAAAACATTTTTTTGGATCAATGCTTTCAAGATGTGCAAGGAGAAAACTATCTTCTCCATTATTTTCTATTTTGACAGACAAATTATCTTTCATATACCTTCAAAGAGATGTGGTGATAACAGAAACATCTCTTTTACCATATATTCTAAATATTCATTAGAAGATCTGAGCAGTCAGTGATTGCTCATGAGACAAACCCTTAATAGAGCAATAATTACAGTGGGAAATACAAGATACCCAAGCGTTTCTTATTTTACTTCTTCTGTCTTTTCAAAATGTTACACTCAGGCCCTGGCAGCTTTATGGCAAACCTTCTTCATTATTTTCATTTTTTTAGTAGTTGAGTGAAAACCAGGTCCTTCATAGGATAAATCACTGCTTTGATATCTTCTTTCCAAGTTTAAAAAAAAAACACATCAAAGTAATTTTTTTTGAATTAAATCTCCATTTGGCTAGAAAAAAATGTATTTTGGCAGAAAGCACAAAAGAAACCGTCCCAGGTTTCCCAAGAAAATAATAAATTTTATTTGCTGACACAAAGCTTTTGATGTCAATTAAAGTGCATGAAGATTCGTTTCATTTAGTAATCCTCACCTGGTATCAAGTTTTGAAGACTTCTGCAAGAAGCTTCCTTGAAATAAACTATTTTTATGCAATTAATTGGGATTTTTGCATCATTCTTCTAGTAGTCAACTGAGCCACCTATGAATATTTATTTATATCTCACTTTATATCAGCATTACTTGGAAGAATTATCAGAACTGTTCTGACAAAGCTTTTGCTTGCATAATAACCACCAATCATGCTCTTAGAACAGTTTTTTGCTGAAGAAGTCAAAGCAGTTACTGTCATAAAAAGTGAGTGAAGGAATGAGGTCTCTGACTCATGGCGTGATTATTGGTTTCTGAGGGGTAAAAAAGGAAGAAAAGCCTGTGATTGATTGAATCATAAATCAAAGTTGGGTAGATGTAAGCTTCCTAAATGCTGAACTACTCCACCCTTTTCTTTCCTTAAAACCAGAAAATGCCAAAAAATGAGAGAAAAAGTAAATTAGAAAAGGGGGGATACTTTTTAATTATGCTTAATATTTGAAGCCTTTTATAAATGCTACTAAATTTCACAGAATTTACTGGTGGATCTCCGTGAGTTGCAGGGGAACAGCCTGACTCACCATTTTCTGCACAACAGGCTTCAGGGGAATGTCTCACATATTGTCACTTCTCTCTGGCTGCAGTTGGCACTGTGCAGGGTGCATTTAAAAAAAAACATACAATAGCAACATCAATTTTTAAGCCTCCGGGCAAGAGAACCATTGGGAGTAAAGGAAGTCTAAGGATAGCAATTTGAGTTCAGCTGTACTCTAGAGACTAGAAATTTTGTTAAATGAATCACAAAGTTTTCAAATGGCTAAGCATCATAATAGTCTCAAAATAATCCTCATTTCTTGAAGTCAGACTCATCTTTTGCATTTTAATTAGCAATTTATTATAATAACATCTATGTTCCACTCCCTTTAATAAATCAGAGATTTTCCTTTCTAATTTAGAACTGACATCATCTGTGATGTTATATTTTTTCCCTTCTTTCCAGCTCTATCTCTAATTCACCTCTCTCTTCTCTAGATCAAGTGAGGTATCTCTTTTATTTCAGTGCTGGAGTTTTGAAAATTATTTCATGGATATGCATATTGAGCTCTATTGAACATCAATTTTAGCTAGTCTGAGCAGGTGGTTGTGAAATTTTATCTCTGATCTATGAGTATTATTGCATTATAAGATGGACAAAGCTTTTTTTAGATATATTTGATTTTTTGTGTATAATTCATTGTAAACCTCAGTTCAGATCTCAGAAGTTAATGAGTTGTCAGATTAAATATTCTAAGTTATTATTGAAGGATTAGATAACAAAGCACAGAACATCACTGTGCCATTGTCTAAGGCTGTGTTATGTCTTGAATACTGAACACGCTTCTGGCCATCTCATCCCAAAGGATTTAACAGCATGAGTAAAAAGTACAGAGAAGGGCAAAAAGGCAGATCAAAAAATTGGAATTGGTTTAGATAGACCAAATACTGAGTAGAAAATAGAAAAGAATTTTAGAGTATATGGTAGGAATGCATGAACTATAATAGGAAAAATGTACACAGAATGTGTATTCACTATCTTACAACACAATAACTAGGAACCACTGCGATCAAAAGGTAACCAGATTAAGCAAACAAAGATTAACCTTCCACCACAGAGACTGATTCAATTGTGGAACCCTTGGAACAGCATGTTTGACAGAAAAAGGAAAAAATAGATTTGAAAGGAGAGAAAAGAAACTCATGGAACAACTCTTCAGAATGCATTTTCATTTGACTGTTGTGACACAAGTAAAGTTTGACTCCCAAAAGTTGCTTTGTCTCTGGTAGGGAAATACTTCCTGAAGTATCTGGAACTTTTTCCGTTTCCTCAATGCTGGAATGAAACAAAGGCAGACATGGAACTCAGTTAAGGCTGACAGCAAAGTTAAAGTGATAACTTTAAGGCTGCGGTGATGACAGAGACCAAGAGTAAAAGTTTTTTCCAAGATGTCTTTATTAAGTTTTATTGCAGATCAGTCTTTCTTTAAAAAAAAAAACCCAACAAATCAAAACACCCTTCCCCTCAAAACCCCCAAAAAACCAACAAAAAACCCCACCAAGAAACAACCAAGTTTTTGAAGCATCAGCTCACTTAATCTTAAAAATGAAATTTGACACTGATTTTTTTTAGCACGACTTTGGCTGCTTACTCAGATCACCAAGCTTTCCAGCGTTTTTAGTACTGCAATCTGTATTGATTTCTCTCTGGCTTTTATAAGGTCACTAAAAGTGAGTATCACAATATCATAGCCTCCATGCATAATTCAGTATTTGTTGACACAGAAGACAGCTAAATAAAGGCAATTTGATTGCTTTTAGAAGAAATTCAGAGAGACCTTATTTATAGAGTTGGTGGATAAACTCTTATCCTGTTTGTCTTAGATTAAGAAAAAATAAAGGGAAGAATATTTTAAAACAGTTTATGTGCTTAAAATATCGCACTTGTACCGTGGCCTTTTCTGTTGTTTTCCAAATCTTTTCTTGAAGATGATCACCAATCTGTTAAAATATTTTTTGGCTTGAGGAAAGACCCTTCATATTCATCAGTCTAACTCAAAAAGAGGAAAATAATCCATACTTTTTAATGGAGATTTGACTGATGAGGGTATTCCTTCCTTAAATAGCTATTATGAGTGACAAAATCCTGAAAAAAAAATTGTCTTTCAAAACAAAGAAAGAAACCTCAGAACCTGTCCATTGACTAGAGCAATTCCTCCATGCTGAAAATCAAATACTGAAATGATTCTGCTCTAAATCCTTGAGTAATTGATCTCCTCTTTCAGCAGCATCTCTACTGATAATTAAACTGTTTCCATTGGACACTGAAGGTCTCTATGTCCAAAAAATATTAGTTCTAAAATTGAATCTCCATACAAATTGCCTGTTAAGGACCCCAAAAACCCTGACTGCTCTGAGAAATTGCATGCAGCCCATGATAATTGCAACAACCCAAACACACAAGGGCATTCTCACCCTTCAGGAGCATGGGCAGCCAGGTTCCAGCAGCCAGGACATTTCCAGATCATGCCTGCAGTTATCATTTATTACTGGAACAGCTTATGCATCGACACAGAGGAAGGTATTATAACAGAAACATACTGCAGTTAGAAATGTTTCATTAGAGACTCATTAAGTTTTCTGAATTGACACCACAAGTAGTTCTAAAAGGTCTGTGATTTGGATGATCATCAAATTTGAGCAAGAGGCCCTAATCAAAATCGTCTACAGGGTGATCCTGTTCTAATACTGGAATGAATCCCTGTAAAAAGGCAGTAATATTGCAAAATATGAAGACATGTAGGGAAAGTGCTGATGTCCCATACTCTCTCTCACAAAAATCCTGCATCTTGTTTTACTTTTGGATACTAAGCCTTTAGTAGAGTAGAACTGTTTTTTCCCCTACAAATCTGTGTTTTTAGCTCTTATTTTGAACTCTGGCTACAAGAAACTTAAAAAAATTACAGTATCCTGCAACATAGTTACAAGGAAACAGATGCTTTTTATTTTACTGAAGCCTGTGAAATAAGACAATTTTTGGTGTCCTTGGAAGGGAAGCTGAGAACTCCATTCCTCAATATTTTTTATTATTATTATTATTATTATTATTATTATTATTATTATTATTATTATTATTATTATTATTATTATTATTTATTTCTGACCAGTATTAACTAGCTATTACTTGGGGCCCTTGGGAATTCTGATTAAGGCAAACTCTTATTCAAAAATCAATCTTTCAATGGCAGGCTTTGTTAATCTTCCAAATCCAATTTCCATTTCTCACATTCCAGGTTTATTGATTATATGTCAAAATTCTCAAGTCATCTGTAGGCCTAACTGAATTACTCTGTGTCTAATAATTTAATTGTTTTCAGAAACAGATGTGCCACTTCCATTGAATGCTAAAATTTTGTTGGAAATGTCTAAGGAAATGGCAGCACACACTCACGTAATTATTCAAAAGCATTTAATTACCTAAAGTTTCAAATGGAACTGCAGTGAAATGGTGATCATAAAGGGCCAACAGGGTAAGCAGACTGCATTGTGGAAGTGAGGCAACTAAGGTCCTGTTTCTGCAGCTTTGCCACAGAAAACTTTCAGTTCCAGTCAGATTTTGAGGTGAGCAACAGATGCTTTCTTATGAAGAAACTCCACCATAGCCCTAAGTGAAATTAGGCTGCATTTAAATGGATACAAATGGCAGAAATACAGAGAAAATGAGAAGGGGAAATGGCTTGTCTGTAATTATATAAGCACAAATCAAGGACCTGCAATTCTTTATATATAACCAAAAGTATAATTTGAATTCATTAATTTAAGTTAATTAAACTGAGACTTGTTGGAATGATTGAAGCCACTGGCATAGTTCACACATGTGAGTCGAGCTTTTTTGGGGAATGAGAGAGAGCGTGCACCTGTGTGGAAGCAGCAACGTGAGGAGACTTCATGGTAATCTTCCTAGTGCAAGGTGGCCCTGGTGAAAAACTGGGCGCTAAAGAACCACAGAAATCCTCTCAGCACTATTATGGGGGGCATTTAATTGGAACCATCCAAGCAGGATCATGTAAAAGGTATTTTTATAAGCAGATGAAAAATAAAGCACAGTTCAGGCCTTGCTGCTAGCGAGGGTTTTTGACACCTAGGCCTCTGCAGGGAATGGAGCACATCAACACTCAGATAATTTTGTTACAGAAGGCAGACAAACTCTTAGAGGAACGCTCTGTAGGTTTCATTCTAATCAAGTGGTAATAACCCATTGAGGATATCAGGGGAGAAGATAATTTGGCTGAGAGTGACCAGAGAGAATGCCCAGGGTTCACCACAGGAGAAATAGGAAAGAGGAATGGCAAGGCCCAGTTGTATTATCCTCAGCTACTCAGTAGGTGAGACTTCCCTAGTAGCTACTACCCAAAAAAAAATACATGTTGTAATTTATTTTGACCATAGGAAACCTTCTGATATTTTCTCACATGGTTTTCTCAAAAGCAAGATAAGGAAGGGTTTTCTGATGAAACAACCACAAGGTGGATGCGGAGGTGATTGCTAAAAACTTACTTTCTCTTTGGGCAGCTATCAAGGACTCTGCTGTTCTTAAAAAAGTACAGGAATTAAATTGCAGGAAAGGAGGCTGAAATTTCAATCCGGAAAAGTATGTGACAGTAAGGATTGTGAAGCATGAGAAGAGCTTACATAGCAAACAGATGAAGTGTTGTTTACTGTTAAAAGACCTTAAGAATTGTGTAGGGAAAGATATCAGAAATTATTCAGGTAAGGGTAATGTCACTGTGGTTTACCAGAAGGGACAGAATAAGCACTTGAGGTGTTTTCCAAGCCTATGGTTTCATGATCCCTGTTTTTTCAGGGACATACAATAGTCTGCTATAAGGTGCTTTTCCCATGGTTCCCAACCATAAAATTTGAGGGTTTGTACTTGAGAGCATTTTCACACATTCACAACATAAATTGTTCTAGATGGTAATGTTCCGTTCTTGTTTTCAGGTATCTTTTGAATGTATACAAAACAGGAGCATGAGACAAAAAAATACAAAATACTGAACTGTAAACAAACTGTGCAATCGATTCTTCCAGTCAGAGAGGGTTCAGAATTCATAACCCTGTTCAATAATTCACAAATCAATTAAAATAACATTATTATTCTCTCTTTCCACTTAGCAGTAACGATGTGTAAAGGTCACTTGCCATCTAGTTAGGGAAAAGGCAGCAATTAACATCAGAGAAAAACCAGAATATTCATTTTCTGTTACACAATGTAAGCGTGACACAATTTTCTACTTGGATGGAGCCCTCAGCAATAGCAGGGCTGAATTTTCACCTCACAGAGAAATTAAGGAAGAATTTTTAAAATGTTGCCCTGACAGTAGAAATGTTGTGGTTTCTTGTACAAACACTGGGAGCCAAAGATGTCAGAGATGATTGGAAGCCTGATTCCTTTTACCTTAAATGACATCAAAAAAACGTTTAGGAATAGTTCTGAAATATGAAAGGAGATACTTTTTTCTACTTTGTTCACTTACACCACTATAAGTGGGAAGTCATGTCAGAACTGTGCTAGGAATTTAAGAATTAATGCTTTGCTTTTGGAATGGGATTTAATTTTATTTATTTTATTACTTTCGCAATTTTTAAAGTATAATTTATTTTATTTTCAGGTTTTATTGTATTTATTTTGTTTTTTTTATTAATTTGTTATATATTGATTATCTGAATTTTTACTTTTAAAGTTTTTAAATTTACTTTATTAGTTTTATTCTTTATAATTTTTTAATTTATTTTCCTTTTTTTTTTCATTTTATTTTACTTATTAGATTTTTTGTTTTATATTTATTCGGTTTATAAGTTTTTTCTTTTTTCTTTTTATTTATTTCTATGTATTTATATTTATATTTTTGTTTTTATTTTTTAATTTATTCTAATTTTGTGGTTTGTTATTTATTAAATGTATTTTTAAATTTAATTTAATTATTTTATTATTATTTATTTATTTATATTTTTAATTTTTAAAATGTTATTTAATTTTCAAATATTTCTTTGTTTTATTTTGTTATTTTTAGAATTTATTTTAACTTTTCATTTATTTATTTTTGGTTTTGATTTTTTATTTTCACTTTTTATTCATTTTTTATTTATTTAAAAATTTATTTTAAAATATTCTTAACTCCTTTTTGTTTATTTTGTTTCTATTGAATTTTTAGGGGGTTTCGTTTCTTATTTTTTAATTTTCATTTTTCTATTTTCTATATTATTCATTTTATTTTTAAACTTATTTTTGATTTTTGAAATACTTTTTTTCCTTTTTAGATTTTATTTTATTTACTTTTCACCAATGAGGCTTTCCCAGTGAAATTTCTCCTACGCTTTTCTCCGTGGCCTTACAAGCTGGAGGCTGTGGAGGTGCAGGCTGAACGCACTGGACCCAGCCGTGTCTTGCTGTGGAGCCACCTTCAGCTTGAGAAATCGCAGAATTTTCCTCCGGCAGCCTCTGGCTGGTGTGACTGTGCTGCATTCCCATGGGAACAAGTGAGATGCGCCTCCTGTGCTGGCTTGGAGTCCTGCCACCTCTGCATTCATTCCGCTGCCTCTCTGTTACTGTGCTTCGTTTCCCACTGTTCATTCCAAGATTTTCAGCAGTTTCTGACAAGTTTATGCCAAGTGTTTGGTGGCTTTTTGTGGCTCCAGATAAATCTCAAAAAATAATGAGGGTGGCTGAGTTTTTTTCCTGGTTGTAAATGTTCTTTTCAACACACCGGAATATTAATGTCATTTAGGTAGTGTCACTTTCAGTCTTCCATCTTTCTGCTTTCAGTTTACTACCACAAAATGTTTTGAAAGCTGTTAACCAGTTTGTATTGATACATTTGCCCTCAAAGATATTAAGTTCCTTCTTATTTTAAGAAAATAAGAAAGGGGAATAAAGGATGATATTTATTAGTACTGTCTGCAAGATAGAGACATGACCTCAGCTGTATTTACTGGTGCCAAGGAATCCACATAGGCAAATTCATATAAAAGGCCATCAAAAACTTGGTTTTGTGTTCTATTAGAAAGTCTTAAGAAGATTCTAGTTGTTATGAAACTCCAAAATGTTGTAGGTTTTTTTCAATCTCTGCTGTGTCCTGGGCATAAATATAATTTAGGCTTTTTTCCTCCCTCACTGTAAGAAAACATACACAAAGGATCAGATGTCGAACAAGAGTTTTCTCGTTCATCTTTGACGAGGTTTCTTTCAAAGACAAACCAGCAAATGCCTTTTATGTGAACTCCATAATTTTCCAAATACAGAGTTTAGAGACACTGAACTCTTTTGAAAATGCAGTGTCACATTTGTCTTTTTCTTTTCCAGTGACACATTTAACAAATGTTAAGCATTTCTGTCATTCTCATGTTAGCATATGAAGTGTGAAAACTAATTTTACTTGCTAATTGTAAAGGTAATTGGTTTGGGGGTAGCAATTGTCACTCCAGCAGGGAGGAAAAAACCCAAACTCTGTCTTCTGTGAGCCTGCAGGAAGAGGAAGCATGGATGTTGTTGTTGGAAAAATCCACCTGTAAATTAATTGAAAAGGACGTATAAGAGGAGTATTATGAACCAACCAGTTGAACTCAATGAAGGAGGAACATTTACTTCTAAAAATATTCCTCTTCTAGAAAGAGATTAATGATTCTACAAATATACATTGCTATTGCAGAAAAAACCCTTGAGAGCTAACTAGAACCCACAGTGAGATTTCCACAGAGAGGGAACAGTGTTGCTAAACCAAGATCTGTCCTTCCCTCATCTACTACCGAAAGAAATCTGTGCGTAAAATGTGAGGAAAAGTGAATGCATCAAGAATAGTGTAAAGTTTTTCTGCAATCAGTACCTAACACATCATACTTGGTGCATTATTGGGATGTCAGTTCTTTTGATTAGTTCACAAAATTGGTCTCAGTTGTGCACTGTTAACTTCCTGGAAAACACAATGGCTTTCTGCCACACAGCTTCACCCACTGAAATAAAAAGAGTTGCCCTGTGTTTTGTCTCCAGACAAATTTTCATAGCTTTCCTCTTGTAATATTTGCAAAAATATTATCATCAGGGTTATATGTGGGCTGAAACTACTTTCTACTACACCACCTTGATCTCTTTTGCTGTTTACTTGCTGTTTCTTCATCTCCATCTTATATTTACACTGTAAACTGTGTGGGTTAAATATCACCTTTGTGTTCTGCCTTTTCACGTCACCTAGCAGCAGTCCAGACCCAAAGTAGGAGCAATACAGAATGCTGTAATAAATCATTTACTATATGTTCCCTCTATTAAGCTGTTGGAAGGTCCATCTGCCAGTATGGGAGATGGGAGAGGATAATGACAGGGATGAGAGAGGCAAAGAGGAGGCTCTAGGAAATGAATATAGGAACTTTTTAGATTGTTTTCTCAGAGCTTTAAGCAGTGTAAAAATGGCTAAAATGCACAGGACAGGAAAAATAAATCCAGTTCTTTTAGAGAGATTAAAATTCAGTGATGGAGAATTCAGACCAAATTTCACTGAAGGCACAGGGGCATCTTCCTGTTATTTTTGTTTGATTCTAGGTTTAATCTTATTAGCTCCTACAAAAAACACCTCAATATGCTTCGCTTATATTCTAGATAAGCTGTACATTTGCGTCTGAAGGTTGTTAATATTTTCCTGACTCAAAATCTTGATGAGGAGGGATCCTGTCCTCATCATAGTCCATGGTGATTTTAAAATTTAATCCACTTGGGCCCATGTTTTTCCATTAGTACCTTCATAATTCCCTGAATCTTATTTTGTCATTCAGGGCCACCAGCATCCAACTTTACTATACAAAGAAAATTCCTCTCCTAATTTATATTTTTTTTAATGATCTGTTTATTTCACATTGATTTCAACTTAGGGTGGTTTCAGTGGCTGTCCTACCTGCTCAGCAGTTCTGAAAATCAGCCCAGTGACTTTTGTCTCCTTTTTCTATCTATAAAAATAAATGTTAAATAATTGGCTATGAGTAATAACATGGTACTAAGAGTAAAAGCTTTTTGGTCATTGTAAGTGCATTCATTATAAAGGTTTTGCAGAGTCACTAAATTCGATTGTATGTCCAAAACTAAACAGAAATTAAGACCTTTGAGCTAAATTTTAAGAGCATTATTGGAATAGAGAACTATTTGGTTATTTTGCTACATCTAATCATGAAAAGTAGAAGAGGAGCAGGAGGAGCTAACAAAATTATCACAAAGGAAAATCATATAAATATGTATTAATATCTCTCTATATGTTAAATATTACATAAAAGATAATCAACCCTGATATAAGAGGGCTCGAAATAAATTTTTTGCAAAATAATATATTGGGATGATTATGAATTCCTTGGCATCAATAACAACATTTTAGATTAAATACTGGTTGATGTGTCTATGTTTTAAGGGGAAGCTTTCTGTTGAAAGATTTAATATACAGAAAATACATTACCTGGAAGGCAGTAATCAGCACAATAAATTTACCATTTCTAGCCTTCCTCTTTCCATGTAAATCCTTGTTGTTTTCATGATATTTAATATAGAAAGTATTAAAAGAATACTTACCCACCCTTATCAATGTAATTAAAACATTACATTACTTACAGAATAAAACCCATATTATATATTTATAAGGTTCATAAACTCACAGGCAGGCTAATAATTTATTAGCAATCTGCTTGATTTTTTACACAAGTGCTTAAAAGATCTTATCAGGGATTGACCTGGTGAAATATCCTTTGAACGTTTTATAACTGCAAAAACCTTGCCAGGAGGGGCTACACCTGAAATAGGCACAGGAAATACAAGGTCAGAGGGAATTCAGAGCTATGGGGACATAAAATGACTTTGTGAGACAAGAACAGAATCCAGAATTCCTGACTGCTCCCTCCAAAGTGCTGTCCATTAAATTGCATTAGTGTAATTGCATAATTCTCAGGTCTTGACCTTTCTGTTATTTTAGTTCTGTGTCTAGTACAGTGGATGCTGCCTTTTTAAAGTACTTGTGGCCAAAATGCAGTTTGGGGGGGGCTTTTTATAGAATGAGAGGTTGTTGTTTAAAAGAAAACAGAAAGGTGCAAGTCATTAAATAACAGAAGACATCAGAACCATCAAAAGGGCATTTTTTCCAATCTGATAGAATTATATTCATCTGTTGCAAGCAGGTGAGGTTTTTTGAGTGATTACGAAGATGTGATCTTGAAACTAAGTAGCTTTTCTGAGGTGTATGCAAAGGGTGGTACAATTGTCATATAGGAAGCCACTAGTGCCACTTGCAAATCTCAAGATAGATTTCAGCACACAGAAGTTTGTTTGAGGACATTGGGAATAATCTAATCTAGTCTTTCAAATTTAATTTAGTTTCAGGAAGAGCCTTTCTTACACTTATGCTGTGTCCCTGCCACAGCTACGTGCTGCGAGTATTGCTCATCACATTAGATTAAGGTCAGTTAGCAGTGTTATAGGACTCCTTTCCTTCCTCTGTCTCTTATTCTCTTCTAAAATGAAGCATCACTGCAAATTCATGATTAAAAGCCTGTGTCTTGGAGCATGATGGGAGACCCTGGCTAGCTTCTAGCTGCGATTAAGGCTATGATTTTTGGCCTAAAGGTTCAAGTGGAATCACAACTTCATCAACCCTTTAATCAGAGCTGGCTAAGATGATGGCTTTCTTGCTGTTTGGTTCTCCATTACCTACCATGTGAAGCCTACAACGGAGAGGTATTGCTCTGTCAGCAGCCCTAGGAAAATTCAAACTTTGGAAGACTTTGTGCACAACATCTTTCAAACTGACAGGAAATTTTGAGTACGTTATCTTCCAGTCAAGCAATTTAAGAGGAGACTGAGTTTTAGAAAGTCTTTAGAATCATGTTGATGGGAAGGTTAATATTTTCCAGACATCTTTTAGATGTAAGGTCCTGAGGTATTGTAAAATTCTTCAGGTGTTTGGTGTGGCTCACACAACCCTTTCCAAAGTGCTGTACAGGTTGAAGATGAGAAAAGGGAGCAGTTGCAAGAGTTTAGAATTCACTGTTCTACAAGTAGTTTGAAGGGGCAATACAAAGAATAGAAACGTGGAAAAATAAGTGATGACAAAGAAATCTCCATTTCATTACTTCATGTCTAGCATATCTTCGTATGTCTGCAGCCCCTTGGATGAAAGACTACTAAAGTCAGCTGGAGAGCCCTCTGATTTATTTGGTGAATAGATTTATGGAGAACCTTCATAGTTCAGCCAGGAAATTGGTTATCATGGAGAGTGGAGCTCATAGAAAGGGTTTCTAGTTATCAAAAGGTGTAATGATTACACTGAAATAGGAAAATACCTCCCCATATCTTTTTAAGCTTCATAGTAGAAACTGTCTTCTGGTTATTCAAGACTTCTGAGAATCTTCCTCTGATATCTAGCCAGAACAAGAATGTGGAAACATGAACTGTTCTTCCCCTGAAAAGCATTTTTCTCCTCTTCAACTTTGATTTGAACACTGGGAGAGATAGGAAGGAACATTTTTGTCCATGCTAAGAGAGTGTGTGTGTGTGTGTGTGTGTGTATGAGTGCATGCATGTACCTATATATCTATATATATATATGGGTATGATTTCAGTGATTTAAGTCTGGCTTTGCTCTCTGAATATGGCAGCCCAGAAAACCAGCTGGGAAAGTGACAGTATTTGGTCTGTTCCTCTGGTCAAGCCAGTGACCATGTTTAGTCAAATGAACAGAGTAGAAAGATTCCCATCTGCTTTATTAGGGGTAGGCCAATGGTAATCTGATGGTGTGTCAAAAGAAACAAAGAATTATGCCCTTTTAATGGACTCTATACTCTTCTATTGGACAGTCATTAGAGGACAATTTTCATAATATACATTGTCCAGGGCTATCTCATTTTGCTTTAAATGTCATACAGGCTTGATAAAGTATATTATAGCCAGGGATGATAATAGCCTTAATGTACTGGGCAATGGTAGTGAGTCTATGACTTAAGATCCTACAGTTCAATTAGAACAGACAATGAGCCAGAAATAAGAAAATATTCTATGAAAACATTAGAACTGATAAGACCACAAAAGAATGACTTGGCTGGCTATTCTGCATAGCAGTTTTCCTGGTTTTGGCAAACCCAGGAAAGGCTGGTCATAACCACAATGACACCCACTTCCAAATTGAAATATATTCTCAAACAAAACATTTTTAACAATATAAAATGTACCAAGGAGATGAGTAGTAGTCAGCATGGATGTATAATGAGCAAATCTTGAACACATGATAATATGTGAATACAATGTGATAAATATAATTGTATTCTATGGAGTGCCTCATGGATAGAGTGGCAAATATCATGTTTTTACTGCAATAAGTCTTCTGAGTCTTACATGATATTCTGATATTTAAAACAGAGATACACTGACTAAATAAAATTACTCTTAGGCGGGTGGATATTATACAGTTGGGATACCATATGTAAAGAGTAGATATGAGTTGTTAAATCTCAACAGCTTTGTGGGATCTGCAAGCGTGAGCTCTGGATATAGGATTCTTTGGAATTATCTTTCTAGACTATGTCTAACTGAAAGAACATTCAAATATGTTGGGAGAAAAGCATTCAGAAATCTTAAATGTATTTTGAAATTTTAAACTGATCAAGTATATCGTTAGATTACCAAATGGACTGTATAATTTCTAGAGTGTTTGTTTCCTATTATTTCCTTTGAAAGGAGGAAATAACAGGAAACTCAGCTAATAGAGCTCAGTATTGAAATCAGTGTGAAGCTTACTGCTGGATGTCAATATATACAAAGACAGGCTCAAAGATAAAAGTCAACCCAAGAGCTTTGAATTAAGAATTTGTATCTTCCTTGGATATTCATGTATGTTTTCTTATATTCAGCATGATTTTTATTCCTTGGACAAATTTCCATAGCTTGCTAACTCTCTTTGTCAAGAAATTTTCCATAAGAGTAGTTTTAGCTTACTTTTTGTTTATTCTACCTCTTTATTGGGGTTAGCTGAACACTAAAGACTGATTTTCCAAAAAGGTACATGAAGGCTGTGAGATCTACCCAGGACAATATGAGACAGCAGGAAAGTAAGAGTTTCTGTACTGCTTTTAAATGGGTAATGTCTGGAGCAATATTTGTAAGAATTAATGCTGACATTGGAATGTTTCCAACAGATTCAGCTTTTCTCCATTGTTTTTCTATAATTTTCTATACTTTTTCTATAACATAATAAAGTACAATTTACTTAAGGGAAGTTAATCAGCCTACTTACCTATGACAGATGTAAAACTTGAAAAAGCAAATAAGGGAAGTGTCATTGTGTTTAAAAGCTGGAAATTGACTACATGAAATACCTCCAATTGCCTGTAATGGTAGTAACTTTATTTTCTTAAATCCTCTTGGAAGGCAAATATGCAGGGTCTTATAAATTCTTCAAAAGAATTCCCAGACAATGGTGTTGTGTCTTTATTTACAGCTGCTTTTATCTCAGTGTAATCCCATGGACTTCATATGATATTAGGTGATGGTACATCATTTTTTTTCTCCTTTCTCAAGGTGGATATTTTCACAGATATTCTCTTCCTTCTGCACGCAGAAGACTGCTGTGATTCATCCTTCTTTGGTGCTGAGTGAGGATATTTTAGATGCAAACAAATAATACTTGAACTTACTGTTCTGAAGACTAACTTGAATGAATGGATTCCATAAATTCTAGAGACTGCATGAAATACCCTGATACATCTTCATCAAATTCACTTTGTTCACTGGAAGAATAGTTGCCTTAATGCATGCTGCTGCATGCTGTTAATATTCTCAGATAATTTTCAGGGCCCCATGTCTTGTACTTGTGACCCAATCCTTGTCATGGCTTCAATACATTGGGATGAGAGGTGCAAATTATTCATATGGGGAAATGTGAGAGGAGTGATAGTGAACAACTGAACTTTGTGTGTTTGGTTTTTAATCTCATCTCTTCCTTTCTGGTTTTGTTGGTTTTGGGGTTTGTTTTTCTGGTTTCGTTTTGGGGTTTTTGGGGGTTTTTTTTGTTCTTTTTTTGTTTGTTTTTGTTTTTNCATTTTTTTTTTTTCCTGCTATGTGCAATTTTCTGGGCACTTTGTTTAAGAGCAGACTCACAGTATAAAGATATGTGACCACTTCCACAGGAGCCCTTTTCTGTTTTTTATGGTATTGTCTCCAACATTTTAAGGCGCATATCAAGCTGATAAAACAATATTCAAGGAAGCATCAGATAATTATCTTGAATGGTAATCGTGGAGCTTCCTGACTCAAGCGCGTTCAGGAAATTATTCTATGCTGTGGCAGGGACTGTGTTCTAACTAAGATATTTTGAATGGATTCTCATACTGCTATAAATTAACTTCAGTGACAGTAGAGTAAAGGATGCTGTTTAAGTGTGACTCAATTGCTTTCTAAATTATAAACATTAAGTTAGGTTAGAAAAATTGGCCAGAGAATGTTCATTTATTTCTACCTGCAGACATTCAACCTGAAGAGTTCATCTACTGTATTGAGGTAAAGGTAAAATTAATAAGAGATTGACAAAAATGTTCAAGATCTTCAAGAACTGTGTAATTTTAAAACCACAGAAGGGATGCAAAACAACCTCCCAAGCGCCCAAGGATCAGATTTACCACAGGCCAAGAGAATACAGTACATTTTCAAAGGTTAACACAGTATCAAAAAGTCTGAGGCTATGTCTGAGTATTTCTTTGCATTGCTGTTTTCGCAAAATGGTTGGTTAAAGGAGTAACTATTTAAAGAAAAAAGTTTGGAGGACTTTTATTAAAACTAATTTGTCATCTAAAGATGTTACACAGTAGTTGGACACTAACAACTGCAAAAATAAGGTTCTTTTTTCTTGTGAGATTTCCGAGCTTAACTATGAATTATAAGCACTCCCTAAAATGACCTAAAAGTAACAGGGAATGGAAAGTGGTGTCTGTGTTCAAAAATGGCTCCAGGAAATTACCAAGTTAATATGACTCTAATTCTGCATTAAGTGCTGTATACTGTAGCAAATAAGGAAATTATTGGAGATGGGCTTAACCTGTTAGAAGTGATAAAGAAGATATTCAAAACTCCTACACTGTGAGAGGAATGTGGAGGAAGTGAAGAAGAGAGTGCTCATTAGACCTGAAGAACTGGGAGAGGCTCAAAAGGCAGCCAGTAAGTCATCTGGAGAAGCCTATTGAAAACCAGCAACTAATACTGGTAATATTCAGAGAAGCCTCTTGCTCTTTGAGAACATAATGATGAGTACATTTCAAATCACTTTGGAAAGTGACCTGTCATTATCACTATTTTCAGCAAGAAAATTTGCAACATGAAAAGGGAAAGGTGCCTGACAAAGGTCACACAGGAGGATTATGGCTACAATACAAAACATGTCTCCTAAGCTCCCTCTCAGGGCTTGCCCTGACACTAATGGGAGTCAGAGCTTTGACTGCAAATAGTGGTGGGTGAATCAGGGTTCCCATTCCCCTCCAGTAAAGGTGTCTGAGAGAGATTTGACTGAGGGTCCGGTAATTGCATGGCTAATACTGAAAGGTTTTACACAAAGTAGAAGACAGGAAAAAGCCTTCATTATTCCAATTAGGAGACTAGGCCATGCATAATGAATTCAGGCAGGAAAGCTGTTCCAGTCAGAGTTAGTTTAGGTTCAGAGAAGGGTGAATCGGAACTTTTTCTGAGGGCTAATTCTGAGAAGGGATGAAATGTAAAACAGCATAAGTAAAGGAACTGTGCAGATGGTGAAGGACTGTTATTTATTAACTACTTGAATTGTCTTAGTTTCTAGCTAATGTCCTATTTGGAAGGGGAAGGTAGGGCATTTTTTTAATGGAGAGTAATGACTTAACAATTACCCTGAGAAAGTTAAACTACGATACACTAGAACTCACAGGTATGGAAGAGTATGAAAAGTGTCCATATTCCATGAACTTTATTCATAACTGAGGAAAAATCTGTTCTGACACTGGAGGGTCCTTTGATGTAGCAAATAGTGATGAAGTGACTTAAAGCAGGAGGAAAAAAAATATCAAGTAAGATCAAATAAAATGGACCACTTCTCTTTTTCTCATGACAGTCCAAGTACCATCACAGCAGAGGTAAGTCTTGGGGAGTATCAAAGAATGCAAGTTATCACAAGCCTTTCTACAAACTGTGCCCTAATTTGATTGTGAATTGGTGGATTTTTATATAAGGTTTCTGACAAAACAGGGTAAGATTCTGCTCTGGCTTGAGTGTATTTTATTGGGCTCGTGCAGGAGTTCATGACTTTTCTCATCTATACCTCCTCAAAGCAAATGCATTTTACAGGGGTGGTAATACATTTAGAGGGTTACCCTGATGAAAACCAGCATACTGAAGACCTATTTTCAATGATATTCTTTCCCTCCACAAGTAAATCCAGATATTTCTTCATGCAACATTTTTCTTCTCATATCCATTATGGAGCAACTGGTCTGTTTGGATTACAAGCAGCTCAGAAGCTGTGTCTGAGTATAGTATGTCTTTACTGACAGATGTTGAATAACTTGAACTTATTTGGCATCCCTTGGGTGTGGACAGCCAGAAGCCTTCTCAGGTGCACCTGGCACATCCAGAGACTCTTCAAAGTCTCTGTGGATCGTGTCTGAGCAGCAGGACTAGAGTGGTCAGATCGGTCTTTCCCATAGAAGCAATCTGCCCTCTTGTTCTACAAGACCCTGCATAAATATGGTTCTTTATTTTAAAGAAATGCTAAACTGATGACAGTCCATCTGGGCACAGCTGTTTTCTCTAGCACACATCAGTCTTCACTGCACTGTATTAACAGTTCCACTAAAAAATGTGGAAATATTCTAGGAACAGAATTTTTTCCTCCTGATTCCAACCTTACCTTTCCATATTTTTTCCTGTTTAGTAGTTTTCAAACCATGCAATACTTATAGAATAAACATATTCAACAACAGGTTCTGGAAACTGTTAGACCCATATTTTAGAAGTGATATCCGTGTCTAAATTGTCATCTCATTCTGAAACCTTTCTTATTTAGTTAAGACGTCTGGTTTTCCTTTAACATTCTAACGTCCAGACTCTCACTATGACATCTGAAGCTGAAACGACAACGTGCATTAAAAATATTTTAACTCCCTTAAAATATGAAAACACTAGAGATTTCCAAGCGTCTGTCTATGTTGTATGAATGAAACATGCAAAGGAAAGACCAGAAATTTACAGACTTGTCACAACATTCTGTGAGGTGTTTTAAGGAAAGCAAATTTTTAAAAGAGCCATAATGCAAAAAATGGATTCAGTAAGGCTGGTTAATTAAACAAATAAACAGAGTAAACAGAGCATAATTTATTACTTTCTGACTAGCTAAAGAGTAGGTTTCCAGGAGGTTTTTCTTTATTTGTCATATGCTCCTTCCTTCTGAGTGAGATATCTAATTAAGTCTGTGTTTAACAAGTACATATTTTGTTCCTCAGTTAGGCACCTTGTAATTTTGCCATTAATGGAAGGAACAATGTGCCAAGTATTGCCTTTTCTACCCTCTGTGGTCTTACTCCAGCTGTCCTTGTTTTGGCTGGGGGGTCCTGCTAGAAAAACATCAATTTCTCAGCCTCTTGCGCTCTCCTCAGCCCTGGAGCTGAGATTTGGATGCTCCTTGCTAACCCAGCCTGGGATTTATCTATTTTCCCTGACTCTGCCAGGCAACCAGGATAAGAGTTTGTCATGCTCCATCCCTCATTAGTAAATAGCTGTTTATTTGCCTCGAGTCGTCACACTAATAACTGTGGTTGTCCTCTAAAGCCTGCTGCAATGTTGCTGGAGTTTTCCAGCTTCCTGGCGGTCACGCATTAGGGACAGGGCTGGCAATCCGTCAGGGCGCTTCACACGCCGCATCACAGCCTGACTGACATGGGCTGACAGCATCCCACACCTGAGAGCACATGACAGCTTAAAATATGGGAGTGGGCCATACCAGCCCCCTTAAAACTCCTTACTCATTTCAGACCCGTATTCACCTCTTTTCCTCTATAAAACAGGAGCACCCTCACAAAAAGAGGAAAAAAGAAAAGAAACCCTGCGATGCATTGCAACAATTTCTATGCTTTAGCAATGCAGATTTCTGATTTTGGATATTTACATGAAAATTTGGTGTTACTAATCCTTTAAAAAAAAATATTTCTACTAAGCTAAAAGCTTAAAGGGATAAGTCAGGTGGAAAATGCACTGAAGAAAAAACAGGTGACTGAAACCTGGTTTATGTTTCTGTCTTGCTACAGCCCTCTGATCCAGGGCTGGTCACAGGCTAGATTTGATTGCCAAGCCCTAATTTGGAAATTCTTAATACTATTAAATAACTTTGGCCTCTGAGTAAGTTTAGTTTCCCTCTGTCTGAATTGCCTTTTTTAGAAATTCACTTTTTTCTGCCCACGGCATTAAAAAAAAAAAAGTTTGGTAGTATTACAGGAATAACTTAGGAAGATGGATGGACAGTTGTTGCCCTGAGTTTTCTGTCTTTTGTCTTTCTGTAGAAGTTTCACACAGCCTTAATGTAAATAATGTCTATTCTTAGAATGTTTACATACTTCTCCTGTGAGAGAAGAAATGATTGATGGTGATGCCCACCATCCAGGTCGAAGGGGTGGCAACCTGTGTAGCCAATCCCTTGACCTCTGTACATATGTATAAAATACTGGAGTCAAAATAAAGTTGGAGAGAGTTTTTCTACAACAGCTGTGTCCTGAGCCTCCCTCGAGTGTTCCTAAATTGGGACACGCCCAGCTTCGCCCCGCGACAGAAAGTATCACTTATTTTTCCCTGTTTCAGTAAAGACTCCAGACTTATAATGTACTGTGAACATTCTGGTAACTTGCCTTCAAAGCTCCCATATTTTTCTAAGGGTATCATTTTGGAATTTGGGTACTATTGTTTTGGCATGCAGCATTTACCCTGTGCCTTTCCTCACAGTGTCTCATGTAGCTACCATGCCATCTATATTTTATCTAAATTTCACGCATGATCTATTCATTGAAACTTGAATTAGGTGACAGTCTTCAGTTGTGTCTTTTTTTTAATGTCTGGTAGGGCTGTGTATAGATAGGAAAGCCTCATTCTATTACAGACAGTTTTTCTATTCCTCTTCTTCAGTTTTGGCCTCCGTAAACTTCAGGTTTTTAAGTATCATCCTTTCTTTCACAGCACATGAAGGTCATCCAGTCCTCACTATCTGTAATCCCCCATCAACCTTGTTTTCCCTCATTTTTACTACCTCCAATGTGCATAGTCATGACTGTTTAAGGAAAAAAAAAATATATCCTGGTTGACAGCTGTGACAAATGTTCATTCATTACTTTCATGCGTAATTAGATTATTTCCTTAATTGTATCCAATTAATTTTTAAACTTTTTTTACATTCAAATTAAGACACTTGACTTCCAGTAAGAGAAGTTTCGCAGAATTATGAAGGACTGAAACCACACTTTTTGTGTTTCACATTGAAACTAAAAGGGAATGTTCAGAAGGTATACCTGAGACAAAACCAAGGAGAATCCATGAGGAAAATATCCTTTGGTATTCAGAGTGTTTTTAGAGCCCAAGTCCTACCATTTTTAAATTAATGCATAGTTAGACACCTCGATGATAAGAGGAGCATAAATCATACCTAATAACTGAATGCATCTAAAATTTGTGGTCACATCTGTCTGCCTTGCTACATCTGGCAGAGTGTAATAATTAGGTTTTTTCACAAAGAACGGAATTGCAAAAAAATGTATTTGTAGAGATTATTACCCCTTCAAGAGATTTCATATCCATTTTTAATTGATGTAAATAACAGCTCTGCTGAAGCCAGTTGAACCCTGCTGTTAGCTGCCTGCAGGGAATCTGTCCTTCCATTCCCAGGTCAGATTTGACAAGAGTTGCGTGACCCACAGTTGTTTTTGCTTTGACATTCTCCACAACATTTGTTATAATTTTATCTTATCATTTTAATTTTTATCTGGGAGGGTTTCTTCACTCTGTTTTGATTTCAAATTTTTTAAAACAAGAAGTAGTTAAAATAGACAGAAAGTTTAAAGCACATTTGTTTACATAGATAATGAAATGTTTCACTAAAGTCATCAGAATTATTTAGTTTTGGACTAAAACATTTCCCTACAATTAGCACTGTCTTATTCTGTTCAAAGGCACAAAATGCCTGTCTACATCTAATACATTTATAGAGAATGAGAGTGGGTTTTCAACTCATAAAAAGAAAGTTTCTTCACTCTGGGTAAGTAAAATGCCAGATAAAAAGCAACTGATAGGTCTTCTTATGGCTTTTTGCATATAGTTGCATTTCATCTTGAATACAAAGTCAAATGCAGTGTAGCTGCTGTTTGTCCCTTCCCACATACTGGGACTGTGCCAGATGACACAATGCTGTGTGCAGAAAGCAGCTACAGTAGATCTAACAAGAGAAGGGTTTTGCCCTCCTCCATTTGCTTTTAAAGGATGGTGTCCAGGGTGAAGGATGAGTGTTTATTAATGTGTAGAGAAGAAGGTCAAGAAAAGGTTTCTGTTTGTTTTCATAGAATCAAGCCCAGAAATACTTTTGTACAAATCTGTTGTGCCAAATCCAGCTTTATAATGCTAGGATTGATCAGAGAAAAGAAAAAAAACCAACCCAGTGGGAACCGAATTTGCAATGGTATCATATGGGAAGGAATGCCTTCTTGACCCCAAGTTTATGTCCTGAAGAATAAAACCTGATAGAAGCTGTCAGTGTTATCTTAAGCTGCAGAGCTGTAAGGATTATTTCAGCTGAGGATCTTAATATTGGTCTCTGCCTTCACACAAGAAATGACACTTATGTAAGGAGATAGCAAGAGCTTTAAGAATTAAAATGAACTTAAACCACAGGCTCTGTAGGGTATGGATGCACTTTCTGTCTGGATTCACACACACATTGATACATTTTCCATTGCTTCTTTAACTTCCACCAAAAAACAAGTGATAACTCAAAGGCTGGATGTAGCAGCTGGGTTGTCTTTCCTGTATGCTGTCCCATATCTGGTGGGAGAAGGAAACTAGGAGGGGATAATTGTAGCTTCAAAGTAAAATTCCCTGTTTCTATTAGTAAGAGTTGTGTCCTGTACCCCCAATGCCTCTGAGGGGAGCTTTGCTTTTTCAAGAGAAGGAAGTGAGGCTTTGGAGCTTGCAAAGGACATGGGGAGCAGTAGGTTGCCACAGGTTCCAAAGAGTCAGGGCAGTAATTTTTTCTAAAATGGTGGCGACAGAGTCTTTTTCTTACCTTAAACATGGGTATTAAACTGGGAGGTTCACAAAACATGCAACTAGAGACACAGAAAAAAGTGGGTGGCAAAGAAGAGCACAGAAATTATGTTGGATGAGAAGGTAAAAATTTCACATCAGTTGCATGATCAAGATGTGTGCTGGCCAAAACTTTTTGTGTATGCCTCTACCTCAGCATGTCTCAGGAAGGACCAGCCAGGAAAGGGAAATATGTAGCAAACTGCAGGTGGAGATTGATGGGTAAATGACAGCTTAGGTTAGCATTTCCCTGTAGCTCACTGCTGGAGACCTAGACTTTGGCTCTCAGTTACAGAAAAAATTTTGGAGGACACTAAAAACTATCGCGGATAAACAGGGGAAATTAAGGACTATTTAAATATCTCTCATTTCTTGCATATTTTCCACTGGGAATTAGGAAATAAGAAAGATTTCTTAAGGAGAATGGCTGAATGCCCTAAGAAAAGAAGAAGAAAAAATTAAAAAATGAAAAAAAATCTGTTGGCAATCCTGGATCTCTCTAAGCAATTTCAGGCAGCTGCGATAAAATACTTTCCTAATAATCACCGTCACAGCTGCTTGCTTGACTAGATGGAATTTTTTTTTTGTCAATACAGAATACCAGCTTTATTAATTTTTGCAGTTTGCTATGACTGTGAAAGTTCTTCCTGATATACTTTTAGCAGCTTTAGAGACTATTGTCTTTGCAAAACTAGGCTTTTCAAATGAAAGAAATTATTTTTGTTCGGTTTTGAGGAGTCGTCCATAAGATATCCAGCATAAGACATCCTACAGTGGTCTGTTGTTCAGTAATACTGTTCTCATTTAAAACTTCATAATGGAGGGTTTCAGCAAGCTCTAGAGAATCTCTGTGGTTAGCCCATGATCTTCCAGTGTTGGCTTAGAGTACATGTGCAGGTCAAACTGCAGTTCTCACAATTCCTTATTCCTATTATTAAGATCTTTAAAACTCAGTTCAAGGGTCTTTAGGCATCTAGGAATGTTGTCTTGCAGTAAGTACTCAACAATAAATATTGGTCTAAATTTCTTAATCTTCCCTTTTAATTAAAAATTAAAAATTGTCCTCACAGTGTCTTCTCAAAGATTTAAATGGTATCTATTGAGAAATATATTTTATGGTAATAAAATAAGAGTTGAATAACAGAATTGCATTGTTAGGGGGGTAATATAATGCAGGAATCATTTAATAATAGTTGTGGTGTAATTAGTTTAAAATTATGTAAGCAGTTCAGGTGTAATTCTTTTCCTTTTAAATGGATTCAGTTTGCACGGAGTATTAAAGCAATGAGCTGTCATGCACTGTAAGAAAATAACATGGCTAGACACACAATGAAGCAGAATATTTCATAAACAATGGGATATTTTTAAATAGTCCAAAATTATAACAGATTAGTTAAAAGAATACTCAGAAGTTATGAATTATAAACAAAGACATTTATTAAGATGTTGACACCTGAGATACAAAAATTTCTATTGTCTGCAAATCCTAGAATAGCAGCACAAGTTTGCTGATGCTGTAGTATCTAAATGGAATCTTAGAAAATTGGAAAGATTATAGAAACACTTCAATGTCATAGTAAGAAAATGCAAGAGAGAAGTACATATTATAGATAAAAAAATCACCCTGTTTGTACATTTTAGGCAAGCCTGTCTATATGTCATTTATAGACAGATGTAATTTATTTGTTAAACCAAATAAATCAGAAAAATGTATTTCATATTTTCTCTTTTTCTCCTGTTGAAGAAACCTCCAGAGTAAATGGTGCAAATAGGGACCCCAAAAACCCAAAGTTATCTATATAAAGAGATTTGCTTCTTTCTCACCAGTCTAAAATTTGCCCACAGAACTGAGTTAAAATAACAAACTCATGGGAATTACAAAAAAAAATGAAGAAGAATTTTGAAACATGAGTTATCTCTAATTAATAATGTAATATCAGAACAAAGACCAGATTTTTTCATCGTTCCCAGCTCTCTCTTTCATGCAAAATGAAATATTTCCTGGGTTCACTGGTTCAAATACCTGCCACATTATAATTACATTTTTCTCCTCCTATCCCCTCATTCCAAATTATTCCAGCAACTTTGGCCTGTCTTTATCAAACTTTCTTGAGAGATTTTGTTTCTGGCTTGGGGTTTTTTTAAGTTTGGTTGGTTTTTGTTTGTTTGTTTGTTACCAGCTGTGCAGTAGAATTGCTGCAGTAATCTGGGTTTCATGTTCTGGGTTTATTGTCATCCAAATTCTGTCATATGTTATTTAAAGGAACTCTGGAGCTGCTGCTGGACAGACATAGGAAAGCAGTTTGGTATCCATGTGTGTCTGAGTAGGGGCATAGTAGGAATCCTGCCTCCTTCCGGACTTGCAGTGAAAATGGAGAGAGAGATGCAGCAGGACACAGTCACCACCTGTGGATCCAGCGGTGTCTCATTCGTCCCCCTTCACCCTGGGCTCCTTGCTGCTGCTGGTCCCAGAGTCTTCTGAGCTGCCGCCCTTACACAGTCCAGATTCTGGGTATCCACAGGGTGGTCACAGGTGTCACTCCCGTAACTTGGGGTATGGGAGTTGTTTTCTTTCCCACAGTTTGCCAGAGTGGAAATTTTTGTCTGGATGTGTTAACGTGAATGTACTAACGTGATGTTACCTCTGCTAGGCCTGGAATTAATGCTTTCCTGTTGCAAATTCCTCCCTTCTGTGCTTCTCTGAATTGTCCCTTATCATCTGTCTTATCATCTTATTGCAAGTTCCTCTTGTGGCCTTGACACTGTTTGAGAAAGGCAGCTGTGTTCTTTAAGTGCTTTCAAATAGCCATTCTTGGAAGTTTTGTTACATGTGGCAAATAAAATTTAACAAAATCTCTTTCAGATTTCAGGGAGGGCAAATTAAGGTGAATGAAATTATTTCTAGACTAAGCATATTATATGCACATATTAGCTACCACAGCTTGCTTAGTGCTGGGATTTCAAATCACATCATGTAACTTCATTCCAGTTCTGGCATTAGAGGTCTTTGTTAAAAGACAACAGTCTTTTCAGCTTTTGCAACATGAGAGTATTTTTATCAAACACTTTGTGAACATTCAGGCATATGAATGAGACTGCAAATGGAGCAGGGTATGTGTTATTAGTGGAATCATATGAAATAATTTGTTAAGAATGCTCCAACACTGTAGAAGACAGCTAGAAATTAGGACCTGGTTAGCAGTCTTAGCTAAACAGGGGATGTCATATTTTACATTATGTGCCCTTATTTTATTGACGTGTAATGTACTGTCTGGCATATCACATTAGAGAGCTTCCTCAGCTGATGCAGAAAGTGACTGTGACAGCTGTTTTTATTGCAAATCTCTCCTCCAGTGTCCCCTCTGCTATAAAATTGGGAAACAAATGAGAGAACTTGATGAATAGCAGATTCAGTTTATTGGCAGTTACATTTATTTTTCTATCTTTATATAAAACATGAAGTATCAATATATCAATCTTTATGTATGTGACTGTAACCATATTTTTCCAGCCTGTGCACAGTGCTTGTATTCTAGGCTCATAAGGTGTGTGGGAAAAGGCCCTCTGAGTGTTTGAATAACTCTTAGCACAATAGAGCTTAAAGGATGATTTGTGCCTTTGGGCACTGCAGCCATGTAAATATGGAACATCTGAAATATATTCTGGAATATGGAACTGAAAATTAAATGGGAAATGCTCATTATGTTGCATGCATTATGATCAGCCTAATTTGTAAGTACTGAAGTGGTTTGTCTTCAGAGAGACATTAGGTAATATCTGAATGAACCCAAAGCAGCTTTGGCTCAGATTTACAATGGTATTTAGGCACTTCCCTTGCACTGATTTCCAAAGGCAATGGGGACAGATTAATTAGACTCTAGTGACCACCATTTATTGTTTTTATGAGGGGATGCTTTGGAGCAGATACGTTGCACAGTATCTACCTGCTCAAACCCTGATCAGCCTTGGACAGGTTGACTGTGACAATGAGCCTAGGGAAACAGAAATAGGTCTTGTCACAAACGGATGCCAGACTGACTGTTTTGGCCTATTGAAATCTGTGCTTGGACATTGGTTGCAGACTTAAGCGTTGGAAAACCATTGACACTCTTCTTAATTCAACTCAAATCTTAAGATTTAGATCTTACTATAAGATCTTTGTGTGTTCTTGAGTGGATAGAACAGGATGGGGGGTAAAGGGGAACCCTGGGTCTAAACCTGGCATCTGGATTAGGTACAAGTACCCCAAGTACAGGCAGACCTGGAAAGTGGGCTGTAGCAGGACGTTGGTGCTTGTTGCAGACATTTTCGATAGCCTAGTTTAAGCATGGGACTGAACTGCCTCTATAAACCTAAGAACATCATTCATTATATGGGTCTTCTGCATATCTTTTGAATGCTGAAGACATCTTTGCATGCTATAAAAAATTATTGATATTTCACATAAGACATACTAACCATACTCCAGGACTGAGGTGTTATTGATTTAGCCATTACTTTTCACATTTCTTCTTTACCCTTAGAAGACTTGCTGCTCACTGCATTTTATAATTATTGCCCTCTGGAATTTTAAATGCTCCCAGAAACACCCCTGCCTTTCAGCTAATAAAACAAAAGACTGGTGTATTAGATAGGATATTTGCTTTTGTTTTTAATCTCAGGTTTATGTCTTACTTTTATCATATCTGGATATACAACAAAATGAGTCATAATATATAGATACAATCTCACTGGCCATAAATCTCTAGGAAGGAAGACCCCATCTTGGCCAGAACCTTGTGCTAGGCTCTATTTTACAATACTGACCTGAGAAGCTGCAAAGAAATAATGTAGCATCAGCTATCATAAATCACCACCTTTCTCCTGCCATTGTCCTGCACTTTGAATTCAGTATTATTTCTTTACGAGGAACATGCCCTACCTGCAGTTGCACACACCACACCACTGAGTGTCCAAGAAAGTGAAATTGCAAGCATTTAATAGAAACAGCACCTTAAATCATCGAAAAATGACAAGCTTGTAGTAGTGTTTATGAAGAACAGAAAGGAGTTATTAACTTCTTAAGAGATAAGCAGGTATGTATTTTCACATGTGCAATGTAACTATGTATGGGTTTCTCAATATATGTACAATATACATGTGCTTACTGCAAAGATGAAGAAAGAGTGAATGTTAAATTGCTACTTTTTCATTCTGGTCTACAGATCCATTCTATTATCCTACTTTAACAGTTTATCTTTACACTGACCCCATTTTTTATTTCTATAAAATGGGAATACTAGTATTTACCAGCATATGGTGTTGGAGATACACATAGTCAGAACAAAATCACCTGGAAACAATATAAGCAGGACAGGATATGAAGCATGTGGATATTTGTTTGTGCTTCTTGGTTGCACCTGGCCAAGGACAATGCTCAATGTTTTCAACACTGGTCTGTGCTCACACATGGCAAGGATGTAGAGTGAAAAAACAAATTATGGAATTGGACCACTGCGTGACCTTGTTTTTTCCTTCTCTGTGCTTTAATTTCTCTGCCTTTCACAAGGAATACTGGCATTTTCCTCAAACTTTAATTGAGTTTTCTGGTCTCAGGAGAAAGAAAGAGTTCTACAAAAAACCCACACTGGGTAAAAGGTGCTCATCTTGAGAACATTTAAGTTAGCTTTCTTCATGTTCTTTTAATGAATAAGGACACTGGTTCATTTTTGGAGCCATAAATTGTCATAGAACTCATGTTTTTTACCAGTCCATATTTGTGACTCCATAAAATACTATATCTAATATAGTATATATCTTGTGTAACAAGGAATAGTTGATAGGCAGGCAATAGAATTGTTCCAATGTTTTATTTTCTCCCAGTTTGCTCTTTTATTCTTTGCTTTTGTGTTTGATTTTGAGCAATTTTTGGGACACTGATTTGACACAGGCAGAAAAAAAAAATGGACTTTTTTCCCACTAATCACCAAGACAGGGTCCAAGTGCTTCATGGGAACATAAAAATCTCATTTAACAATAAGCATTTTTCTGCCTTTCTCCCTATCTCCATTGTGGTACTCAAGAGGATATTGGCACCTGAAAAGTGCTCAGTGCTACATTAACTGGGTCACCCTGTGACCTGAACTGCACAGATGTTACCTTTTGATGGCTTCCATGGTTCTGGCATTTACTGCCTTAGCAGGCTGGGAGGAGGAGGGTAGGAAACTCATATGCAGTAATTATATAGGTTATTTGCATGAATAGTATATTTTTAAACAAAAACACAATTTGGCGTCTTTAATGAAATATTAACTAAGTACTTGCAACCCCCCTCAAAAAAATCAAGTTTATTTCAGTTCCCATACCAGAAAGCTGAACTTATTTTCCTCCAGGTTTCTGGCAGAAACATGAGAAATTCCTAGAAAAATATGGCTACTACTAGATTTTTAATATGAAACTCATTTAGCAAGCAGATCTAATTATTATTAGTACCTTCTTCATGAGGAGAAGTGGAGTGCCAGGCACTGATTTCTGCTCTCCGATGATCACCTATAGGACACAAGGGAACAGCCTGAAACTGTGTTAGAGGAAGTTTGGGCTGGATATTAGGGAAATTCTTCTTCAATGATCCTTGTGGGTCCTTGCCAGCTGAGGAGATTCTATGATTCTAAGTATTTTTTCATAAGCAGAGCGAATAAGTACATCCACACTAAAGTCAGAGGAATTTTGATGGTTGTCAGCAGCCAAAAACTTGCCTTGGAAAACATGAACACGAGGTATTTAAGCAAGTTAATCTTTTGGTTTATTTTTTTCCTCCACTGATATAGTCTCTTCTCAGAGTCCATTTATTCAAGCTGGGATCAGCAGATAATTCCTCCTGAGCTGCTAAAGATAACTTTATGTTATACAACTCACGTTAGTGGTATTATTTTAATAACCTAATGATTAGTTCATTCCACTCTTAATCTGTTCCATATGCAACAGGTTAGTCTACTTTAAGCAATATAATTTGAATTTCAGTCTCTAAATTTTAGTTTCAGTTATTACTAATCAATATAATTTTTAAGAATTCCTGTTTCTAAAGAGTATCATAATCATGTTTTCTGTCCTCATTTGATGTCCATTTTCTAAGTATGTAAATAATTATATTTTGTACACAATGTATAATATAACCTCAAATGCATATACTGGCCCATTTATTTTGATAATTACCTACATTTCCCGAACTGAGCCATTCAGTTACTCTTATTTGTAACACAGGAGGTCTGAGGAAGAGAGGAGATATGAATATGAACCCACATTTTTCAACGTAGGTTCTTAACTATGAAAGCATCTTTTTCAAACGATAGTATAAGAAACATACTTGGAAATCTAAGCACATCTACAAAAAACTATGAGGAAAAAATACTTTTTCACCTTCCAGGAAAAACAGGTTGCAAGAGCTTTCTTAGTGTCCCCTAACCATCACAAATGTATTTTCCTGGTTTGAGAGCAAGAAGCATGAGATAAGACAAATGTGTAATTACTTCTTGACCCACTCTTCTGGGTTATACATTTTCATGAGGTGCCATGATTCATTATTTGCATTGATATGTACAGAAGGATGGGGCTGCTTAGTTGATATTCATTTATTCAACAGTCTGTAATCTATATTTAATGGAGTACCAGACTGTGGCATAATAAACCGTTTAAAAAGATAGCTGCTGCTTACACAGGGGTTATTGCTTGCATAACCTGTACTTACTTTTCATTACAAAACTAAAAGAGCAAAGCATAATTCACACAAGAAAATGAAGTTAACATTTAATGGCGTGAAAAATGATAGTGTACCATAATGCTGTGCAGTACTCTGAACACTTATAAAACAAAACAAGGGAGAAAAAAAAAAAAGCAACAAAACAAATAAAAAGGCATTAACAGTGCACTGTGAAATATGGGCACCAAAGCAAAACAATGCATTCTAGTTTGCCACCTCCTTAGCAGGGCCACTCAGAGATTGCTAATTAATCTCAAGCAAGTTACTGAGCACACAAAAAGACCTACAGTGTCACAAATGCTCAGCTTTTGTTACACTTTTTCTTACATTTGTTACATTTCTGTTCCTTATGTTTTCCTCCTTGGAAATAGAAGTCTTCACATCCTATATAAAACATTGTTTGCCCTGCATATAGCCATGGAAGCTATTGACAATCACAATTGCCTCTAGAAAGACAACTTACTGTAGGTCAGATACCATCCAGATTTATTAAGATGAAAAGTCTGATTGTGAAACTGATAGCAGAATGAGGGAGGTGTGCCCTGGTAACCACGATCAGTGAGGAAAACTTCAAGGCAGTTGTTGGGATGATGGTAGTAAGTCCCAAATTTTTTGGTGCTTACAAGTCTAACACCTTTGACTATTTCTATTATAACAGGGGTTTACAAGTCATCTCTTGCTGGACTTCCAATCAGCTTAGCTTCTGAAAACAAATGCTGTTTCAGTCAGCTTCTGTAGTCCTGCAGAATTCTGAAGTTCCTCAGGCTGGGAAATATGACTTTTGTTCTTGGTGAAATCTTGACAGGAACATGTTCTTGCATACACAGGGAGTTATTGAGTGACAGCAGCAGCAGAGTGTGGGTTCAGCAAGTTCAGCTACTCCTCTTTTGGGAAGTCATGGAGTCCCCAACACCACCCTCCACTGAGACACCACTGGAGGGACCTAAAAACCAAACCAACAGATGGAAATGTCAGTAGAAGAGCACATCTGTGGCCATCTCCTGCTAGCATATGGAGGTGAGTTCACCTACAATGATTTGAAGGGAAATTTTCACCTTCTAGGCAGAAGAAAATTATTTCCTATTAAGTGTGGTGACTTCTGTTTCAGACAAAGTCCCCCACAAAATCTTCTTAGATTAATGTCAAGAGAGAAAAAAAAGCCAGTTAAAATAAATAAATAAAAGAAAACACTCTCAAGGGCATTAGAAATATAATTAAATTGGTGGCTAAAGGATTTCAAGTGCCAATTAGGGGTCATTGTAGGGTTGAAGAAATTGGAGAGGGTTTTTTTAATCCTTGCATTTAAGAAGCTTTTTCTGCTTGTAATGCTATCACATTGTATAATTCAGTGAGTAAATGTGATATACATAGAAAATTAATGATCATGCCTTGTTGCCTTTTTAAGCTCCCTTTTTCTCTGTATGTCTGCTGAGGAACTTTTCTATTTTAGTGTCTTTGCTGGCTCTCTTCTGGGGCTTGGGTAAACACCACAGAAAGCTGACACCTGGGAATCCATGCAGTTGCCTTAAGGGCAATTAGCTATAAAAGATAGGGCTAAAAGCTAACTGCTCTGGTTTAGTTCTCAAAGTGCAGGTGAAGTTTGCTGAGAAATTAAAGCTGAAGGGGAGAAAGGCCACTTAAAAATTTCTCTCTTGAGTTTAACTGGAGCTTTTAGGACTGAAAACTTCTGTTGGTTCAGCAGTAAATCTCATGTTCTAGTGTCTGCTGGGATGAGGTCCTGTGTTTTCACTTTTTTGTTTACGTTCTTGGGGATATTTTGTGCCTTTCCTTCCCTTGTTGGTGAGCTGATAGAGAGTGAAAGGGGATCAAAAGTGTACGGAACTGGAAAGAAGAAAAGGTCTAGATTGTCAATGTTTCTAGAGCTTGTGTGGCTGCAAACTGTGCTGGGAATTAAACTGGGTGTATGATGACAATGGGAGGAACCAGCAAATGGATTTTGTGATGTTCTTCCTTTGGCTTGATAACTAAAGACAATACACTGTCTTCACAGGTACTTTTTACATTAGATACATAGTAAAAATGGATGTTTAGAAAAGATTTGAAGCTGGTTCTATGTATTTGAGTTTGGGTGTGGGAGGAGTGCAATGGAAAGTTATAAAAGAGCTGTTGCATTCTGAACAGTTGACTCACTGGAACTAGGAGAGGAAATGCCTTCCCATCTCAAAATCTCTGAGTACTCAAATAATTTTCCTGTCATGACTAAAGATTTTTAAAATGTTCAGTTTTCAACAAACACACAAAATGTTTGTTTCAGTGTCTCTAAAACATCCTGTTTCTACCACTTTATGGGTTTTTTTTGACTCTTTTTGAAAACAAAATTGAGACAGAAGGTTTTTCCTATTCATTTTGAAATGTCAAGAAATATTGTATGAATAATGGGTGAAGGAAGGAAATCACTAAGTCTGGATTCAGAAATCTGCCTAAATTACCCAGTTCTACAAATAGAACTGATAATGCAACACATGTCTTCAAAAAGCTCCCATCTGGCTCTATTTCCATGAATTAGACCTAGATTTACTGATAATCATTTACTGACAATGTTGAACAAACTGTAGTTTGCTCCCTCATAGTTCAAAAAGATGTCTTGGTCTAAAGTGTATATCTCAGAAATGGCAGGGTGCCTATGTTTGCCATCTCCCTCTCCACCATGGGGAGGGTTATGTTTTGTTCCCTGGTGTTTATCCAGCTACAGAAGATCGGCCAAAAAGAGCCCATTCCATGCACTTTTTTCTATGCCTTTGTTTCTTACTTTCTGATTAAGCAAAGTTACTTGACCTCTCCTGCTACCTTGTCCTTTGAGATTGTGCTTAGCAGTTTGTACAGGAGGGGAAAATTAGGAAGGGAAGAGACCAGGCATGTTCTCGTAACCTGACCAGATCTGTTACATTTCCTTTGCTAAGACTGAGGCAATCTAGCTATTTTACATTTGCTAAATTTATATCCTTGCTGTAATGAAAGATAAGACAGAGTTTAGAAATAAGGTTACGTAAGAATGGTTAATAATTTGGGAGGTTTGGACCCAGATACAGCAAATGGACTTGATGAGTGTCTGCAAACCACCTCCTACTGAAAAATGAAGTGAGGTCAGGTCTTGACATGCCCTGAAGAAGGATGCTCTGAGACAGGTAATGACTTGGTAGAGAAAGTAGAAATTTGTGGATTTGTGATATGTGCTGTGGAAGGATATAGTATTAATTTTGTATGTTCAAATGCAAATGTGAATGAGTATAATCGAGACAAGCTTGTCACACTGCTTGAATAGAAATCCAGAAATAGTTTTTCCAGATTTCAGAGATCAATGTTGAGACTAGTAAATTGCCGGTTCCAACCTTTCTAGAATCATCAAGTGGAATTCAAAGGTGAGATATTGTTTTATTTTCAGTTTAATGTAAAAAGAAACCCACCTTCTTCTATTCATTAGCATTTTCATATTTTCAAGCAGATCAAGATTACTTTGATATGTGTGGGCAAGAAAACTCTCAACTGAAATACGTTTTAGGCTAGTAGTTAGAGCATGCATTCAGGGAGAGGGGTTCAAACCCTCGCAGGGAAGGGACAAGTTAGAGTGTAGGGCTCCCCTGCTGCACTCTGCAGATGTAGCCCCAAGATAATGGCTGGAGAGGCATCACCACCATCTCCTCTCTCTTCCACACCTAACAGAGAACTGGTTACTTAAGAACTGTGTTGGTTCCCAAAGGCCAGCTAGCTGAATAAAAGTGAAGATTTTTGTTTTATTATTTTTTTTTGTTTTCTAAAACAACTTATGTTTTAGATATAGGTTTAACTCCATGGTTCTTCCTCTTAAACACTCTGACAGGTCCTGGCAATGCTAGGAACAGGCACAGAAATCATCAGAGACATTTAAAATATATAAGTGCCTCAAAGATCAGAGGTGGCAGAATATTCATAGGTCTCCCTTTAAGATTGGGTTGTTTTGCTGGTTTTTCACGTATTTGAGTGTATTTTCTTGGTAAGTGCACTTTTCTAAGGCAAAGCTGAATAAGGCTGGCAAAATCAGCTCCTCGTGTTCAGCACTAGGAAAGACCAGTCGCCTGCCGAGGCAGCAAGCTGCAGCAGGGAAAGGACCAAGGCTTCTTGGCTTGCTAGGCTGATCCTGAAGCCTTTGATGACTAGGTCTGTCTGCAGCTCCAGGAGCAGGTGGGGGCTGAAAATGAACCAAAGAAACAAGTAGCAGGGGAAAAACATCAGGGCATGAAAAGGAAATGCTTTCTACTTTGAAAACGCCATTTCACTAAATAATTGAGTTCCCTCTCCACAGGCATGCTTGTTCCATATGCTCAAAGTTTAAGCTAAGTATTTGCTTCTTTTTATTACTTCTCTGTTGTCAGTACAAACATGTAATCTTGGGCTTACTGCTAAGTGTGTATCTGTCTTCAGTTTTTATGCTCTGTAATTCCCAAGGAAATCAGTTCCGGATATCTTGCATTGAAAAACTGTGCTCACTCTGCAGGCTAGAGTAGTTTTAAAACTGTAGCCAATGATGGTAATCCTTTGTGTAGTTACACTGGCGTAAAGCCTGAGTAATTTTAATGTAGCAAAGAGAAGCGTTAGGGTTGCTATTCTCAGGAGGATGCTCACTAATTATTTCTAGATAAGGTGGTGGGACTAATCAGTGCTAGATATTGGAATGAACATTCAATGTAATTTGTGTCTGCATAATAATGCCAACATCTACTTCAGTTCAACTTCTATTATCACTTTTCTTTTGTCCCTTTAAATTGAGAAGGTACAAGAAAGCTTACTAAAAAAACCTGAAGTGAACTGTATATATATCTTTTTGGACACTGCAGACTGTATCAGGCAATGAGATTTACAATATGAATGGGATTGTGTGGCAGACACCACTGGCAGTTGGATCACCGTGCGGTTAATGTGGTAGAGGGGATGTTGCTGAGTTTGAACTGAACTCAGTGGCACTGAGTGCTTGGATAGAGGCCACAGAGAACAGGCTGACCCACCCACTGCTCCTCAAGGCAAACGAGCAAAGAGACACAGTTTGGGCTGACTGAGAGGTGCTGCGTTTCCCATGTTGAGCTAAAGCTACATCTTAGTTCTGATCACTTAAGAATTGTTCCTAATGCACATTAAAAATGGAAGTTCCAAATGAAATCACTGTGTTTCCAGGTTGATTCCCTTTCCACAGGGAACCTAGTGAAGTACAGAACATTTTACTTTTTCTTGGACTATAGCATACTGAGATAATTTGTGCCTGAAGGTATCAGGAATATATTTCTCATAACATCCACAGACGAATATGGAGATTAAAGTTGTCCTAAGTGTAAACATCTCATTCTGAGTGTCTGAGTGGCCTTCTGAAATTATTAGGATTTTTTTACATTTTTCTTTTAGTTTGAGGAAATTCTTCAAATCCTGTTCTCTTCCTGGAAACTGTTGGCTCCCAACAGCACCTTGCCCACTAACACCTTTTTTTTTTTTTTTTTTAAATTATTTTAGCCCATCAGTTTTCAGCTGTAGGAGCTTACCTTGGCAGGGCACCTATTTTGTTCTTTTTCCTTTATAAGTCTGGTTTTCAGTACAGGTCTGGGCTTTGTCAACCCAACCCCAATCCACTTTTTCAGCTGGCATTATTACGTACCTTTAGAGATAGCCGGGTGCTGACACTTAGGAACACTCTGATATTAGAGCTGTTTTGTTGTTACAGCAGTAGTGACCTCATGGCATTTCACCTGTAATTTCTTTTACAGAATCCCCGGTATCTTCTAGTTCAAGCATTGTGTAATTTTATCAGGCTTTCAGGTGATGCTCCCACTCAGCCATCAGGGATCATCTGGAGACCTTCCCTTTCATTCCCTGCAGTCACCATGAGATGGCAGTTGTCACTTGCTGGACTTGTTTTGTTCCATTTGAACCACAACGACTCAAAGCTTATTGATCCTCGGAGACACGGAGCTTTCCAGCTCCTGTTCGCTGTTCGCAGCATGCAAGTGTGAAACTTTACAAGTGACTTTTAAAGGCAGCCAAGGAATGTGTGAGACAGATTGTTAGGGAAAAAAAAAAAAGAAAGCAAACCAAAAACAAAACAACGACTCAACATTATTTAATTTGATGGTGCAGAGCTTTATGCCAAAATAAGGCATGTGTTTGCTGTTAGCAATCAAAGAGGTTTAGCAATGAAAAGTGACATTTTTGTTTATGGGATTTTACAAGCAGGGACTCCCTAGGGAAATTAATTTGGCCCTCTGGAATGCTGCCCTCCTCCATGTCACTTTCCCTGCAGCCCCAGCATTTTTTTACCACAAAGCTTTATATCAGTTTTCAGGTAGATAGAATCCAGAGGGAGGGATGTGGGTGCAGTAGGTAGCTTCTCTGACTCCACATTGCATTGTAAACCCATGGCAGGTCTGCAGCATTTTCATACTGCTCCCTAATAAATCATCAGACCCAGACCCTGGACTGCAGCTAATAAGCTACCATCTAGAGAGCTGGGTTTTATTTTGTCCTTTCAATAAAATCCCAGAGCACAAACCCAAGCTTTCTAAAATAGTGGTCCCCAAACATAGCCTGGAGGCAGTCTAAATAATTTAGATCCTTCTTCATCTCTGTATTCTGTGGGAAAAAAAAAAAGAAGCCTGGAAATTCTCAACTTATTTCTTAGTAACAGATTTCTCCAATTTGTGTCTCCATTCTCTCTAGCTATATTCCCACCCCATTTTCAGCTGCACAAATTATTCTCATCTCTTCATGAACTGAATGTCCTATAATTTTTTTCAATGTGTGTTTTCAAACAGTTGCTCCCCTCCATCCTGTAGGTAGCCAGATGATATACGCAAATAAGTACATTGCTTCTTAGTGATTTCTTTTCTTTTCTGGAAATCAGTTGTACCTTATATTTATAGCTTGCAAATTTTACCATCTAATTTCAATGTAGCTTTATTTCTTTATTTCTAAAAACATGAGAGGGTACTATAGTTTTAAAACATTATCACCATCAATAATTTTAAAATAATCAATAAATGACACCTTGGTTGATTATATCCTGGGGGTTCAAGAAAAGGAAAGTGATAAAAACTTGTAGAATTGCTGTGTTTTCAGCCATTTTCTTGTAATGCCAAGGGCTTGAAGTGATCTTTACACTGTCACCTATCCTGATCTACAGGATTGATAATGGAGGATGAAATTGTATTTTCCAATGCTTAGTTTACTCCTCTTGGAAATGAGTCCCCAATTTATCTAGGCTAGAACGGAGTGAGATGTATATGTCTGGGCTCTTCTATAGCAGGATATTAAATTTCACCCTTATAACAGACAATTTCAGAGCATAAAGTAAGATTTGGTTGAGGAAAGGCATCAAATCCTGGCTTTGAAGAGGTGATAAAGGCTCTACACTTTCCTCAAGAGTTTCTCAGTCAATCTCTTTGTCAAGCATGCATGTAGCAAATTTCTCAGTCTAACATATGTGATTCAGTTTCCAGACTCTGGTTACACCTTTCACCAAAAGATTGAAGGGTTCTTTATGCACCATACCTCCTCTCTTTGAACTTACATATTTCAACCAAGTTGTCTTTTGCTCTTCTTTTCTCATTAATTGAGCAGATTGAGTTCTCTGAATCTCACAGTCAAGCATTTTTTTCCCCAATCTTTGAAGAAATTCCTGGGAGTCACCTTATGCCTTTCTACTATAGTGCTTCTCTTGTGATTTATCCTTGCTCTTCAGCATCCTAAAAAAAAAGAAAAAAAGAAAGAGGTAGAGGTATTTTACAATTCCTGGTTGTCTAGAAATCTAATGAGCTGCAAAAGTTTGAAGCTCTAAATAAATGTAGGAGGTCTTTTAGTGACCAACTTTTCCAAACAGAAGCTATGAGGGAAAATCTCTCATTCTCCCTTGGTGTCCATAAAGGGAGACAATGGTAAACAAAGTTCTCAAGCTAGAAAAGTCTGTCATCTTAGAGTGGAAATCTTTTTTCCCTTTCTACTTAAAATTATGACATAGACATAAAAAAAAAATAACCCACCAAAAAAAAACCAACAACCCCCCCCAATTTTAATGGAAAAATAGGAATCCATACCAGAATAACCAGGGTCTCATATTTGTCTGTCTCCAGTGAGTTCCCTACTGTCAATGTGACATGGTCAAATATACTTTTCCAATGTCTCTTAATGACTGCCTATGATATCATGTGTCTGTTTCTCTCCTTATGGGATAGAATCTGTCCTTCTCCAGGTTATCTGATCCACCAATGTTTCCTTTCCAATTCAGAAAAGGGTGGAAAGAGCAGTACAGAGGAGGACAAGACTGGTGGATTGGTAGCTCTAGGGCAGTATTGACTGATAACCAGTAGAAATGTTAGAGAAGAACTCTGTGCTGTTCAAGGATTTTTAACAGTCCACATAGAAGAAAAGTAGGAAAAAAAAATAAAAGTAAGCAAAATTTTGCATGGGAAGGGTATTATCCTGTCTCTCATGAACATTTCCTTTCCAGAAGTCTCTGCCCTGATTGGGAGTTAGAAATCAGAATCATGGACAGAAAATAAAGATGAATAAAGAACTAGGGAAAAAAATAAACACAAATCCAACAAATCAAAAGGTCTTCACTCTGGCAATTTTTCTAGAATATCTTTGTGAACAGCTGATGGAAAAACAGGAGCATAATGTGGAATATCTGAATTTGTTTTCTGCTAAGAGGAGAAGGAGTATATTTTACTAAGAAGTTTTTTTTTTCCTAAATCTGCCATTAGCAATCCAAAACCTTGTTACAGTGAAGAGCATTACATGTTTATATATATAAGTATGTGTGTGTGTGTTTGTGTGTATATACAGGCTTTTGATACAGCTTTAAGGACATTTTAGTCTTTTTGTCCCTCCCTTCTCTCTTTCCATCTCTTTCCCACCTGTTTGGTTTAGCAGTTCTGTTTCACTTCCAGCAATTATGTATTATGCATGCACAATTCAGCAAAGCTAACAAGAGTTCTGCACCGCTCTATCTTTGTACATAAGTACTCCTCTTGAAAGCATAAAATCAGATTGCAATTGTTTAATAACAGCTGCTTTTGTAATAACAAAAGAAATTAGACTCTCTGAGACATTTTTATGGGGGCATAAGCCCTGTAGATACTTTGTTGGCTTTTTATTAATATCATGATTCTTTGGTTATACATAGAAAAATATTTAAAAGTATTATTTGTTGCGCCTGGAAACTGTCCTTTCCTCTGTGTTCAATGCTCAGTATAAGTTCCCAGTTTGGTTAATGTTGCACTTGCTTGATTTATACTACTGGCTTTGCTTATATAGGTAGGCATATTTCTTAACAACCTACGAACTAAAGTCTTAAAATACTAGAGCTTTGCTAACATTTTAATGCAATGAAAATGTATTGGTTTTAGAGAGGATATTTTTCAGACCTCGTAACAGGAATTAGACGGTTCGGGTTTTTTTATAACTCCCAAATCTCTAATTTTGGTATTCTAAATGTACTGGAAAGACAATTGTTGCCTTCAATTGAGAATTTCTAGACATGTGTGACTGCTAAATGTGAAACAGATTTCATATGAAAATAACAAAAAGGAAAATCTCAACTATGATGAGCATTTAGGTACCAATAAAACATTTACAGGGGAATGTTGGTGTTAGTGGTTGGGGCTCAGAAATTCATTGATAGATGGAAAGGAGTAAACACATTTTGTCTTTTGTCAAAGTATGCAAAGCTAACATCTGCCTTCCAGGAGGCATTTCTGACTTAGAAGGCTGTTCCTGGTTTTGGGAGAAAACCAGAAAAACAAAAGAAAAAAAAAAAACTCCAGTAATTTTTTTAAATTTTTTTTTTTTTAATCACTCTTTGAGCTTTAAAGGTGGAATGTAAGAGGAAGGAAAAGGAGCACATCTGGACAGGCAATAACTATAAAGAGTCCAAAAACTCTTACCACATCCCTGTATAAAATAGAAGCCAACCAGTGAGACGTGAGAAGAGATATAATCCTTTATCTGTTAACAGTCCAACAATACAGACAAGACATAAAGACATTTACAAAATCTTGTAGTGCAATTTTTCACTTCTACAGATTGTTTTCCTTTTTAAAACCTTAACAACTTACTAGAAATAAAATAATTCACTTAATATCTCCAAGTTGCAGAATTTGCACTTTAAGTCGTATATTTGTCTTAATTTTCTTCACTAAAAATGTTTTTCATCTGAAACCCAATTCCTACAACATCAGCAAAGCAAGGGGAAAAGCCCAGAGTCCTACTTTGACAGCGTGTCTGTTTCTTCATTTTGTATTTGGAGCAGCTCTGATCTGCGAGCAGGCTTTGACTGAGAGGAGCGGGGATGGGACCCGGGGTAACAGGGCTCCCTTTCCGTGCCGGCTGCTGACAGCAGAGCCGGGGAAATGACAGGACGGGAGCCGGGGGGTGTCAGACCCACGGCAGCAGCTGTCACCGGCTCCTCGCTGCGACTGCATGCGGGGGACTTCAAAAGCTGCAGTTCTCCAGGGATTCCTTGAACTCGTCTTTGTTTTTCCTTTTGTAGTTATTGTTGCTCTTTCGGCGTTCTTGACTCTCTGCTTGGCTTTTCCGTATTGCTGCATATTCTTCTCATCCCTTCTGAGTCAAACGGGGAAGCTGTGAATATCCCCTGGTCTCGTGTCTTCAGAGGATATGAAGTTTTAGTCATTATTGTCATCCATAATCATCATTATTTCGTTGCATTTATGTAGTGCTGCTGGTCTGGCTAATGGTTGTAGAAAATGAGGGAAAGGAAGGCCCTAGCCTAAAGGATTTTACAGTCTATTTGTGAGATGAGCAACATCACAGTCAGCACAGTCTGGGAGCTGAGGAGAGCACTGGGATAATGAAGCCAGAGGAAAAGAAAGAATCATTTAGAGCATGTTTTCCTCTTAACTTGTCTGTTTATTGACTTGCCTTACCTTGCAACAAAAAAACTTCTGTGGGTTTGTCTGGTCAGGCATGAAATTGGCAGCAGAAGCTTAGAAAGATAAACACAAAGGCCAAAAATCTGCAGACAGGCTTTGTGCACTTAAATTCAACTCAGGCTGACACAGTCAGGGCCACCAGCCTTTTTTTGAAGGCATTCTCCTTTGGATTTGTAAATTTAGGAAAGCAGAAATTACCAGTCAGATGTGGAGGTGAGCCCATCTCAGCCAGCACCATGTCTTAGAGACTTGGTTTAGAGATGAGGACCTTTCTAGTTGACAGATTTGTGGTTATCTGTCCTAAGAACAGGTCTGGTCTCTAACAGCTTCAGACACACAGGTCACTGCAAACTTTTAAATTGCAAAACGTATTTTTTCATGGTACCCATCCATACCTTCTCTCTTGTGACACAAGTGGCTATAAGAAAGGGAATTGAAACCACTTAGAAATACTATAATTTTCTTGGCTGATAGCCCCAGGACAGTGTCAGCAGACATGCTGCTGGCACAGGTAATCCATTTAACATGAGAATAACAAAATTTTTGCAAATGAATGAGTCATTGGAATAAATGCAGGCATCCAGGGGTTGCTGTAAAATAGATGGAATGGAAACAACCAGCGTATTTGCACTGAACCTTATGTGGGAATCTCCTGGTTTTACCAAAGGGACAAGGTGGTCGAGACAGGGACAAGAGCTGCAGAAACATAACGCAATCCAGGAGCAAGTAAAAGTGTCTTCTTTCCTAATATGTCGGTCAGAAAACGGAGGAGAGGTCATTTTTTTGGGTTCTGTTTGAAAATCACGTGCAAATTTCAGCTGAGAAAGGAGATAGTTCTGACTGTTTAACGGAACTGGGTGCCATGAACAGATTAAACAAACTTCAATTTGCTTCTGGGTGCAATTCAGCATAATTTAAGTCAGAGCATGATCTTCTGTGTCATTCCCCCTTCCCCACTACACACGTGCAGTAAGATCAATGGAGATTTGCAAAGGTTTCAATTTGTTAGAATTTGTGATGGGACTTAGGCATTTTCCCAAGTAATGAATTATTTCACTCCCACTTCAGGTTAAAATTGTAAACTACTCAGCCTTTTTCACAGCAATCATCCTGATGGATCTTTTTTTTCTTCACAGAGAAGGCAAAACCTGTGTACAGCAAGGCAAAGCAGCTTACTGAGCATTTGTGTAAAATTTATTCTGATTTTTTTCCACAAAAGCTTTTAAGAATGCCCCTTTTTAAAAGAATGCTAGGAGAAAAAGGTTTATCTCTGGGTTAGAAAAATACGCTTGCATATTTGCTGAGTTATCAAGATGCCCTCTATGTTCATGTTCTCATTCTTTAAATTATATTTCTTCTGACAAACTCATTTTCAGTCACAGTAATGAGCAGATAAACAAGGGGTAGCAGTGGATAGCTGCAGAGTGAATAGAATAATTCAGAAGGGGAACTTTTTTCCCTGAAGAGCATGTCAGCTCCTAAAAATTTATGCATCTAGCCTTGAGATATGCAAGCCATATGCATAAATAAATAAGCTTTTGAATGCACACCATAGGTTTTGGCAGTGCTGGAGACACCGGGTGTGGGGGAAACCTGAAAAAAAAATTGAATTTTTCCTGAGTATTGAAGATGTACAATTATTGGGTGCAGTAATTAGACAATGAAGCTGTCCCTAATAAATCTGTCTAATGGCTCTTGGAACTTTGGTAACTGTGAACATGAGGTTTTTATCGAATGCTTTACAGTCTTCTGTTGAACGTATTATCAGCTTCTGAAATTTTGAAGAAGAACATGTCCATCCCATAATTTAGCTTCACCATCAGAGGCAGAAGAGACATGAGCTAATGACATTAAGAGATACATTGCCTTTTCTACAAACTAGGTGTGACAACCACCCAAATCTTCTAGCAGTGGTGCCTCAAGCAGAAAAGCTCAGAAGTCTCTGAACCACCTGACTCACTGCAAGGAACTATTTTGGTGCTTTAATTTAGAGATGTGTTTATCTGCTTTGTGGAACAGGGATCCTGAAGTATTCTGCAATACTTTTGGGACAAGATTGAAATTTTGAAACTAATTTTGCTTCTTGCATCACACCAATAACATCAGTGTCACACTGGGCACTGGCAATAGAAAGGGACAGAAAAACAATCACAGATTCTCCCAATCACTCACCTGGTTTTTGACTTTGGGTTGGACACGTCACCAATGCAGTTTTATTCCTGAAGACCTGGGGCACCATGTCGGCCAACAGAGAGTACATGCTGCATGCAGGCAAAATAAAATTGCAATTTCTTTTCTACCAACCTGTAAAACCTTGAGCATTAATTTCAGGTAGTGAGAAGGGAAAATAAATGGGAAATTGGTAGGTCATGAAGAGAGCCAAACATCACAATTTAAAGCTGTGACTGAGGGGTGTGCTGTCTTAAAGAGCTCATCAGAGCAGGGGCGCTTGGTGCCAGTTCTGTCACCTCTCCATTTGCTCATGGTGCCAATTCTGTTCTGCAGGTTTGTGCCTGAGACATTGTGCAGAGGGACTGGGTGTGTCATGGGACACAAAGCTTGTGATGTCCCATGCTTTACACACCTGAAATCTGCACCTTTGTGGAAATGGTGCCAAAAGAACTTGGGTGTCAGTTTTAATGTGATGGACATGGTGGTTTATAACTACTGAGGTCTCATTGAGTAGCACTTGTTTCCACTGTGGGGTGGTATTTGGTCATCTGTTTTGGTAGGGGACTCAACCACCTCCATTGCTTTTTTTGGGAAAACTTCCATTCCTACAAGCTTGGTGTGAAAGTATATATATTTGAAAAGAAAACTAAATTCACCCTTAATCTGGAGTCAATTTTCTCAGCAGCTTTTGAGGGTGAGTTCTGAAGATTACGTATAAATATCCAAAGGATTTAGATTGACAGTAAGAGACTTTGGATTGAAATGAAAACAGGGAAAAATATAAAAAGATAAATTTATGATCTTACAATTTTGTTGAGTCCCAGCAAGCTAGAGCACATAAACTTTTAAATGCTAACATAGGGATTTTAAAATCAATGGAGTGTTTAATAGAATTCTGTACAATGCATGCAAAATTGGGGAAATGTGGCAACAGGCAAATTTGGAATGAGTGAAACCTTGAATGTGGCTTGGTTACATAATTAAAAGTAGACAAACACAGGAAAATGTCAATAATCCAACCAAGAAGTCACACAAATATAGATTGGTGTCTCACTATCAAGGAAAAAAAAAAACAAACTAATAAAAACAAGCCTACAGCTTGGAAAGCAGATGGCATTTTGGGAATCACTAAAAATAAAAAGGATTTTAAGTAAGAGTCATATATGAATTGCTCAAATTATGCACTGAACTCCCCAGTGTAAGATTCATTTGAGGGAGCACCTGGGATGACCATCCTGACACACACATCCTATGTCTGCCCTCAGGAGTGTCCAGAACTAAATGTAATGTTTTCCCTCCTAAGAGTCCTGGAGCAGGGAATTAAAAAAAAAAGAGAAACACAGACATGATGCTGTAACAGCAGAGGAATTATTTCTTTGAATGACCTTGTCTATGACATGGTTGGGAGGTCTGAGGTTGAGAGGTTGGCAAAGATGTCTTAAATTCAAGATATTTACGTTTTGGCGAAACAAGAACAAATCCAGCAACAGCCATACTGATAACAGACCAACCCTTTCCATCACAGAACTTATCTTTCCTGCAGAAACATTCTTCACCTTTTTCTGTAGCTCATGCCCTGACGTGCCTTTCCTGGATGCCCAAATGGGATGGTTTTCCTCTGGACCCTGCCTGGCCCCTATGACAACAGCAGAGAGAAAAGTGGAATTTATCATGTACAGTTAGGTCCAGCTGAGGGACTGTTTTGTCATGGAGACACTGCCTCAGTTTCTGATTCAGCTACTCTTCTTATGGGATCACTACTGATGTTCCCAGTTTTTTCCATCTTGCTCTTGTCCTCTTATACAGCAGAGATTCATCCTCACTGCGACTCAGCAGCACCCTCATCCAGACTGGGGCCTCTCACTGGAACAGCAGTTACATTGCAAGCCTGCTCTGTGTGAGAGCTGCAGTGACAGAAATGTGGCTGATCTTAAGAGTTTTAGGAATTAAAATGTACTCTGCAAATAAGAGGTTTGAAGAATAGCTATTTTCACAGATTATGGGGTACTTTAAAAAGAAGTACTTGGATTAAAGTAGTCTTGGTTTTATTTCAGGAGTCAAAGACATGTCATACCTTTTTAGCAAAATGTGATTAATACAAAATTTTGCAGTTGATTCCTAATATTAATAAGAAAAACCAGGCAGAAGTGGATAAAAATCCAGTCATCTGGATATTTCACTTCATCATCTATTAATCCCTCTCTGAATGAGAGGCATCAGATGCAATTTTCAGGTAACATCACATGAGCTGGTACTTAACAGTTCTCTTTTCTGACTGAACAGCAGTAGGTCTGCTAAGATTTAGTCCAATGAATTTATTTCAGCAGAAGAATCCTGGCTCTAGGAAATGGCCCCAGAGGATTGTGGTTTTGTTGGAATTTGGGTCTGAAGGCACAGCTTCAGTGTGAATTCTTCCATGCCGTATGAAGGCTTTATTTACATGGTGATGGTCTCTTCTGTAAGGTGACCAAGGATATCTATGTGGTCCTGACTGGTTTTATGGTCCTTTCAGAAAGGTGTTACTGTGAGATCTTTAGCCTCTGCCATGTTTGTAGAAAACTGCCCCATAAATCCCAAAGAGATGAGGAAGGGCTGGTGCCCCATCCCTACCCCAGACTACTCCAAACACTGGCTAATATAGTCACACCTCTTCTTTGAACCAGGTGAAAGGTCTGTACACTGTCCATGCTCATAAATTAATTTCATACAAGCAGTTTAAACTCCTAAACAAACCAATTTTCTCTCCTGTCTAAAAATTAACATTGTTGTACATCATGGCCAGCACTTCCTCTTCCCTCAAACTGAAAAATAATTAAGAGCTTCATCCTTTCCCTCTGTCTCCTTGCCCAGCTGTACGATATCTCAATCCATTTTTGCATTGCTATTACCAATTTTAATTCATCCATATTAATCCTGTGGTCACCTTCAACAATTTCAGTGCAGTCAGTCCATGAGATGAGCCCCTAAGCCTCAGATGGACAGGATTTTGGAGTTTTTTGCATTGCTGATGTTCTTAAAGAAAAATAGTATTCTTAAAGAAAAATAGTATTTTGCCCAAAGAAGGATGAAAATACATTTTTCTGACAGGCAGAGAGGGAACATTTTTGTTATGATTGAAAAAAGTCAGAAATTGTGGGGATAAAAAATGATGAAATTGGGATGCAAAAATTTTGAGAAGGGGTTAGGGGAACTCGCTGCACAAGCAAAGTGCCAATAGTCTGGGCCTGTTTCTGCCAGCATGGATGTTTAACAGGGATTTTACATGATATATGTTTCTGATCTCACTCTCATTCATAGTGTTGCATTAACACATCAGAGCTTGTCCTTTAAGGCCCATGAATCACCTGCCACGATTACACTGTACACAAGAACAGGGGTGAATGCTCATATGGGGGACTTCCTGTCCCTTAGGGAGTTCACTGTCAGCAGCTTTCGGTAAGGGTCTGAGTCAGAATCCAAAAGACAAACTGGTATGGATTCACAGGGGAAAGGGGCCAACATTCTCTGTGGTTCCTGAGCATTGAGAACACCACAGAATCCCTATGATGCCTTTCATTGAAGGAACAAATTGAAAACTGCTTTTTCTACATAAGCACACAAAATTTTAGCTTGATTTATCCCCTAATCTGGGAACAAACCAGGAATTCTGGCTGCACACAGGGTTGTAATGTCCTGAAGGACAAAGTCCCTTAAGGTTGGTCATATTGTAGATATATATTATACATGTAGTGTCACTGAATGCAGTCAGTTACTCTCGGATGTGAGTACTGTTTAACCAGCAGGATGCCAAAATCTGTCTGCTTATTGCTGACTCTCAATACATGTTTGATCAAAGCCCCACTGATACATCTATCAAACTCACTGCTAACTTAATCCCTACTGCTCTCACTTCAAGTGACTGAGTCATTTCCCCCTGTTATGTTCAGCCTGCTGTAAACACCAGCACTTTCTGTAAGTCTCTCTTTTCACCCTGCTGTTTAATAATCTCCCAAGCTTTTTTTCCATGAAAAATGTATTCATATTTCTGGAAATTTTCATGCTTATTGCTTTTGTCATTTAGGCCCTCCTAGCCTGTTGCCCTCTGTTACCTTCTCTGTTGCCTGCTTGTGCCCCCATGATATGAACAAATGCTCATCCCTCTGGATTTTCATGCTTCCTTTTCACATGGGCTTCTACTTACATCCCACAATTTGCCAGTTGTCAGTATGAAATATTATTTTATATAATGACTATCTGTGATGAATTTGTCCCATTTTTGGGTTAAAACCCAATCTCTTCATCACGTAAACATTTATTCTCCTTCATTTTCAATTTACTAAATAATAAGACTGGTTGATGGTTTAATGTATGGATTCAATTAACTATTATGTCCCTAGGCAATTTTTAAGGTAAAACTTGACTAATTCTGTTCAGAGATGTGTGATACATCCTCAGGTAAAAAATCTGCTTGTATATTTTCTAACTCCTGAGCCTTCATGTGAAGTTTGAGCATTGCCTCTTAATCCTCCTCATTTTACATTTTATTTATTCATTGTTTTACAATAGCTGTTATGTCATAAGACTGCCTAGAAGTAGGCAAGAGTATTTCGAAGAACAGTTTAGTTAAAGACAACAAAAATATCTATAAACCAGGGGTTCAGTTGTGGAGATTCATCTTTATAGATATATATTTATATATATAAGCACTATGTAGATATATATGTTAGGGAAGCAAGTAATCAATCAACACTTATGGTATTGGGAACATATATAAGCTCCCCATAAAAATATTGAGATTAAAAACAATTTAAAAATCCAGGAAATATAAATTCATATTATGACAGTTGGATTTTGAGAGAAATCTTGTGAGTTCTTTTCTTTTCTTTTGTATTTGCAATGGCCAGAATGAAAGTCCTCATGATTGATGTTAGCTTTCAATTCTATGACTTGTTCCAGTTTGTGTCACAATATTTGACTGATGTAGGAGTGTATTGTTCTTTGTTTGGATTTTTTTTTACTCAGTGATGTGTGACAGCATCACTTTGAAATCAGTATTGAAGCAGGGCACCATGTCAGCTTGATTTATTTAGCTGTTTTTCTGTTAACACTCCTCATCATGTTGGTAGAATGATCAGGTAGCTGGCACTAATGTCATTATGCGAGGGGCATTTTAATCATTCAACAAATATATATAATATTGCAAAAAAAAAGCGGTTTCCTCACATTTGGGAAGACATGTTCGCAGGAAGTTATCCAAGACATGCCAATCAGAGAGAGAGTGGATAAGGCCAGTTGGTTGAGCTATCTTGTCTGATTGGATACCAGCCACATATTTTGTAAGCTGCTGAGTCACAAGGAAATACTGATTTCAGTAGTAGCCTTTTACACAAAGTGAGTCTTCATTAGTTTTCCTCAGCAGACAGATTCCAGTACATGTAGATTAATAATTTGTGCTGCATTTTGGGCAGTTGCATTTCCCTGGACGTTGTGGTATCTGGATTGCAAATCAGTTACTGATATAACTCAGTAATTTAAATAGGACAAAGAAAGCAGCACTTAAAGTTCTTTTCCCTGGTTTGAGTTCTTATTATCAGTTGTCATTATACTCAGGTCTGGTTAATATTGGCAGTTTATGTTGCCACTGTTGGGCCTATTCTTGAGTCATTTGCATCAGCAATCATGATATTGATTTTGACAATTTTCAAGACCATTTGATATTTTATGAGTTCTTTTAATCCTTGAATGAAATTGCCTCCACTCTTATGAAAGAGCTCATCAACCTTGCTGTATCCAAACGACTGTAGGTAGGATTATATGTAAGTTTAGTTTGAAAGAAGGGGCAAGCTGTCTGCCGATTGCACTGGGAATATCTCACAAGTGTCAAGTCTTCATTGAGTGTAAATTAAACATCAATCTTTCTGATTAATTTACATAGGTGTCACCATCTTGTTCAGGTTTTCAATTAATTCCTCCTACCACCTCCCACTCCAATTCCAAATGGCTAGAATTAGAAAACAGAATTTCACTCTGAACTGCAAATGCAGAGGTCTTTGCTTGAAATACCCTAGAGGGCAGGTAGGTGTCCATTGTAAAATGTGCACGTGAACAGCTTCATTCACTGAAAGGAGTGTCCCACATTTCCAAGGAATGACTTCAGTAATTTTATTTCCCAAACTCTTAAAATCACAGAAGAAATTGGATGGAGAGTTCTCTTCACTCTTATTATCCTCTCTCATACTTTTTCTTTGAAGCTTCTAAGTGTTTATTAATGTTATACTGGGATAATTTAAGGGGACAATTTTTCTCTATTTGCATAGAGACACCATCATCTGATACAGTACATTACTACCACAGTATTAAATAATTTTAAAAAAATCCTTTACTCTAAACTTTCCTCTTCTACCAGTGGTCTGCAGTTGTTTTCCTTTTATTTATTTATTTATTTTTAATTCTTGATGGTGAAGAGTCTTTCCCATGGGATATGAGAACAATTTTGAGAAAAACATGAGAAGAGTCTGACTTCACCTGTTTATTTTGATCACTTAATCAGTCCTGTGATGCCCTTGAGTAAATATTTTCTTTAAAGTGTTTCATTGCCATCATTCCTCACATCCTCTGCAGTATGAGTTTTTCAGCTCTCTCACAAAAGCTTCATATATATTCATCTTAAAGAGGTTCACACTGCACCACTGATCCTTGCTTTGCTCTCACCTATAATTCTTTCACGCTTAGTAGAATTTAGCCATGAACAAGTATTGTTTTAGGCCTTTTGCCGGTGTTTAGTCCTGTGAGCCAATTTTCTACACAAAGCAGTTACAGCAACTGTCTGTGAAGAATATTCTGGCCTTTGCTTATACTGAGAGATCTAAACCAGCAGAGCTGCATAGAGTAATATGTAGTGTTCAAAAGACACAAACCATTCTGGAACACAAATGAAATGTTTTAACTTTTGTAAAGTATTACTCAAAGTAGAAGCTGTTGAGTTTCCCATTTTCTTTACCTAACCATTTCAAGAATGAAGGAAAGATTTCACATTTCTCAGACTACTTTGTCCCTGTGGCTGGTGCAGTGTGGACTTAGACATGTCTGTGCCAAAGCTCCCTGTTAGCTCCTCATAATAAGAATGAGAGAGAGCTGAGTCATAGCCACAGTTCATTTAACAATGTGGACAAAGGGTTGCTGAGATCTACACACTCTGAAAACATGTGAGAATCTAGATGAATGTCCTTGTTTTTTCATACATTTATTGTGGGGAAAGATGGGGGGGGTGGGTATTTTTTGTTTGTCTCCTCTCTGTTGTTTCTAAAGTTGATATCCTGAAAAACAGGAACATGCTATTCCAAAGTGTTCCTCACCTCCCACATTAGTTTAACAGATCCTGCACAAACATTTTGTATAGCAGGAAAAACAAAAAAATCCTTAGGATAACCTGAACAACATTTCAATAGACAGCATATTAATAAAGTTGAAAAATATTTGGAAAAGCAAAGCTGCAAATCAAAGAGCATTCATTTCGGAAGCAGAAGTGATCAGAGAGGACTCTGGGAAGAAATACATCAACAAATGCAAGCTATTAAAATTTATCTTTTTTTATTGTTGTTGAGCTTTAGAAATGCTACTTGGTGATTGTTTCACCTGTTATCAGGCTGGGTATATGGATTCTCAGTAACTGGAGAGGGAATATTAAAAGCATGTGGCATTCGAATGGCAGATAGAGAACCAGGAGCCATTTCTCTGAAGTTTTACTCTTTCTCCTCTAAAATAGTATTTTTGAGACAGATAGTAGTTCTATATATTTATATAGATGTTTATGTTTGTGCTTAAGAATACTCTGAATCATATCAATTATGAGAAATATATTAAATGTACTGGTGCCAAATCGATTTATGTCAAGTATTATTGATTTCAGTGAAGTTTCAGCTCAAGATATTTGTGTGGTTTATTTGTTCATTATTTTTACTTGTGGCATTTCTAAAATCTAATTTAGAAAAGGATTAATCTTTATGTCAAATAAAATGTTTTTATTTTAAACATTTTTAGCCTTAAAAACTACAAGTGGAAGACACGTATTGTGGATTAAAATGGATTAATTATTTTTTCATTTCAACAAAACGAAATTAAGTATTTCAATTGCATAGAACTTTTTTAATATAAAAGTGTTGAAAACAGAATGACATTACAAAATGTTGCATTTTCTACTTTCATCAGAAAGGAGGCAAAAGGGAAAAATAGGTGGAAAATGATGTTTCCTGGAAAATGTTGTACTACCTTTCTAGAAATGTGGTTCTCTAATCAAGCTGTTCAGATTCCTAGAATCATGGTGTACAGCAGTTGACTTCATGTCAAATAGGCTCCATATGACCCTTTTTGACCCTAAGAAAATTTTTAAAAGCCCTGACCAAAATCACAATGTTCCTATGTTTTATTCTCTTTTAGATTGGAGGTGATAATTGATAACTAGAGAGGGAAGACTGGTTGTTATTAAAAAAACAAGAATGAGCAGCAAGTTAAGAAGATCAGTAATTGCTTTTTTGTTGGAGAGAAAGCGCCTTCACCTAGTGTAGAAACGTACAAAGCACCATGGGAGAACAACTATCTTGGAAGATGAGCAGTAGAGATAGAATCCTTTCCACTTTTGAAACACCATCTCTGCTATGATGTAGGATGTTTTTGGATCCTGGCTATGGCTGAGGAATTCTTGGGGTGACAAGGTGAGTGTTAATGACTAGTCAGGGACTTCGGTACATCAGGAAAATGTATGGTCTGGACACATGGGACTGACCAGCTGCCTTGGTGACCTGACCAGATGTGACAGTGTGTGTGGTGGTGAATTCAGCAAGTCTGGTGATAGGATTGGGAGCCAGAACAAACTATGACTTGCATGAGGGGGAAAAGGTTTGGAAATTTCAGTTTATTTTGTTTTTTATTGTTCTTTGTTTTGCTGCCACCACCCTGCACCCCTAATGGCAAGCATTATTTTTGCTTTAGTACCAGACCAAAATGAATGAACAATTGTAGCTTCAGTGGGATAGTAGGACATGACTGAAACTCCTCAGAACTAGATGTGTGGGGTTTTTTTACTTTTCTATTTCTCTCCCTCTCTATTATGTAGCAAGCAGCAAAAAAAATGGGAAGAGCATTTTTCTGCTTGCTTCCAACCAGCTGGATTATTTCTAGTTGGCTGGCCACGTCTCCTACACCTAGTGATATAAATGATGGGCTTAGTTAAAATGGTCTGTGCTTTTTAATTTATTTTCCTTTTTTATTAAGACAATCCAGCAGATGGCTTTATTTTTCTTAACTGCAACAGAAAGAGCATGAGTGAACACGCCTGGACTCCTGGTCCCTGGAGAGCAATCACACATTTGTGCAGACATGCTCCTTGACCCTGTGCTAAAATGATAATCCTAGAAAAAACAGGGCAATGAGGTCTTTCGTTTGTGTGTTTTCTGTATTGTTGCATTCTCTTTCACCAGGTTTGTGGTGATGTATTGCTGGGTGCTTTTTCATACAGTCAGGTTGTATCCTCATGCATCTCAATCCTTTATATAAAGGCGTATATTAGCTCCCTCAGTGTACATATATATTTTATACTAATATTTCAGAGTAATACCTCCCTACTGCCTTTTATCAGCAACTTTGCAAAGCTGAAAAAGGATGCAGACCCTGAATTCTGCGTCTCTTTCTGTAACAAGCCCTGTTGCAGAGGAGCTGAGTTTCTGCCATGCTTGGTGTGGCCAGGTACTCCACAGTCTGGGTTTTGGAGCCTGTGACCTAGCCAAAATTTATCCTATGTTCAAAATCTTCACAGGGGTGTGCTAAATGGAGGATGTTTCTCTTTCTGTCCTCCCTCCCTAGTTCCTTCAATGTGCTCCCTCCTACTTGATTCTATTTCCCAAAACTTGTGTAAAACCAGAATCAAAAATAATATGGGCAAAGCAGGGGGAAAGCTCCTAAACATTGTGTCAGGTGGAAGTCAGAAACTGAAGAAAAATTGCTATAATGTTGTCGTTTTGTGATAAGTGTTTTTTGGCTGAGAGTAGGAAAGCTAAATTCTAGTGCCTGATCTTCAGTATTTTTTCTTTTTTATTATTATTGATAGTAAGTCTAATTAAGAAAATGAAGTTTAAGTTCATGTGTGTGCATGCACATGTCAGTTCTGCCTGATAACTTTTGAACTTGTTGCCCAATTTCAACCAAATTTGACATTGGTAAAAATGTGATTTGACCATTTGTGTGGGGTTTTTTATCTGTTTGGGGTTTGTGGTTGGGAGTATTGCGCTTTTTGAGGGGCAGGGTTGTTTGTATGTTTTTGGATTTAGATGTTTTATTTTGTGGTTTTTGTTTGTTTTTCTAATGGAATCAATCACTGAATAAAACTGTGGAGAAGAGGAATGAATGAGTGCTTCCCAGGAGAGAAAAGTTGGAGGGGTAAACTCACCTCTGGGTTTACACACCAAACAATCCCTGCTTTTCAAATTGTTCTCTGTCCCAGGAGCATTCAAATGCTGGAATAATGGAGCCACCTTGCTTCCCTCTTGGGTTGTTGTGGAACAGAACTGTGCAAATGGCTGTTTTCTCAGTTAATTGACAATTTGGGAGCAAATTGTCCAAATTCCACAGCATTATGTAAATTAAGGTTAAAAACAGTATAAATATATTTTAAAACCTAACCCTTAAAATATTTCTAACCAAATAATGAAACATAAACTTGCAAACGAAAAATAAACCAGTGTTTGGAGATAATTCTCAAAAATGCATTAAAAAAAACAAACCAACCCCCAAACCCCTGATATCTTCAGATAAAAATGTTGCTATATGAAAAGAATCGTCTATTCCCAATGGAGGTAGCGGTGCCAGGTTTTGTGGTCAGTTTAACAAAAATAAAATGTTTATACTCTTCACCCCACCATATATAATTTTTTTGCTCTTGGAAGCCAGGAAGGTAAATGCCAGTCTTGCTCGTCAGCAGCCACCTAGACTTGACTCAATTTCTTACTCAGAGTTCTTTCTCCACTCATGCCCTGCCATGAAAGAGCTCGAGGTTTCTTGAAACACTATTTGGGGATTGGCAAGCAGTGATGTTTGGGAGCCTGGAATGGTTGAGGACAGCAGACTTTGTGCATGGCAGTTACAGGGCTGATCTCTGTGGAAGGAACGCACAGAGATGATCTGTCCCCATTGATTCCAGAGTATATCTAGAGGGATTAAGAGGTTAACCTGCCTGGTCCGTGCAATTGCTTATAGCTGGGTGTGCACTGCCCTCGGTATATTAAGTGTGACGGCTGATTCACGGTGTAAAGACCCGTGGTTTTACACGGCTCATTCTGCAGAGAGCAGGCTCTGAAAAGGCCTTAAACAGGACTTGCTTTGCTGCCTTACACTGCCCTGTTTAGGTCCACACTGGGGCACGTTGGGGTGTCCTTGCTGGCATGGCTTTCTGAGGGGGAATCAGCAAGCTTTGGTGCTGGGAAGAAGAAGCTTTTCCTGCCTGCTCTCTCTGTTGGCGTGCTGCCTGCTTTTGCAACCAGCAAGGCAGGAACATCCTCCCCAGCAGCTCAGATCTAAATCCCAGATATGGAGATTGATTTCCAGCACAGCCTGCGCTGTGTATAAATCCTGGATCAAACAGGCTAATCACTGTTAATCACTGCTAATCAGCATGATGGTGCCTGTAGACCTTTGCAGCCCAGTTTAGTGGCTAGGGGGGACAAACTGCCAGTAGATGCTAAATCATTTAACAGTTGCTGTTGAATTTAAGTAGCTGGTGGTGTTGAATTTAAGTGACTAGTGCTACTGTCATACACTGCCAAGAAATGAAATATTCCAGAGCTATGGCATCACTGTGCATTTTTCTCAGCACAACTGTGACTCAAGCTGAGAAGCGTTCATCTGCCTCAGCACATGAGCAAACTTAGTGGAAGAACTCCTTTCAAATAAACCATAGAGTGCTGTACTGCTGATTATTGTTGAGGGGTTTTTTTCATAACTCCATCTTAGATTATGTTACAGTACTCTGCTACCTGCAGTTTACCATTTACACTCAGTACTTTGGCTGAAAGGAAAACTAACACTGGATCTCAGACTCCATTATCTATCCTTGTTTACTGTATGGTTTATTCTTGGATAGCTATGGAATCTGGTAAACTTTCCTATAGGCTACTGTGATTTTCATGCTTTTATTCATACTACACAAGTTTGATTGTCTTCCCTTTTTCTTTTTTTTTCCTCTTTTTTTTCTATTTCTTTCTTTTAATTTGCAAATTGTGTTTCAAAATAGCAGGGAAATGTGGCAGGTTGTATAGTTGGAGGGAATTATGGCCCCACTCTGGTAGTTAATGTACCCTGAGCTTTTGGCTTAGGTGCCTCATAATGCCACATGAGGCATGCGGAAACTGCTCAGAAACACATTTGTTAGCTGTCATGTCAGTGCTTAATTATATCTTACTTCTGTTTCAGTGCATCATGCATAAGTCTGCTAAATGTTCTGTGTGAATCCAAACCTGATTTATAGGCACAAAAGTACCTTAGAGAATACCAGTGGAATAAAAGAGCTCCCGTTAATGTGCTTTGCTATCTGCAGAGCTCAAATTTAGTGTAACTTTGTTAATCTTTGAATCAGTAAACAATATTGCATACAGTGTGTAGCTTTAATTTAAGCAGATTGCTTACTTATGATTTTGTTCTCAGGTGTGCTGTGAAAATTAAATTCTCTTTCTTTGCTAGATTATAGGAAGAGTTGAAAATATGGTATGTGTGTTTCTAGATCCTCCTCTGCTACAATTGAAAGCAGTTTCAAAGCCCCGACAATACCACTGATTTATACCATGTAGTGTTCAGATTTTGCTGCTGTTGGTGATGGGAAACAAAACACCATTTGGAGACTGCAGCTTTCCCCCTGTAAGTCCCTGAACTAAGGGAATAGGGAGGGCAGGAGGGAGGAGATTGTGCTTAGGTAAGGAAGTGAGGTCTTGCTACTGTGTGCTGGGGGTGTTGCTGCATTCTTCTAAATAGATTATTTTAGTTCTCTCAGTTGGTGGCAGCAGCTTCAAGATGCCATAAGTGGTTTTGCTCTGAAATGAGATTTACTGAGTGCAAGACCCCGGAGCTTGTGAGCTTTTGGAAGCTGCTGAATGGTTGCTCTCTGCATGAGAGGACTAAGGGCAAAGTAGTATCACAACATTTGGAGAGTGCTGTTCTCATGTGTCCTATGATGCCAAATAAAAAAGTTGTTTTGCTGTTTACCTGTGAGGATAATGCAATACCTCAATGCCTATCCAAACTCTTGTAGGGGCACTGGATGAAAGCATAAGACTTTTCAGAACCTAATGAAGTGTTTCAGAGTGAGTCTGTTGCTTAGACTGTAAATACACAGGGGTTTCTTGCACTGATAGCTGAAGCCTATGCCTCCTTGCGTTCAGTTTTGTCTGATCTAATAGATGTGAAAGGGTGTTAGGCCTGGAGTTTACCAAATACCTGGAAGCCCTAAAAGATACTTCTCAAGGGGCTGGGTGAAACAGCCCACCTCAAATCTCTTGGTAAAGGAAGACAATATGATTGATAAATTTTGGGACCAGTGACAATTGTGGAAGCAGGTTAGTGATTTTAGTTGAAATTTTATCAATTTCCTTTTTAGTGTTGCAATAAAAAAGGTTTTGGTTTGTGGATTCCTGCACAGGTTTTCTGATAACTGTAATTTTTCCATGAAACTCAAAAGCATGTGAGAAGGGAAGGAAGACATCCAGAATGGGGATTGTCTTGCCTGAGAAACTGGTCAGCCATGAAAACCTGTTGGGGTTCCCGTGGAAGAGATCAGGAATTGGTGGTTCCTCTTGGAGTGGCATTCAGGTGAGCGAGGATATGAGCTGAGGCTGTGGGAATACACAATCTTAGAGAGAAGAACAAGATTTCTTTCACACTATGAAAATGAAGTTAGCAATGAAGTTTAGAGATGATATCAAGAAGTTAATTTCACAAATTAAACTTTATTTAAACCAATAGACATTTACAATAGCTCAACTGACCTGGAATTTTATCCCACATAGCTTGTGGCTATCAATGGGCGTAATGGGAGCAAGTGGAAATAACAACAGAGAAAAATAACAGAAATGGTCTTTTAAATATCAGCTTTGAATTGGAGAAAACTGTGGAGAAGCCAGATATTGCATTTTCTTAGAACAAAGTTTGAAACTTTGGATTACGATTGCACAGGCTCTTTTTGGAATAGAGATGAAATGTTTTTTAAAGTGGTTTTATGCACATAACATACAAGGTTATGAAGCTTTTTTCCTTTTCTCTCCTTTCATCATGGTTGCTTACCACAGGCATTTCCCTTTTTATACTTCATACTATAAACCCTGGTGCAGCTGCATTGTTGTTCACCTTAGCAAAAGATAAACCAGGGAGGATTTGCATAGCTACAGTTGCTTATCTCTCTGCTGTTTTCTCACCATGCCCAGCAGGCATGGCAGGAATTCATCATTTATGGTGACTTTATACAATCCGTGAAACCTAGAAATTTCACTAGGAGAAGTAGTAGCTGAAATGAGTCAGTCTGTTTGCAAGGCAGTTCCTCAATGATAATACTTGCAAGACTGTTTAATGAGGATGCCTAGGTTTGTTTATATAAAACACACATGTAAAAAGCCAGATGATGCCCGTTATCTTGTTAGATCATCACATTCGATTTCAGTCTGTGCAGTAAGGAGTGAAACACCATTTAATTATTGAAGGATAGTCTGTCTCTGCAAATTTGCTCCCTTTAAAATTTAGAGCAGTTCGGGGCTTACACCGGGGCCTTGGAGTCATAATCTTCAGGGCTTTAGAAGCTGCTAGGAGTTGACACAGGAAGAGGAAATCCAAAATTACTGCTGCAGTATGCCAGTCAATGAAGTCAGCTGTGCCTAAGGCAGGCACATCTGCTAAAACTCTTGTGCTTGAATTCTGCATAGGCACCCAGAGGATCCAGCTATTTTAGTGAAGACTGAGTTTGAAAAGAAAGGATTTGGTCCCATGGACTCAGCTTCACAAAAGTCTTGATCTGTGTGTTCTGCGTGCTCCACTCATAGCACAGTTTTGGTGAACTACCATCAAAATATAGAACAGGGTAAATAAATTAAGGCTAAAAAGTGTATCCTAGGGTTTGAACACCTTGAAATGAAGACCTTTGATTCATTTGTCTCAGATGAGTTTTACTAAATATTCAGCAGGGTGTTGCTTAGGTAAAATAACACCTCTTAAGGCAGTAGAGTTATTTTGGTGACAAAACAGTTTAATGGATGCAAAAAAACTAATGATGTTGGTAAATGATACCCATGTAATTAGAGAATGCCAGGACTTGAGTTCACGATTAAAATAAATCAAAACTTAAAAATATTATTTTAAGATCAGCATGGGAAATGAGGATTAGATTAATCTTTAAGATTGCATTCAGGTTTGTGATTGTAGGTACCTGAGCTCCTAGAACTGAGGTAAAATTTGAATCTTACGAAAAAAAGAAGTGATCCACCACTGTGCTTTTTGTTTACCTTTAACAGAAACTATCTTTTTGTTTAAAGTTCAAGTCCAAAAGATAACACCAGGTGTTTTTCTTAAAAGAAATAATAAATCCTGGGCTATTAAACATAACTGCCAGACATCTAAAAGAGATTTTTTTTTCTGTTGGAGCTCTCAAATTTAGACTTCAGTGTGTGTGTAAAAGAGGAGATCAACTTTTGCTGCATACAGTATATTGAGTGAAGGAAGATATAAGAATGCAGTTGTTCAGGAAGCCTTTGGTCCAAAAATCTGCCACCTCTGTCAAACTCTGGTCAATCTTGTCAGAGACAATCAATTTAGACCATTTCTGTCCCTAAAGAAAAGTTTATGGGAGCTTTGTGTTTCTAATTCACTTTATGTATTTTTGGTGATTGAAGAGAGGTAAAGACTGTCTTTCAGTGCCAAGAGTTTCTGCTTCTTGAAGGACTCTACTAGGAGATATTTTCTGCATGATTTTCACACAGCCTCTACGAGCATTCACCATTAGATGCATAAATCTTAAGTAAAGCTCTCTTGAGGGACATGTGATGAATTCAGGCCTCTAATGAAAGGGAACAAGATATTCTCCAGATGGGATACTCTAATGTTGGATTCTCCTCTGGAAGAGAGAGAAATTGACCTTTAGGGCACGGTCAGCCTTTGCTGTCTGGTGAAAGAAAAAAAAAAATAAAAGTAGACTACATAAATATGTTTCTCCCTTCTTTCCTCACAGGGACAGGTTGGTCTTTTTTGTTAGGTTTTTCTTGTTGGAATGTGGTAGATGAAAGAAGCTGAGTGGATAACATTGGCAAGAAAACTTGCTTTACTTTGAAGATGTAAAATAGGCTTATGAGCTATTTACAACCTCTCTTTAATTAAGATATTAACAAAATACAGGTATAGCTGGTACTGTGCACAGGAATTTGTTGAACACTTAGTGGTTTTCAAACATAGAATTATTTAGGGACTGTCTCTTTAAGTGTGCGTTGAATTTTTTTAATTGAAAAAAGTTTTTAAGAGATATTTTTAGATTTAAGAAGCTTTCTAAGATAATCCCTTATCTGCTCAGGATACAAAAAAAGCCAAACCCATCAGCTCAGCATTGTCTCTGAGTTTTAATGGGTGCTTTGTGATGTTAGAGTGTAATGAAGTTTTCCAGGGAAGAGTTGGATTAATCCTGTCCTGTAGGAGAACTGTGCAAAAATAAATCTATCCATGTGAGCAATTTTTAAATAAATGGGTACATTTGCCAGTCTCTGAACACAGGATTAATTTTTATGCCTGGTTGATTCATGTGGGATCTAAAAAACCATGAGCCTAAAGTGTTGGAAATGTATAAGAAAATTGTCATTTGGTCATAATTCACCCTGACATGAGTGATGGAGAATTCATATGGGTAAGTGAAGCCTTTGAGGGCATGGGCCATAGTTATTAAATCAAGCTTTTCTATGAATACGAGATTTCACGAGGTTGCTCTTGCAACACACAACCTTTGTATTCAGGCAGAGTGTGGGGAAGGAGTTAATAACATATTTGTGAATGTTTGTTTGCATCTGACATGGCTTGTTCATTTAGTCAGACTTACTTATGGCTTCTCACTTGCCCTGCATAGGGTATGCAGGTAAACTGAATTTTGTTTGCTTATGTTCAGACAGGGTTTTCTCGTGTTGCTTTCCAGAGTGTCTCCTAAACACAGATGTACGGCTGTGCTAATATCAGAATAGAAACTTTGTCACTGGTGTCCTTTCCTGATTAAGTTGCTGCCCACCCTCAGTAATAAAAGAATCTAAGCAGAAACTGTGACCTGCTGCATCTTTGATAGACAGAAAATCATTGCCTACAAAAACAAAGGGTAGTTATTATTCATGTAGAGAAAAGTTGTGGATAAAGGAGATGTTTACAGAGATCAGAATGAGTTTGCAAAAGATTGCATAGGAGACTTGCTCCTTTTCTGAGTGCAGAAATTTTCAGAATCTTGATTGTGCAGGAGCTTACTCTGTGACCCGATCACCTATTTAATTATATCTTGGATACATTTGTTTTACAGTCTCATGCCCAAAATATTTAATTGGTTTAAGTTACAAAAATAGGATCGGTTAGCAGCAGCTCAGTTTTCTAGTCGTTAGCATTTTTACCATGCCTTTTGTTGGTATAGAAATGTCCTATCTATGCTGCACACTTCTACAAATCATTTAAATTCTTGCTGTCTTTTTGACATATTTGTGACTATTTCAATGCACATTGTCTCTTCAATTCATTTTTTCAATTCTTAATCATATACAAAGAATGGGGCGTTCATATTTCTGTCCAAATTTTCTCAATATACAGCAAGAGAAATTGTCCTTCAAGTATGTGGGTTTTTTCTATGTAATTGATTGTACTTGATAATATGTAAGAGGTGGTGAAAGTAATCAAGTCTACTACTTTCAAAAGATCGCACAGAGCTTATCCCTTTAACAGTCAGGCATCTGACCAAAATAAGTGCATAACTTTTCCTATAGTCTTTGAAGAGGAATTAGTCCCCTTGTGAGCTGAACTGTGTGTCTGCGACTAGTCTCAAACAGCTACTTAGTTTAGGTAAACACCAGAATTTTAGAATGTTAAGTAAGTTCTCATAAGCAAATTTCTTAATTAGGTTTGTCCACTTCCTAATCATCTAGTCCAAACTCTGTGGTCAATGATTTCTACAGTCTGCATTGGATCAATTTTCATGCTCCATTATACCTGATTCTCTTTCCTTGTCCCTTGGAATGAAACTCTGGCTACCAGCTGGAGTGTTACTAGAGACTTCACTCAGCTCTCTGTGACTGACACAAATAGTCTTCCAATGTCCTTTGGAGCTCCAGTGACTGTGTTGATTTATATCACCTTCACGTCTGACCCAGTGCCTGTAACCAAACTATTGATAAAATCCAGAAGTTCAACTAATGCAAAGAAATTGATTTTTTAATATACATTTCTATTTGAAGGGTGGTCCTTAGAGTCATTCTTTGACTCTGAGTTGTAATCATATTCGTGTTGTTCAGATGATGTACTATGCCTGGGGTTGCAATGCGTCATGAAAACCACATTGTGTTGGATAAAAATACAATCTGCAGTTGAATAGGACTTTTTTTTCACTGTTGTCTATCAAAATTTCTATTACTAGCTCAGTCATTCATTAGCAAAAATACAAAGCACATGTTCTGAGTTCTGCACAGGACCATCAATTATGCTAGTGTTGTAAAGAAGTACTGGCATTCATTTTGAACTGGACAGCAGATTTTTTTCCCTCTTTTCACAAGGCTATTTTTATTCTTTTTAAGTGGAAGCAAACATCCTAGCTCATCTTCCAGGGTATGTCCCTGACACAGGACATGGAATGACTCATTTATAAAGAAACAAAGCTGTACTTGAATCCAGAACTTAAAAAATTTCTTTCTTAAATTCAGCTCCTGAATTAACATCTCTTGAGGGAAATGTTAAGACTTTTGTATTGTCTCCAAAGAGCAAGAAATCTTAGACAGAGGAGTTTTCCTGTCTGTCAGAGAACTGCAACTTCAGTTTTCTTGTCAGTTCCTATCTGTGGCTATTTTTGGCAGACCAGAATGCTTTAGGATTTATAAATTATTTTTTTTCTGTGTGGTTGCACCTTATTTCTAGACAAAGGTCTATTGCCTTTGTAAATTATGTCATAATTTACTATTATCATTGTAGTTGATTCACTAAATCATCATAATTTGAGGGACACTTAATTACAACCTTTGTCAACAATGGCTGATTAGTACCCAAATTATTAAATAGGTGGAAATATTGCTCCTTGAAATCATGAAGGGAGAATGAAGCACCCAGTCACAGTGAAGAATGATGGAAAAGAAAGAAAATGCACCAGATAGCAGAAAATTAAAATGCATAACATGAAAAGTTTTTTCTAGACATTTATCTGTACCAGGTTAATGTTTTATGGTTAGAGATTCATGGTAATAACTTCTTTAAAGTTAGAGAGACTGAGTAGAAAAGCACACATTTTTTTGAAATTCAAATCTTTGCCTATCTAAGAGCATAAATTAGTGTTTTAAGAACTGTATCACAGATTTCTCTCTTTTTTTAAAAAATACTTTTCAATGTGTAAATTGGAGCTTTAACAAAAGACATTAAGTTGGGGGTGGGAGGGAAGTAGAGAAGGGGACTTTTCCTTTTTTGTTAAAATTCACAGGTTTTCAGTCCAAAATCATAATCTTAATAAGTAGAATATTCTGCTGGAAGACGTTTTCTAACCATCAGTTTTAAAAAGTAGGAAAAAGGGGATAGGAATAGCCCGTGCATAGCCCATTCATAGGCAATAGTTTGAGAGGAAAAAAATAGGTTAATGTGAAAATAAGTTTTCTAGGATTTACTCTTGTTGCTATTAAAAATACCAATGCAGCATTACGAATAGAATGGCTCACCACATTAATATTGTGTTCCAGGATTAGCTAGAAGCCTTTTAATGATGCATTAATTGGAATGTATGGGGATTCCTAATAAGCTATACAATTCTATGTTTCACATGGTTGACCCTAATGTCACACAACACGACAGGAGCACCAAATTCATATGTTTACCAGCTGCTAGCAACACCATCACTTGTATTTGTCTCTGTGCACAGCTTGGTGAGTCTCACTGTTTGTTTATGATCCCTGCTCTTCATTGCTGTCACATAATTCTTCCCATCAATAATAATCACAGGCATGTTTACTTTAGGAATATGGGGAATGAATATGCTTTACTTCAACCTAAGGGAAACTTCATATATAAGCACCTGTGAGGGAAATAATGAACCTGCTGATAAACATATGTATTTTTTACTGAAGACTGTTAAAGCATTTATTCATGTGTCTTTTGAAACCGTCTGAAGGAACACAACTTCATGGTAATTCTTATTTGACGGTGACTAGGATAACATATACCCTTCATACTCTTTTTTTTGTTTGTTTGTTTTCCCCTAAGTACTTTCCTATAAATAATGAGCCAGAACTGAATTTGGTATGGCAAGTATAGATTATTTTATTTATTGTGTAATATAACTTAGGATTTCTAGCCTAGCATCTTGCCCTCCCATTTTCCTGGTCCTCCAATGCAGCTGCGGAGAAACAATCTATTGTGCTTCATTAATCCTTTTAATATCTGTTGTCTATATTATTTACTCTTTGTGGTTAGAATTAATATTTAACTTTCATTATGCAAAGTCCACTTAGCTATATTGAATTCTATTTGTTAGACTTCTGTGTCAAAGTGCTGCTGGGACAGCATTTAGAACCCAATATCTCTTCTTATGCTAATGTTTAGGCAAAGCTGTGAATAGCATTTATTTGATTTCTTGAATTTCCTGAAGGAATTCTTATTCCTTCATCTACATAACTGATAGAGATGGAAAACAAGAAGCATCCCTTCTACCCTCTTTGCCTCCTTCATAAACAATTGCCTATTACAACTTGACTTCCAATTTCTAGCCAATTTTCTACTCGACTTGTTATTTTTGCTTAATTCTGTTGGTACAATTGACTACAGGCACTTTTTTCCTCATACAAGCTTGATTGCAGCAATTTGAAGTAGACTAATTCTAAACCTTAGTGTAGTTGTGAAGACCTAGATTGAGAAGTTATTTGTGTTCCCTCTTTACGCATATTAATGATGGTTCTTAATGGGGCGTTCTGAATTTTGACTGCAAGCACACTGGGGAGGTGTCTCGACATGATGTGACCTCGCCAGTTGCCTGTTGAGTATCCAAATTAAATGAGGACAGTATAGCTTGGGCAGGGAACTTGGCTACCAGAAACTCTTCAGGGCACTAACAATCAAACCCCACCATTTCCTGCATTGTATGTGCATCATTGAAAATACCCAGCTGTCACTAAGACACTTCCTTTTCACTTTGAAGAGAATATCAGATCAATGGTGTTTTCAGCTCTATGAGAATTTATATTCAATTCTCCTAATTACTCACAGACTAGTTGTCAACAGGCTTTATGGATGGGATTAATATAGCTGAGTAAAGACACTTAAAATTTGCTTTCATCCTTTTCCCTGGAAATAAAACACAGACTCTGGATGAAGAATTTTTTTTAAACTACCCAAGCTTTGCTAAAGTGCTTCAAGGTTAAGTCATTTCTAGTGTTTCCCAAATTAATTACTTGACCCTCTTGTATGTGTCCATAGTACAATGCTGGTCCAGTTCTTGTTTTGAAACTAAACAGTATGACTGCCGAGAAGTTTGAACAGGACATAACTGTTGGTTTTCATGAAGCACCATCTTAGGGTGGAAACAATGCTTTCAACTTTTGAGAAATTCTAGGGACATTAAAAAAAAAAACCCCACAATAAAATAGGAAAATTATCCCTTTATTCACTTCACCATTTTTTACTTTGGATCATTTTCCTCTCTTAGAAATGTACGATTTTTAACATTGCTTTGGAGTTTTTATTTTTACCAGGAAAAGCAGAGTTCCAAATGCGCCTGGAAATCACCAGACAGGATGGTAATATTAATTCTGACTCAGCATGGAAAAATATGGAACAAAAGTAAATACCATAGAAAAATATTTGCAAATAAATTAATCAAGATCAGAAATCAGGAAAATTTGGAGAAAAATCTTGGAACTTGAATGTAATGAGTAGTAACATCTTCAATGATGCAGTGTGAAATTTGAAAAACATGTAAACAAAAGGATAAACAACTTTGAAAGTAGACTCTAACTTTTGGGGAGCTGTCTGGGAGCAGAAATTGAAGGTTTGTTGGACAATAACAGGGAAAAAATTCCTTGTAGGTGACTGCAATGGGATCATCAAAAAGATTGTGATCAATGAACACACTGGGGAAAAAACAGAGCAGTGAGCAAAACTGAGCCCCGGTTCACAGGCAGGAGGACAGTGCTGGGACTGCCTGCAGTTCTGAGACTGTCCTAAAATACTTCCTCCCCAGAGGAAGCTCAAGCCTGTCTTTCAAATTAAAAGGAAGAGGAAACAGTTATAAAAAAGCCAATCTTTGCAAAGTCAGCTCTAACCTGCTGTCTTCGATTTCCCCTTTGTCAGCAGAAGCTGTTGGGAGGCAGCCTGGCAGCACACCTGTTTGTTTTTTAGATTATTAAATATCAAACCTGAGCCAAACAGAGTGAAAGTTAGAAAATATCTTAGAAATAATGGATGAAATTGTAAAGGATCAATTCCCACAAGTGTCACAAGACACACAGGGGAAACATGATCAGTTAAACAACCCTGAGGGATACTGGCAGCTCTCCTGTGGCTGGTCAGGGTGTTATTATGCTTTAGGTTTCTAATACCGTCTTGGCAGTGCTTTAATTAGTGGCTTACAGATAGGAATGCTCTTACCATTGGTAGGGAGCCACTTTTACAAGAATCTTGTTTTTCTTTATATACAGGAGACTAAACTAACTTTGAATTCTCTTCTTCAAGAACTATGTAAACACATCTTTATTGATGTTTCACAGTTTCTTGCCCAAATTGCTCGTCTTCGTCATGTCAATAGATCTTCAGCTGGTGTAAACTGGGGAAATACACTATTCTTCTCATCCACTATTTCTTCTCTTTTTTCTGGACAGTATGTCTCTGTGCTGAACTCAGTCTTTAATGATCACTCTCTGGCTTGAAAGCACTAGGTTTGAGAAAGTGCTAGCTCTTCAGCAGGCTCCCCAGTGTGAAATTTTGAGCTTTAATTCAATTTAAAGGAGCTTGGGGTACTCATATTGGCACTATATGATAAAGACTTAAAAAACAAGGCACTTCACAAAGTATTAACTGTCCTGTGTTTGATTCCTCATTGTACTGGGTTTGCACGGCCACATTTTGGTACTGGGGCAGCTGCAGGGTTGGTTTATGTGATAAGCTCCTGGAAGCTCCCTGCCTGTCCAGCAGAGCCAGTGCCAGGCAGCTCCAAGAGGGACGTGCTGCTGGTCAAGGCTGATCCAACCAGAGATGGTGGTAAGACTCTGTGATAACATATTCAACAAGGACCAATGTTTTTGTGCAGATGTAACTGTAGCCAGTGAAAAAACAGGGCCATTGCAAGTATGAGAATCAGAAAACACCTAAGTTCTGAGTTTACCTAAGGAAAATCACATTCATCTTCACCCACTCTTTAGCAGTGGGACAATTATTTTTTGTTTGGTCGGGTTTTTTGGGAGGATGCTTTTTTGTTGATTTCTCTTTTTTGTTTGTGGGTTTCTTTGGGGTTTTTTTTCCACTGTAGTATCCTTAAATAACTTTAGTGACACAGACTGCATACTGTGAATATCCTTTCCATGGAAAGTAGCTTTGTTTTAATTCTTGATTTATTTCAAAGGTATTGCAAGTAATTCTGTTTCTTACCTTATAAAAACACAGGCTGGAATCCATCCCTACAAAACAAATGTAGGGCTGTGTTTATTCCTGGGACTCAAACAGGCAGGTGAAGTCAAGCTGGACTTGAGCTGTTTACTTCTGAGAAACAAAAGCTGCATTTCTTATGAAAGTATCAGATAGCAGAAATTTCACAGTATGCTCTTGTGTGTTTTGGAAACTGATATTTTAATCAGAGCTGTAGAATGTCTTGGAAACCATTTGCTGTGCATGGGAGAAAAAAAAAGGCGGCTGCTTCCAGCACCCTTTGCTACTCCACCTTCTCTGTGTAATGTATCATCAGTGTAAATTGTTACTGTGGAACAAGAGGATAGCTTGAGTTGTACAGCTTGAAGAATTTCTCCTGATCCTTGTTCAAGCTGACAAACAAACAAGATGAGCAGGCTGAATAGGTTTACTAGATGATTTGCATAATGGATTTTTGAGCCTTGGCATGCTGGCCTGCAAACTGCCTGCTCCCTCCTTTTCTCCTCCAATGTGGAAATGTAATCTGAACTCTTGTCATGCATTTGGGAAATGGACTCATGCTTGTGATTCAAGGCAATCAGGATGCAAATCGGGTCCTATGGCCTAGTAATCTCAGCTCATCTATATGTGAACAATGATTCTGACAGAATCAATGATATTAAACCAAAGTCCTGCTCTCTTGTGTGCATGTCAAAAATCAAGGAGACAATATATTTATTCTTATTCTCTGAGAGTAGAGTTTGTCTTGGTCTCATTACTGTATTTCTGTTTAATTAAGAGTTTCAGGCAGTGCTATAGAAATGTTTCTTGCACTCAAAATACAAACTGATGGTTTTCTGATATGTTGGTGTTTCCAATAGGTATTTGTAACAGGAAATTTTAACAAATACCAGCACATGAGGATTGCTCTTACATAATTATTTCATGGGAGACACTCCAATACAGCACAGTCAGATGAATAAAGCTTTCTGAGAGAAGCTAGAAAACCTGTAGTTTTGACTTTCCCAATGCTGAAAACATCACTATGCTGGGACCGTCAGTATTGTGACTTGGGAAAGGAAAGAATCAGATCAACAATATTTCAAGTATTGGCCTTTTCCTACCAGTGATGTTCCTGCTGCTCTTGCCCTACAACCTTGCCTTTGCCAGTGCCCGAGCACTGAGCCAGCACTGAGGGAAACATAGCATGTAGTGGCCGACAATTCCCCCTCGAAAATGAATTTATGCTACCTTAGGGACTGCAAGCAGTAAAGTTGAGTCTGGCTGCCTCGGTGGCAGTCAGGCACCTTTGAAGCAAGCTTTCCTTAGGCTCAGTCTGTACCCATTTGCTACTCGCCAGGAGTTGTCTGTGATAAGCAGAAAGCTTGGCTCTTACATCTATTCCTCTGATGCCTTTAGTCCTTGCAAAGTCAGAAAGGTGACTTTCCAGAGAACATTCAAAACTCATCCTGAGGGTCCCCTTACAGCCCTACCTTAATTGCCTCCTTCAGCTCAAAGTGTCTTTCCTCCTTTTGCCTTGCTCTGTGGGAGAATCTCCTCTTATGCTGCATTATTTAGTATCTCAAGAGTGGGCACTGTGACTTCAAATGCTTTGAAGCCTCCAAGCCAGCTTGGATTATTTAAAGAAATGAGGGATTTCTCTGTGGTTCTGAGCAACCAGGTTATAGGATTTTTTTTTTTTTCCTTTTAAATACTGGACTATGGATAGAAAATACTCTGTCTGGATAAAATGAGGATGTTCAGCTTAATTAACAGAGAAACACCTCTTCCTGTCACTTTGCCTTAAGCCCCTCCTGGAGAGTTCCTGCGGGCCCATGTAAAAAACTCCTCCCTGGCTATACAGTCCTTGACTTAATCTGTGGGAATTACCAATTTTGAATTAGTGCCAATGTTAAATTACATGGATGTGGGAAACCACACAAGTTATTAGTGAGTTTGGTAACAGTGTTTTAGGGTGGGGGTTTAGGGGTGTTACTTGATTAAACTTTAAGCACAGCACTACAAACTAACAAAATCCTTCTCCCTTCTGGCAGAGCTGTACCTACTGAGTATCAGATTCTTTTGATTGTAGATTTCAGTTCAGATGTCAAGAGAGTTTTCCAGATCTTTTTCATGGAAATACTTTGCTGATACTGTAACTCTTTTCTTTTTTAAATTTCATTGATTTCTAATTTACAGATGAGCTAGCAATCCATGAGGAGAAAGAACCTTTGCCGTGATATTTGTGTACCTCATCAAATAGGATGATCAGGACAGTGCTGAGAAAGAAGTTTAAGTCAACTCAGTTTAACTTCAATTCTAACAGCAAAATCTTCACTTTCATTCTTGTAGTGAAGGCACTTCTGATGGTCTGTTTTTGATACCAAATCAGAAAGTGTACATTTCTATTATTGATCCCTGAAAGTTATTAGAGGTGTCCTGAGCTATGTATGATTTTTATTGGTATGCAAATGACTTGTTCCTTACTTTTGATATGAAGAAATGCTAATCTACAGTGGGAGCTCTCAGACTTCAGAGTGCACAAATTTGGTAGGCTATAAATACTGTTAATATCCATAGTATCAAAGATTGATATTAGCTTTCATTTGTTCTAGACAGGAGAAACTTCTCATTTAAATTTAACCAAGTAAGGTAATCTTTTTGACACATGATGTGAACATGTCACTGAAAAAACCCAAGTAATGTAATTTATTAATTAAAACCTATGAATACTTTAACAGTACTTACAGGAATTTTTGTAGGGATGTATGTTCCAGTGACCCAGTAACTCAAAGGATACAAAATTGAAAGCTCAGAATTCCAGTTCAGGAGGATACAGCTAGAAAAGAATTTTTAGACACATGTCCTAAATAATGTGTTTATCTCTACAATCTGAAAGAGCTTGCAGAGCCAGTGACTCTTAATGCTGGTCAGGAACAACCCCAGATCTCTCGTTTATTACTTTTTCTTTCTCTGGAAGAAAATGGGAGGTATTTGATGTTTTCTTTTGTATTAAAAAGATCTGAATTCCATGGGGAAACTATTGATTAAATGAAACACATGAAAAAAAAATCCCTGATATTTCCATCAAATTTCTGGTCTTGCCTGTTCATTGGTGTAGAAACTAATTGCTAGAGACATGATTCTGGGGATATTTCTGGGCTACCTTGCCTAGGTGTCTACAGATCTTGATGAAAAAACCTTACGTTTCTTCTTTGTTTGATGACTTTCAAGGGCTTGTTGCTTTGAAGTTAGAGGTATAGCACTTTTTTCCCCTCTATCAGTTTTCAGGCTCAAAAGTGCTTTCCCAATGCATATAGATGAAGGTTTCATGCAGTCTGATTTCTGCAGTAGAGAAAAAGGTGCAAGAGAAATCTGCAAAATTCCTTGGTTTTTATCTTCAGTGTGAATAATTTTAGTCTTTAAAAGACTTGAAGTGTTGGTAAATCACTAAATTTTATATCTTACAAAATGAAAAAAGAATAAAACACCTATGATTTTAGCTCTTTTCTCATTATCTTGGGAAAGACCTGTAGTGCAGGCCTATGCCAAACTACAGAGATCATCCTCTTAAATATGACTTTGGTCTTTTTGTGGGCTGAAAGTACCAAAGACATACAGAAATCTCACTGCTTAGAAATGAGTGATAGCAATGCCAAGATACAAAAATAAAAAAGTATTTAATTTAACATGGCTGTCAATTTTTCAAATATATTGTATGCCAGCAATTATGTGAATGTACTTGAAGTTTGTTGGAGTATACAGTGTAGTTCCTACTTCACCAGAGGTGATTTCAATTGTAATTAAAGATGTATTACTGCATTTAAATATGAAAATCAACAACCATCAGTCAACAGAGCTGGTAAAATGTCTATTGGAGGTCGTTATCCAAACTTATCTATGAGCTGTGTTTTATCTTTCAACATGCTTTGAGTATGGATTTTTCATAGCTAAGAAGCTATAAAAAGTAATATTGCCCTAAGAGATACTCCTGAAACCATTCACAGCATCTCAAACCTGTCAGGATTGTATGTTTCAGCAATCTAAAAATTTATCATTCTCATCAGTCTGTTTGATGAAATGAAATCTGTAAGTTGGTTGCTGGATATAAATTACCTGGGAGTCTGAAGATTAAAAGTAGCTCCTGAACAACTGGAATGAGGGAAAAAAAAAAAATAAATTGAGCCACATTACCCCAACTCACTGGATTTTTATATGGAAACCTATTCCCAGGCAATTGATTTTACATTATTCATTATTTGTTTGAGATTTGAATGGCAGCTAGAATATTATAAAAAATAATGAAACTCTCCAAAGGCAGTGGAAGTACAAATTCAAGCCCAGTTACAGGTATATGGCTCAAAGAATGCTCTTATCCTTGAAAATGAGCTTCATTTATTTTCAATACACTGAGGAAAAACAACTGCATTTGAAAACTCAGTGTTTTGTTCATTAGCACTTTATCTTACCTGTCTTGTTGTAAGCTCCAAAATCCTCTCACTGTTCTGATTATTCGCCTGATAGGGTGTGATTTCAGCTGAAATTTAGGAGATCAGAAATAGCCAACCAGGTAATTTATTCTTGAAGAGCCACAGGAATTGCTTGGAGGTTGTGAAGTTGAGCAGGGGGAGAGAACTCTATTAAATCACATCCGTGCAGATAGAAACATCCCAAGCTGGGGTAAGGGGAGTTTGGACAATGCTGGAATGATCCATTTTGCCCTACAGATAGAGAAGGGTACATCACTTCTCAGACTTCTGACACCAAACTGAGGCTGTGGTCTGTGTGAACAGTTCCATGAGCTATTGCCAGGCCATTTCTGCAGAAACAACTGGTGATGGTGTAAGACATTATTCCTTCCTCCCTCTCCTCCCATCAGTACACTAGCACTGTTCTGCTCTCAGCTACTGCCTAGGCAGCAAAGCTGAGGAAAGAGAAGCACAAAGGCTTCAGTTTCTTGAAGGATCAATGCCAGGTAGTTTTGCATCACTTCAATAAAACCTTATTTCTTTTAAAACTGTATGTTTGTTCTTGGAAATTACAGATATATGTTCACTGATACTTTCTCAATATGTTTTGCCTGAGGTAGAGGCAAATGTTGGGAAGATACAGCCCAAGTGTTTACATGTAGCAAAGTTAGAAGCAATCAGTGTCCCATGATCTATCAGGCAAAACCTGGGATTGGGCATTGCTGTCACCCATGAGAACAGGCAGCGTTAAACACCCAAAATAATCAGCAGTCAAAATGACACGGTGCTTGCTCCTCTCTGCTCACAAAAGCAGAAACTTTCACATTGCAACTGATCATTGCATTCAATGTACAATTTTTTTGTTGTATCATGTAGAATCATTCAGAGGAGGCTTTCAAATATTTTTACCATATAATGACTATTAAAATGGTGGTGAAAGAGGCTGGCATGGATTTTAAAATTTTATTGAAATGTATTATTTTTTGAGGAATTTTGACCATATTGAAACAAGGCATTTAAAAACTAAGTAATTCGTAAGTCTGTCAGTCACAAGCAGCTTTATGGGTGTAATTGTTCCCTGTTCAGCAACACGGACCTTGCGTGGCTGGAGCTCACAACCCTGAACAGGCGAAGTGTCACCAAAATACGTCCTGGTCACTTGTTCCTCTCACACTTCCTATGCTGAGTCTAGTATTGATGTGATTACATAATTATATACTAAGCCAGACTGAGGGATTGATTCAGCTGAAAATGTAAAAATAAGAAGGCAAAAAAGTTCTTCCTTGACTATTTGAATAATTTCAGTCAGAAGAAAGTATTGTTGTCTCAAAAAANAAAAAAAAAAAAAAAAGGTGGGGGGGGAAGCTTAAGAGGAAAAGCCTTTCCCAGCTCTAGCTGTAGTGATGGATTAGTTTTTCTACAGGTTTCTCTCTAGGGCTTTTACAGCATTAATTTTCATAGGCAGGAATGTTGCATTAGGACTTAAAATTGCTCAGACCAAAGGGCTTTTTGTGGTGTTGTTTTTTTTTTTTTACTTCCCTTTTCAAAGACATTACTTTGTTCATGATGAATCCATGGAAACTCTGTCTAGATTTGTTTGTTACCCAGAGGTGTAGCTTAACCCTGCACTACACACTGGGTGATGAAAATGATGTTTATATGATTCCAAATGAAGTAGAAATTGATGTCAAGTCTTGTGGATAAATTTTGTCATATAGTGAGGGAACTAGAATAACCAGTGCATCCAGAGATAATATGGGAATGATACGTGTTTGTCAGATTTGAATGTTATTCATTCTCATATCCAAGGCTTATGAGACATCTTGTTTAATCCACACTGAAGTTCTGTGCCTCTTGGGTTTAATTAACCCTGATGTAGCTCTGATGACTTAATTAAAGATGGACGAGAGCAGGGTTTGAATCATTCACAGGAGCACAAATGTGGTATTTTAAAAAGAGATTTTAAAAAAAAACCCAAATCTATGGCAAGAATCTTCAAGATTGACTGGATTCTCTAAAAGTACTGAACAATTTCTGCATTATGCCCATGTTAGTGGGTTATATTTCAGCAAAGGCTAGGATTTGTTACAAATCGGTGTTTGTCTTGACCAAAGAACTAAAATGGTTTGCTGTCTTCAAGAATAAATCCCAAAAGTATCAGATGGGTTAATTAAGTAGGATAGTTTTTGACTTGTGTTCAAGGGGGCCATTCATTCCTGCAGATGATTATTTAGGTCAGCTCTCAAAGGTGTGCTTAAAAAAGGCGTTGCTCACACATACCATGTGTTCTTTTACTCCCCCTCGTCTCCCAAGGGCGTTTCTCTGACAGTTTCCCAACAGAATCACATCGCTCCTGCATTTTCTCAGAGTCCTTAGATGGGTTATTGAGAAGAGTGACCGTAGGGGTCTGGAAAAGTAAGTGAAAGCAGGGACAGAAGCATGACATGAGATGTGAATAAACCTCTTCCAGTGAGATTCAGAGAACTCCCCACAGTCAGTTCTGCTCTCACAGTGTAAAACCAAGTGTGAGAGGGAAACATCCACCAGATAATAACCTTTTACTCAGAGAGAGTCATCCTAGGCAAATTTTAGTCAAGCACTGGCTAAACTAATCCAGCTTGACACCAATAATAAATTGTGCAAATTCCTGTGACCTTCATCATTCTTATTTTGTATTAAATGTCATCTTGTTAGATCATGCATGAATGAATGGCACAATATGATAGATAGCATGAATTATGGTTCACTAATAGATTTTGTTAAAACGTCTCCTCTCTGGGCTGGTCCATGGGAAATATGCTCAAAGTTTTTTCTGATCAGGCCTTTGAAATCAGAGTTGAGGCCCTCGTAGGAGTCGAAAGAATGGCTTCTGGTTGGTTTTGATGTAGGGGGGTTTTTTCGTTTGGTTTGGTTTGTTTTTAGGGTTTTTTGGGATGGTTTTTTATGGGTTTTTTTACCATCTTGGTTTTTTCCCCCCTCGGTTTAAGACATGGCTTTTTTCTGTGCTTTTACTGCTACATGATTGTAGACACTTGAAGAGATGGACATAAATGCACACGCTTGAGTTGGATCTGACTGTAGGTCATGGTCATCAGAAACTGAGAAAGTAAGACAGACTATTTCTGAAATACATAAGGAACACCACAGACTAAGCAGGGTGGTGATTAAACGGAGAGCAGGTGAAAACAGATTTCTGTTTACAACCCCTTAAGGCCACCAGTCAGGCTGTTTCCATGCTCCCTGCAAAGCCCTGCCCCATGGGTGCTGTAGCCATGGAATTAAAGGGAGCTCAATGGGCTTTTTGCTTTCTCCTGGGAAGCCAAGCTGCCCATCAACAACTCTTAATCCTCCATTGAAACAAATGCAGTAGAAGTGTGTTTGCCTCTGAAATGACAGACTCCGGCCTATTGCATGACAAAGGTATTTGCTTAATAGTTTAGAATAATTAGGATGATACCTAGGCTGATCTGGTAATTTTGTCTCCAAAATGTTTTTGTCCCTAAACATGTCCATCTATCTCTTGGCATATAATCGAATTTTTAAGTTTACTTTTCACTAGACCCTATCGATAAATATTTTTAAGATACCTCTGGAGATTGTCAAATAGTAAAAATTTTAATTGCTGCTAGTTTTCTTAAAGAAACAAAAATCCCCTAAAACTATCATCTTTAAGCCTTCAAGATTTTAGATAATTAAATGTGATCCATCTTTAGCCCAGCTCCTTTTTCTGTCCTTTAGTTCTATAGAGATACAGCCAGAGATGATGTTTAATATACCAAACCAAATTCCACAAGGCAAAAGACACTGCTCTCTGGCTCAAATCCCTTCTTTCCAAGGTGATGGATTTGGTAACATGGTTGTGTGTCACAGGGTGTGGTTTTGGTCTGAGCCATTTTCCTTCACACACACGTGATATCTCTGACATACCTAAGGGCCCTCTAAATGGGCATTAGGGTATTGAGACTGACTATAATGCCAAGTTTTTTGATGTCTTTCTCTCCCACCTGGGGTTATGTTTTTCTTGTCAACCAGCATAGCTTGAAGCCATCTCTAGGCTGCTTTAAAAATGTTGGTGTTCTGAACTGATGCCTGTAGTTCAGATGGAAAAAAACAACTAGTATTGAACTTTTGATTGGAAGGCAGAAACCTGAGCTTCCATAACTGAGTAAAATCCTTACTAAATGTTTCTGCATATCTAGAGCAAATTTCTGTCAATGGACTCAAAAATCCTTGAGCATTTTTAGCCTTGAATAAGCAGCACAATTTTATTTTAACAACTATATTTCTATAAAAGTCTTCTGATGTGTCATTAAGTAGCAACCCATTTTGCACAGAAACTGATGTTTCCCTCGTATCCTGCTGAATAATGGAATTGTCTTGGGCTCTTTCCACTCAACTGCACTTTAATTGGGTGTCACAGACGGTAGGTGGAAGGCCTAAGAATGTTCCATCTGAGTAAACTTCAGAAAATTTGGCTGTGAGAAGAAAACAGCAAAGGGAACATGTGGTAGGCTCCACAGTGGCTGCAGCTTGTCTGGGATAACAATATAAAATCAGACAAATTTTGGTACATAACGTGTCACCACCCTGGGGAAATGACCATATAATTGGATTGGTGGTTTTCCCCGCCTCAGTGTTGTTCTTGGTCCTAATCTTTTTCCCCACTTCCTACAGTCATTCTATTATAGAAATACTGAAAATTATTATTTGAGAAACTTCACGAAAGTGTAAAGAAGATGTTATTTCTGAAGTATCTTTCTTCAGTCATGCACCTCTTGCCTGAAACCTTGAATATGATCATAAGGACAGTTGTGTAGTACAGAACAAGAAATTATTATATGACAACTGGAAGGGATGGAGTGCTATGTTGGTATTTTTTGTGCTAAATTTTACTTATCAGACTCTACACTGAGTACTTTTTCTGTTTGTTTTTGATAGGTATATAACAGAGTTATTTGTTTACAGGGTATTTTAGTGGTTTTTTTTTTAATCTCTAGAAACTTTGTTGTGTTTTGACTTTGATATGTTGCCAGCTTGATTTAGGTGCATCCAATGTGAAAGTGAAATCATGACTAGTAAAAGTTACTAGCTAAATTATTCTTTTGGGACTATGCCAACCCTAAATAAGGTCCAAGATCACCTTTGCCTTGAAGGCAATACAGTCTGGCTTAGATTTTTCCTATGCAGAGTATGAAACGAAAACTTCAAAAGGTGGGTACTCAATTTAGTCTGCTTTTGGCAGGGATAAGATTTATCAAGACTGTAGCAGGTATTTTGTAAGAGTGGCTGACCTGAGATTGAGAGTTGACATGGCAGCCAGAGCTTGCAGTGCATTCGTTTCCCAAAGATTTCAGCAAATCCGATCCAGACGTATTTAAGGTCAGAGTGTCCCTGAATTTAACACAGGTGTGTGATTTCCCATGAAGCTCCCACTTCTGGGACTGGGGTGCTCTCTGATTTTTCACTTTCCAATGACTCATTTAGTAAGTTCTCTCAAAAGGAGGTATTTTTAAACCCTTGCTTTATTCCATCATATAAAGTAAGATCAATCTTGTTGAAATAAATGTGAGTCTAATTCAAGTGATGCTTCCAAGGAAGAAAATCTTAAAATCAAGTAAGTGTTTACATGACACAGCAGTCTAGCATTCTTATCATGTAAACAAGCAGGATTTGGGAAAATCAGGCATGTTGGTGTATGAAAAATAAACTTCATCCTGACATTTTGCAAAATTTAGGATTTCTTAGCATTAGAAACAGTCTAATATAACATTAATTGAATCACTGAAGTTATAAAAGGTATATAAAAGAACCCAACCTGTCCCAGATTTTTACAGTCTTTCATAAGTAAAGGATGTGAGGTCACATGAAGATAATCATGGATAAATTTCAAGCAAATGAAATGAAATATTTCCTCGCAAAGCACTTAGATTATGCTGGAGGTCAGAGTCAAACAGTGGAGCTGCACTTTTAAAAAACACCATCTAACTTTATGATCATCCATGAAACTTCTAGTTTACCTGCTAGATTGGGTTAGTCTGAGTTCATGATTCAGGGCATTAGCTGACTACAAAATGATTAAAAAATATTTTTCTTTTCCCTATACAAAGCATGGTCTTTTGGCACAGTCCAAAAAAAATGTACCCCAAAAACCAACCCAATCAAAATTACCCTTATTTTTTAGCAATGTTTTTAGTAACAATGCAGACCAAAACAGTTATGTATTGTTAAAAGAATGATGCATGTAGCCAGGTGCAATTTGAATTGATTTTACTTCAAACTGTTCTCAGAGTATATTGAAGTGACATGATGTTTTTTATTTGTGCTGATGTCACATACATCTCTTGTCCTGATAAAATTATATCCATGTGTGTGTTGCTCTAGCTTAGCATACAATTTTAAGATACTGCTTGTGTTCATCCTATTATTTCAGGTTTTGTTAGGGTGCACGTCTTCATAGAATAGATCATCAGCAGAACACTCTTTTGTTATATTAATATAGAATACTTTAAGGTCTTTCCCATTTCAAGAAACTCTGAAACCTTCAATTCTTCTGAAACTACTATCCCTTTGAAAACCAGCTTTAAATTGTCAACTTATCCTCTTGCAATATGTGATCCTACTGTGTCTGTAGGACTATAGAACATTTCATTCAAAGGTACTTTGTGTCATTAAGGCCATACCATGATGCCACTGAAGCTCAGAAGTTGTACATCAAGTCTAGTTTTAAAATATATGAAGCTGAAGGAACTGGAAATAGACTGTTTCACCTGGAGCACATCACCACTGATGTCTTCCCAGGTTCACCAAAACCCAGATTGTTTCACTGCATGCCTGGCTGCTAGGGCTGGGTCAAAGAAGGTCCTAGGAATGGGAATGCCATATGGAAACTGAACATCAATAAGGTTGTGAAACAAGAGGTGGGTGCACAAGCCTTTTACTCAGTGTAACATAGTGAGGAATAATTATCGGGATCACTTTCCAGAAATACTTAAAACAGCAAAAATCTTTACAACCACTCCACTCCCCCAACCCCCCCCCCAAAAAAAAATCCAACTGATCCCTAAGGTCCTATAAATAGGCAATGGAGTCACTGTTGACTGAGAATAGCTGTCAGCAGGGAAAGCAGTGGCAGTGGCAACTGCTGGTGAAACTGCAGTTACCTTGATGGAAAGGATGCAGTAATATCTGAGACACCTTCACTGTTATATGGCTGGAAACATGAAAAGAGGGATTGTTTTAAGTGTTAGGACACTTAAACTAATTGAATATTGCTTAGTTCTGACAATGCTCTGATGCTCAACTACCATCTGTAACAATTCCAGTGGGGTTGTGGTTATTTCCGTCAGAGTACTCTCAGGAAGCTTAACTTTGGGCCCTTACCTGCTGTCTGCATCCTCCACCACCTGTGAAATAAATGCACTCCTGACTGCAATGAATTCCACTGCCTGCTCGGAGAGTGGTGACCTTCCCCCTTGCAGAGCTGGCTTGTTTTCGCTCCTGTGCTGTAAGCAATAGAGGATGTTGCAAAGTAGAGAAAGGAAGGCAATGAGGGAGGGGAAGACCCTCAAATGCATACCCAAAATAAAATGTTGACAAGGGTGCAGGGAGCTGTTTTGTTTCATAGTGGCAATTTTCGATCTTCAAGAGTGCTGGGTAAGTGGGAGAAAAGTGACCCATGAGTTTGAGATTGAGCAGTCTCCTGTTGAGAGGTTACGATTTAAACCCTTGAAGGAAAATTTAAGATTGTCAGCTCCTCAGCTAATTCTTCAGTGAGAAGGGAAACTAGGAAAAGAGTATCTTAACAACATGAAAAGATCCTGATTCTTTTTTTCTCTAGGCATATTTGTTTGATCATACTGGAGCTTTGAGGCCAAATAGCCTGCAAATTGCTTTCTCATTTCAGATGTTTCCATTGCTGCAAAACAAAGTATTTGTTTTGCAGCTTTTAAATGATCCTCCCAAGCATTTCTGCTTCTTATCCGTTTCTCTTCCTTGCTTCAGCGTTTTCACTGCTGCTGCCATTCATCTGCATTTCTTTCTTCTTTGATATTTATGAACTCAGCTTCAGCAGCAGAGTTCAGAGAAAACATCCCCTCCTTCTCTGTGCAAGACAAGCCATGTAAAAATAGTTTACTCAAATGAAGGAAAGAGACAAAAAAAAAAATCTTCTTGGTAAGTCAGATCCTCCGGCTAAATTTCACTGTGATGTGGGAAGTATTACCTAGTTATCTCCCAGAGGAAGAGGTCTGGAATTAACCTGCCTTCCTTCTGAGATGTAGAAAGATGTCTCAACCTAATTTCAACTCTACCCAGCAGGAACAGTCCTGTGGGAGTCTCACAGGAAGAGCAGGACAGACTTCAGCAGAGTGAGGGTTTTCAGCAGCTGAAGGGTTCCAATCCATGAGACCTCCCTGGTCTCTCATATTCTTCTAAATAAGTTCTTCCATCTCTGTACCACCGTGGCTTTTCTCCCACTCCTATTTCAATAACATACTTGGACAAAAATTTGTGTAGAAGTCTGGGTGTGAGTATTCCTGCCTTAGGTCTGCCTTGAAGGCAGGTATTAGTTCTGTTGAAACTACCATGACTTTCATTGCCAAGGTGCCTAAGAGACACCCAGTGTCCATCTTTGTTGATGTATGTTTAGAGAGACCCTTGTTTTATTGTGTGGTTTGTTTGTTTGTTTTTTTTTTCCTTCTTGTATTCTTTCTTTTTGACTATGGGATAATTTTCCAGCCTGTAATGAAAACAAAAAAATATCCTAGATTTGAATGGGCAGGCATCCCTGTTGGAACTGGAATTACAAGAAGGAAAACAGAGAAGGAAGTTTCAGAGATTGGAATAGGACAATCTTTTCTAGTTTTGTTGTCATTTGGTGTTGTTTAAATTAACACTCACAGTGAGGCTGAGCTCCCAGAAAACATGAGTGTGACAAACATTCCTATCTATAGGTAATAAGATCATTTTCTCTGAAACACCCCTCCCCTAGCTGGAGGGTTTGAGGCATATGATGCATAAAGGGAAACTGGCAGCATATTCTGGCAATTCTTCACCGACTTTGATTTTTTTTTTTTTTCCTTTCTGGATGTTTGAATTATTTTAAATATTCTGGATAGCTAATTTCTGAGTTTGTATATCTCTGTGTGTGTATGTGTGAATATGAAATCTCAGAACACTTTATTTATGCATAAGATTTTTCTCTTTCTTTCACTGCTAGAATTACTGCATGAAATCCAGATGAATGATTCTGTTATATGAGACATCAAAATAAATAGTGTGAACAATCTCTTGCAGCTTTAAACATCTATGAATCAAAATCTATTTGCTCTCTTCATTGTTATATTCCTACATCTCGATTAATGAGATTTCTGAACAACAGTCTGGGAGTAAGAGATTTTAATAGAGTAGATAAACGAAAAATGTTGAAAGGAAAAAATACCTGAGTGGGAACAAAGGGACTGTCTCCATCTCTTGGATTGTTAATATGCCTCTCCTCTCTAACTTCTTCAGACATTCTTCTTGAGATCAATTAAGTTTCATTTTAAAGTTCACGTTTCCTCACATTGTGCTTTTCTTTCTAGTTAACACTTCACATTTTCAGATGTTTAAGCTGTGTTCTGAATAATCCTGCATCCTCCTCTTGTTACTCATACTGCCATGAAAAGAATGGTTGGGACTGTTAGTCTAAAAGATATTAACCCTTTAATTTATCTAAGCATGTATTGCAAGATTAAAGACACAGCAGCAATCAGCCTGGCCTCTTCCCAAGCCACACAGGACTGAACTAGAAGGAAAGCAGCATCCCCATCAGCCAACAGTGGGCTGGAAAGGAGGACTGTAGATGATGCTGGGAATTATAAATAATTATGCAGACTGGCAATACACAGTCAGCATGGATGGCCCATGCTGTATTTGATGGTAGACAGCGTTCCACTCTTCTCAGTTTAACTTCATCGTTTGCTTTTATGTGCAAGCATCTTGAAGGCACTTTGACTTCTTCCTTAGTCTCCATAATGGTGTGAAGGACTCCACGTGCCTGAATGCTTTATCAATTTGTGTCTCCTCTCTCAGTTACTGCTCTGTGTAAGGGGAGGTCTCCCCCTGTTCAAAACCACCACCACAGCTATTACTGTGCTAGAGTTACTGGTCTGAGCTGAGAGAAGTCAGGATTTAACTCTGTTAAATTTAGGAAAAAACTCCAGCTTTTCTGTGACCAGTACAAGAAGTTGTATTTCTGGCTAATCGTTGATTCTTGTTCATCATTTTCACTTCAAACCATGAGGTTCAACTCTTATGGGTAAAGGTGAATCACTACTTTTATTTCCAGATTGTTTTTCAGCAGGCAATTAGAGACAGTATAAGGAAACAGTAATAAAAAATACAGAAAACTGCAGGCACAGAAGAATCTGGAGGGTTAGGTATATAATTCATGTGGATATGTTTTCAGGACAGTAATTCATGTTTTTTAACATTTTCTGCTGTTCATTGGCTTACAATGGGGCAAGTTTTTAATTAAGATTTCTATGATATTTTCATTGTAAACTCCTTTAGATTACAGCTTCTGTGTGTTGTGTTATTAAATTTCAGAAACAACGTTGTTAGATGATGCAACCACCGTTTCTAGGACTGAAATAATGAGAGGTAGCTTATGAAATCCTGTGACATTTCTGAGTCTGCTAGAAATGTGCTGAAAATGAAAACAATTGATGCCAAGATTTTTTTCTTTCCCCTAATACATTTTAAAGATCTATAATTTCACATTGTTACAGTATTTCTGGGAGAAAGGAGAAATGTGACTTCAGATTCCAGCACCACCCAAAGCAAGCACAGGATAATTATTATTATAACTTAGCCAATGATAAATCCATATACAAAATGTCATGATAAACAGCCCTCTCTGAAGTGGACTGTATTCTTCAACTACTTCCCCTAGCACCCATTCGTTTTATTTGCTTCTCCCAATAGTCTTATGTTCTTCTGCCTGTGTGACAATTTCTTTCTCTAGTTCATACCTTCCTTAGGTTTCATCTGGCTGTATTTTCCTTTTTTGGCTTCGTCCATCTGATAAAATTACATTCAGCAAATTTAATAAAATATACTTAAAGCTTACCCAGAAAAAGCAAGGAAATAGGCTAACAAAAGTTGTTGGCTAGAATACATTTTGTTCCAGCATATTGAATTCTATGATTTTTTTTTAAGATTTCTGAAGCACAGGATGGAACAATATTAAAAAAAAAAAGAACAAATGCATGTGCTGTGGGATTTTTTTCCACTTACCTGCATTGAGCAGGTAGGTGATTCAGTGTATAGTCACAGGCAAGCTCATGGCTGAGCTCTTGTCATTTTTAGAGATTTCTTTTTTTTCTTCATTAACTCAAAAAAACCCCAGTAATTAAAATTCAGGGTTTTAAAAATCTGTTGAAAATGATTGTCAAAACATTAGACCTTCCTAATAAGGTAGAATTGGTTTCCAAGTAAACTTAACTGGAACTAGGTACTGCTTTAACTCAAAAGCAAAATCAGTTTTTACCCTACAGGGGTATTTTGCTGTTATGTATAGTGCCGGTAGCTATGAAGGTAATCAGATTTTCACCCAGGAAACCAATAAAAAGCTTTTTAATCAGCTATTGTGTACCAATAAATGGATACCTCGAGCAGCCTGTTACCACCCATTGGCTTCTATGTGGAAGAGGAATACATGTTTTGTGAGTATTTCCCTGGGGATAGTTGTCTAGATTCTTCCTGAAAGGCATACAATAAATCCTTGTAATCGGCAGTCTGCAAGCGTTTGATTTCTGCACACTCAGCCCAACCCAGCCCATGAAAGGTGAATGCAAAGCTATGAGGTAATGAATCAAACAAACATTCAGCTTTTGTTGGAATTTGCATGGTAGTAATATTGGAATAAATGATAAATTCCACATGAAATTCAATGAGAGCAAATCAGCCTTTCTGAGATTTATCTATCTGTCTTTTTCTCCTTGGAAAGCATCCTAGAACAAAACGTTTGTTCTTTTTCTGTTACATTTGTTTGGATTTAGTGTTGGACTAGGCAGACTGGATCTGACCCAAGCTCCACACTGACCAATATTTTGTCCTCACCATTGTCCACCAACAGAGACTTCAGAATAAGGCAAAAGAGATCCGTAGGAATCTGTCATGGGAGTCTTGCTCCCTGTTTTATGATGAGAGGTTATTTCAAGCTGCAGGTCACTGAAGTTGCCCCTAATCATATATTCAGTGGTGTTCTTCATGTGGAGGTGTTCTCCACAAGCAGAGGAGCTCTGGAAATCCCAACATAAATGAAGACATTTAGACACTGGCTTCCAAGCTTGTTGTATGGGCTCTCTTGCTGGCTGATAGAGAAAGATGGGCTCTAGTAGGATGCAGTTTATCTTGCTGTAAGGCAGACATCCAAGAGATCTGTCTGGTGCCTAGGAGAGACATTCAGTGAATTGTGTCTTAGATAAGTCCACTTCTTTCTACTGATTGCAAAAGCAACCTGTAAAACCAGCTCAGAGGTAGACAACTGCAACTGTGTGAGATTAGTCTCGCTCTTGTCAGCTTGAAATATGTAGGTAGGACATGGTGTTGATTTTTTCAACTCTAAAACATATTTTATCCTTTCTTATAAAATGCTGTTAGGTTAGGAGTTCAAGAGTTATTAGAAACAGCAGGAGCAGATCACTGGAGATCTCCAGGGTTGAGATGACAGTGATAATAATGAGAATTGATGTATAGACAAAAGCCCAGGTATTGACAAGCACAGGCGTGCAGCTTTTCTCCTGTTTTGGTTGGTTCAGGGTCTGCTGCATGTGATGTGCCACACTAGGCTAAAAGAGATGGGAGAGGCAGAACACAAACCATGGAAGGTGATGAAAGTGTGCTGGAAATCTTACTCCTTCTCCTCCCTGACAGCAAGATATATGTGAATACAATGGAGAAAGCAATGTCTAAATAGTTCCTGGGGATGAGCACCAAGGGCCAAAGATCAAACATAGCAAATACTTGAGTCTGTGTGGAAAGACAAGCCTGGTTTCTGAGAGGAGAGAGACATCTCTCTCCTTTAGACAGGATAAATAAATATCTTAGCCTTTTATCAGAGCCTTTTGTCACCTTATTTGGAGGGGAATTTTTTTAATGCCAAGTTACCAAACTGCAGCTGACTCATAGGACTGCCCTTGCTCAGAATCAGAGAGAAGGTTTTTCCCTCCCTTTTCCATTTCTTCTTCTGTATCAAAACTTGTATGTGTCTTTTCTAAAGAAGAGTGTTTATGTAGTTGTTTCAATGCTTTCCTCTTTTCACTTACCAGATTTATTTAAAATCCATGTTTGGGAAGCTTGGAAAGAGAATCTGTTTTATCCAGGGAAATACTTAAATGTCTGAAGTACTTCTAGTAATCTTTTTCTTCTCTTTTCTTGCATTGGACAATGCTTTCAGCAGGCAGAGAAAAAGGTGCTCCAAGCTTTCTATGGAGAAAAACTTGCTGGATACTTTAGGTAACACTTCATCACTGCCTGTGTACACAGAATTCAGCTAACTTTAAGAAGCAACATTTTGGTATCATTTTTTCTTACAGGACATGTCCAAATAAGAAAATAATTTATCTTTTCAATCTTACTCTCATGTATATTTTCCATTTTGGTTTAGCTTTCCATTCATCATGTGGCACTGGTGCATATTGTATTAGGGTATTAGATCAAACTGTCAAAAAGCTGACTTTTTTTTCCCCTAAGCATATGCATTTTTGGAACAGTAATTAATTCAACCAAATGGAAGTAAGTAATTAGTGGGTTTTTTCCATGTGCTTGTTACAAGTTTTGATGTGAAGTGTTTTTAGAAGGCTGCAGTTTTAACATCTAAAAACCCCTTTTTTTGGGTACCTTGGCTATACTAGAAGAATGTGTGGTCTTAGAGAGTATATTGACACACATGATGCTAAACATGGTTTTTGGAGGGAGAAATGCCTAATGACTTTAGGGAAGAGCGTTGGGGATTATCAAAAGTTGTCTGCATAGGTGGTTTGAATATTCAAGACTTCGGATTTCATAATTATAGCCAACTACGGTGACTACATGTAGGATTAGTGTGTTCCATTCCTGAAGTTCTATGTGCTCTACGTGACAAAAAAGTTACTTAGATGCACCCCATGAAAAGCCCAGCTGTATGGGACCAGTGAGATTGAGACTGAAAAACAGCAAGATAATAGAATCAAAAGCAGAATGTTTGTGCTCTGAAAGGACTGGAAAGCTGTGCGCAGGAAGGTAATGCTGACAGGGCAACGTACAAATATAGCAAAGAGATGTACACAACATAAACTGAACCCACAGTGATTTAAAAGATGGACTCGAAAGAATGAGAAGCTATGCAAAAAATCATTGACCTATTGACCAGGATGGCCAATGTGTTGTTAAATTGTTACATTGTTCAAGCGATACAATAAATAAGCAGAGGATTCAAATCCTCTCATCTCCGCTTCCATTCTGATCTATAAATTTAATAAAGAACCTTTAACCTATGATTGTCTGGGCTGAGATGTGCTCACCTCTCCCTTACACTCTCTGTGTCAACCTATGACTTTGGTGTATTTATACCAACCATAATGTGGAGAAATTTGAAGATGGTGAAGATGAGTCATTATCTCTGTACTAAAAAGGGAAAATTTGTGACCTTGATAAGATGCATGATTTCACTTCACATGACTTGGGGTTGCTTAGTTTTGTTTAGTGGAACAAAGGCAAGAAAGGAAAAGCTTTGTTTGAGGGTTTTTACTTCTGTTATTCCCAACCATGTGATACATGTTTCCACACCACATGATGTGGTCCCCAAATGCAAGGCATTTTTCTCCCTTTACAATATTTATTGAGAAAAAGGATTTTTTTTAAAAAAAAATTGCCAATCTATAACCTGCCAAAATAATTTCAAGTATCTGTTTAGGCTCCATAAATGCTGAACAAAATCCCCACCCTGTTTTAGCAGTCTGAACATGGAGTGAAAGTTACTTTGAAACGGCTTTCATTTTCATGTGATATTTACTTGGCCTCAGACTATTAGAGTCTCATCCTTAGTGAAGAACTGGACAGTTCTTTAATGTCAGTCTAAATACAGTTTTGGAGTGCTTTTTTTTTTTTTTTTTGCGTGTGTGTTTTTTGTTTAGTTTGTTTTTGTTGTTGTTGCTGTTGTTTTGTTTTTTGGTTTTTTTGGGGTTATTTTGGGGTTTTTTTTGTCTGTTAGAGATCTGAGATAAACTGTTAAGAGAATAAAAGGCCGAGTGTGTTGTTTCCTTTTACAAGGAGGTAAACTGAAGGGAATCAGATACTCTGGCTTCAAAGGGCTAGGTCTTCCAGCTGATTAGCTGGCAGAAAGTAGATAAGCTGTAGTCATTTATGGCAAAGAGTGAACCCAAGGTTTTGTCCACCATTGTGTTCCTCTTCTTTTACCCTCACATGAGTTGCCACAAACCAATGGGATTGGGATAATGGGCTATCCATGCTTTTGTAAATCAATGGATTATTGACTTTTTACCCCCAGTATGTAGGGAGGCATGTTATAGATAAGAGTAAAGCATTCATGCATGCATGCATGTGTGTGTCTGAGCAGAAATATGTGTATTTGTACAGTAGAATTTGTGTTAATATGTATGGAGTGTTATTCTTCCCACATCCTTTGTCTGACCTTGTCTAGAAGACAACAAATATAATATTAACCTTGCTGCTTCTGTGCTTTTTATTCACTTTTTCTAGCTGTTTTAATTTTCTTATTGTTTTACCTCCTGTAATTCCGGCACAGTACTGCCCAACTGGGTGGCAATTTGGAGCAGGGGGGAAAGTGAAGCTCTTTAGTGACCTTTTCACTAGAAATTTCTCATGAAAGCCACTGTTAGCAAGTTTGGATGTGTCCTTTTATAACCTTTGCATTTCAGTGTGTGTCCTTCTCTTCAATAACTCAGTGCCTCAGCTCTGCTAATACCAATACATGTCATACTCAACATGTTGTGTCGCCCTGAAATCCATTCTTTCTTTTTCAAGGCAATGCTGAGAGTCTGGTAAACAGTTTGTACTGCGAGTTTTGTTGCCGGGAACACCTAAGATGCCTCTAATTCAACTCTTGAAAAATAGACAGTAGAAAATGCCTTGAAATCATCTTATCGTATGAATAAGGCAAACAAATAATGATTCCTACATTCTCTCCCGTCTAATCTTAAAGAATTCTTTAGTGATCAGTATCTAGTAAAACTTGATCATGGTATTTTTCTCCTGTGATTTTATCAAATTAAGTTTGATACAATATGAGTTTTGAAAATTTTCAGAATTATTCTCCTAAATGCATGTCACCTTAATTATTTTGTTGGTTTTGTACTAATAAACAAATATGCTGGAGATTTTGCTTTTTTCCCCTACATGTGGGTCATCTCTTTAGCCATTACAATACCTGATTACAGAGGTATATTTTTAATCATTTTGTGTCTGGCTGGCTCTGCCCAGGGGTTCTTGCTGAACAGAATGCTAAAAGTCTTATCCTGATCATCTTAGAAATACTAGTGTGGCAAAATTTGCTGCTTTCCAGTTTCTTTCTAAATTTAATAATATCTGGCGTATTCCAAAACAGTCCATCTCTGGTGTGATCTGAGCCTGTTTTTTATGTGGGAGCACTGATAAAGACAAAAACATGCTTTTGAACTTGACATTTAATCAGAGATTAAAACACTGAGCTGTGGCTAAAGTAATTTAGGTTTCATTCCTAACTTTAAAACAGTTTCCGTATTTGATACTTGCTTTATTTGTTCCAATAGGGCCAATAGCACTTCCTTTACCTGCAAGGATATTGCAGTAATAAATTTCCTAAAACATCAAAGGAGCAGGTTACTGAGGGCTGATGAAGTATCTAAGAAGAGCAATAGAGCAAGTTACAGGCACACTTTTCTCAGAACTGTACTGCAATAACTTTTTAAAAGTTTTTAAAAAAAGAAATTATTTTACCAAGTAGTCTTAGTAAGTTCACGTTTCTCTATCATCCTTCTCTGCATATCCTGTTGACTGTAATAATCATTTCAAACATAAAAAGGCCCAGAAAAGTGCAACTTTTAAGAATTGTAGCTTCTAGTCATGTTAGTTTGGTGCTTTGTAGGCTTTTCTCTCAGGCTGTTTCTGTTCTGAATTGCAAGCAGCATGTCAGATTCCTTACATGCTCATTTGGAACTGCTGCTGTCTTTGACACAGCCTCTGGTCCTAGCTGAAGAGTTTTATGGTTGTCTCTTATTTTTCTTTTCTATTTTGGAGGAATCTTGCCAGTGTGAAGCCTTTCTTTTGCTGAAAAACTTGTAACACTTTGAGGTAATATGCCTCCATGGGTCCCTTATCAACAATGGCAGCCAATCAATAACCAGGAGAAATCATTACTGAAGCCACAGTCCAGCTGTTAAAATAAAGTTGCTCCTCTCACTCATTCCATTTAGGAGAAGGCAAAGATTTCTTCCCACATTGTCTGCTGCTGATTAGAGGTTTCACTTGTCATTCTAGATGCACCACACGATGAAAAGATGGTCTGGGACTTTTATTCTGGATAGTTCAGTGACCTCTTTGAAGAAACTGGAAGGTTTATGTTCTGTGGAGTTGGGAGTCATGAGGGTACTCAGCCAGCAGAAGATGTATAAGACCTATTATGTCCTGATCCTGAATATCTGCTGCTGTAATGAGGGAACATCCTAGAAAGAAATGCAGAAGAACCAAAGGCAGGATTTCCACACAGCACCCCTGCCCTCTCCTTCTCCTGTACGAAACTGATCCCAGTCATTTCCTTGAGAGGGAACTTTGCTATTCTAAACTCATTTTAAAGAGAGTAAAAACTCTCCTTTTGCATTATTTATATGGGGGCTTCATTGCAGGAGCGGCCTGATCCCCAGCTCACTCCCCATCACTCAGGTCATGAGTGATGACAAATAGAATATAATTTCCTAACTGGTTGTTGTCTCTCACTTCTATGGAAATACAAAATGTCTCTCAGCTACTTTTCATTAGAGGAAAGTACAGGTGCTAAGTCTGAAATAGAAAAATGGCTTTTCCCTTATAGTCTTCTGGCCATTTTTGGTTTATCAATCCCTCTGGGTGGACAAGCAATGTGGATTAAATTAGATATTCTATTCAGAGTAGTTGATGCAAAATCAACAGCTATATCATCTTTTCCCTCTTTTCCTGGAATCCAGCCAGATTTCTAGCAGTGTTGTCAAATGATATCTTACTCTTTCAATTAACATTACATACAGTGCTTAGCCTAAATTGCAAGTCACCCGGTCTCTTCTCTCTAAAATCAGAAAACTGCAAATTAACCACTAACTTCAGGCAGAAATTGTTTTTACCTGGGAAATTATATCTGTCTTTTACAGACTAGCCACCAAGATAAACACACATGCTTTTCTTTGCTCTGTCTGTGGGTTGTCAGGGAGTTATACATGCTGAAAACCAGGTATGGGGTCTGGTAAATAAAGACAACGCAGCTGGAACACAAGCTGTCTGGAATGCTCTTTATTGTAATGCTCTTTCTTTAGTAGACTTGTTATTTGAAGACTACCTGTAAACCCACAGATACTGAAATTTAAGAACTTGTGGTTACACCTGTTACTGATAAAGCAGACCCATTTTGTTTGTGTTTTCAGCCTAGATTCTAGTCCTAAAGCAAATCTACTGTGCATCTGAATTCGCAGGTGCAAAGTTTGCTGCCTAAATGTGAAACTAGATGGAGTCTTGTGTAAAAAAATAAAATGTCTCACTGCCCCTCACAAAGAAGAAAAAACACTAAGGTAACATGACTTTGTTGTTGACTTCTCAGCCAAAGGCAGCAGGGAAATCTGTAGCAATAAGTATATTCACCTAAAAGTATGTATGTAAAGGGCAAAGTTGCACAGATGACAAGCTAGATGTTTTGAGATGAGTTTTGCTGCTGAAAAGCATAAAGGGTGTTAGGACTTGTTACATTTTTTTCTGAAAAACAACTGGTGACACACTCTAAGGTCAACATGTAATATCTTTTCCATGCTCTTCTAAGAAGTCAGATTAGTCCTTTCAGCAGTAACCTTTCTCACATTGACTATGTTTGCTTTCCTGCCTTTAAAATTCATCTTTGCTATTTGTGATTCTGACAGCTTGTAGGATTACACTGTCCATATATCAATGTAGATGTGCCCTCTTTGTCATATTTTGATTAAAAGAAGTATATTTTTACTTATGCTAAGATAATATAGAGTACAGCAGATATATAACCTTTTAGCAAAACCTTCTTTTTTTTTCTTTTTATATTTTTAAAGAACCTTCAGATGCCATTTAACTATTCAAGCTCAATATAGAAATACTCAAACAGGGTTCAGTGGGTTGAAGAATAGATTGTCTCTTAATCTTTCGATAGATACAATGGAAACCAGGGAAATGTGAGATAGAAAAGTCCATGGGAAAACTTGAGTAAACATATATCACATCCATGTTAGAAATGATGCAATAAAAATGGGTTCATTGTGCTCATTGTCACTTACTTTATAATATATAACACTTCACTTTGGGGGCTTTCACATCCTAGCACAAAAGCCATGTCTGCACACAAACATGTTGTTCCTGGAACATGAATCTGAAAGAGACCTTCTGGGTCACTAAGTTCGGTGTATTTCATTTTTTCAGCAACTATACAATTTATCTGGTCTGTTTAGTTTTCAAGTGATTATCAAAAAGAAGAGAGAATAAAAATTTGTTTGCTTAGCTAACACAATACATTTTAAAAACACATTATAATATATTGTATTTTTTTAATTTAAAAATACGATTACCAAAGTGAGACGGTGCAATTATCATTACTCTGAAGATATTTATCTGATTTTTGAACACTAGTTACCTTTTTTTATTTAGTTCTTCCAGCTGAAGGAAAAAAGTGTGAATATATGGTGTGAATGGTAATAAATCCTCCTTTGTTCTAAGCTAATTTTATAAACAATTTCCTAGTTCCAACGTACTGCTGTTTGTTGTCACTTTTACTAGGACTGAATGATATTACTGATGCTATTTTGCAAAAAGGTGTTAAATACCTAATTTTTCTGATTGTACCAAACAAGGGGATGAGATACCTAACTGGAAGCAGCCACCCCAATGACCAGTTGTGTTTTGTGTCCTTTGGAGAAGCTGCTTTCTTTCTATCTGCTTTGCTCCATGTCTTTTACTGAGTTCTGTAGAAGGTTTTCAATCTCATGAGTGGTTTTTATTATGGGGGCTAGACAAACAAGGCTTTCTGTGGGTCTGCCCACTCTCCAAATGTTTTTTGAATCTATTGATCAGCTATCACTAGATTCAGAATTAGGTGGATGTCAGCAGTCTATGAAGCTCTGTGGTAATGTAGGATTGGGCAGGTCCTACATTATCCTGATTTTTACAGTTTTGTGGGGTTCTTCCCACTAAGTGACTGTTTTCTGCCTCAGAATAAGTGAGGTTTTCCTTGATGCTTTTTCAAACAGGCTGTTGTAAAACTTTCCAGGCTTACAGACCTATTTCTCTTCATTTTCTCCATACTTTTCATTAGGTCCAAGCTGTGCTGCTTTATTTCCTCACTAGCAGCAACCTTGAGGTTTCAATATTCTTTTACCTTTCAGTCCTTTGTTATATCTGAAGAGAGCTCTATTATCGCTGCTTTCCTGGCTAATCAAGGTGAGATCTTTTAGCCTCTACAATGGTTTCTAAGTTCCCTTGGGTATCCTAGTGGCCAGTCTTCTTCTTCTGTTACCATTTGAACAGATTTCTCTTCAATATAGGTGGCCAGAATTATGTTCAATGTTCTGGATGGAGGCTTTTACAACATCGTTAGTAACTTGTATCGCTACTAGAACTACCTCATCTTTTGGATCCTAACAGTGTTCTAAAGATCTTAGCAGTGATTTGGCTTTTTCATGATCACACCAAATTAATTGCTTCTCGTCATCCTCTCATTGAAAAGTGCACATCAGGTCTTTCCCCTCTATTTTTTCTAACTGATGAGACATCAGCAGAGATCAGATGGTCTTGATATTAATCCCTATGAGTATGACCTTGTACTTTATGACAGCACAGTCTACACAGAGCTTATTAATGCCAAGGTTTCAAATCATGAGGACTATTAATTAGCATAAGCAGGCCTGGGTTTACTGGGGGAGAGGGACGAAAAGCATCCCTGCTCCCATCTTCACTAGCACCATCTTATGCTGGGTGTGCTTTCACATCACTGGCCATGAGGCTGCACAATCCTGCACAGACTGAAATCATGTTAGCCCTTGCATTCCTACTTGCAAAGGTGACCTATCTGTCCTATCTTCAAGATGACAAGGGGTTTTTTTAAAATTATTTTTTCAGTTCCTCTCCTATGTTGCAATCAGGATCATAGACCTTGGAGTAAGATTGTTTGTTCCCTTGAGTCCCTTCAGAGGGGAGCCACCCTCCAAGAGGTGAAGATTTTGTCTTAAGTATAGGAGAGGGTTGTGGAAAGCCTACTATATATTTGGAGAAAAGCCTAGGGAAATTAGACAAGCCCTCGCAATATCCTATGGTAAAAATGAACTAGTCACTTTTTCCTGATGAAATGTAGGCTTCTAATGGGCAACAAAGTGTTTTCAATTTCACTGGATTTTAGCATTTGTTGAGCTTTCCCTGAGTGTTCATTAATCTAATTGTGAGGCAAATGCCAACTTCAGAGTAAAGGTGACCTAAATGTCGCACCACTTTTAGCACTAAAATAAAGAGTGTTCAAGAATTAATGAGCGTAGTGGTCACATTTCTTATGCATAGCAACTGGTGAATCTCAGCTCATGCCTCTTTGACAAAAAATTGCTTCTCAGTCAACTCTATTTCCCAGGAGAGTTGCTACTCTTGCAGTTGTCAGATAGCTGTTTTTTATCAGTTTATGACAAACCACAGGGGCTGTGGATCATAGGAGTTGGGGCTTTTGATTAGTTCTATGCAATATGAGAAGTTTCCTTTCCTTCAACAAAATCTGTTCAGCTTTCATTTCAGTGTTTTCTCCAAAATTACAGGATATACTTAACTTTCCCCTGAGATACTTGAGAATAGCAACCTGACTCCTTTCACTTCTCTTTTCAGATATAGTGTTTCTATTTTCTTTCCTCTTTCATCTTGCTTTTTATCCTTTGTGAAATGGTAAAGGACAGTGCTATGACTAACAGGGTAGAAAGAAAAAAAAAGGAGGAAAAGCCATTTTGAAGGGTGATGTGAATTACCCAGTTAACAGCAAGGCTTATCTTGGAATAATAATAAGTCTTAAACCATTTTTAACATGTCTGGGGTATATATAAGAATTAGGAATTTTGGCTTTACCTGCAATTACAAGAGGGAAACTTTGGCTGGAAAGGGCAGGGAACTTCTCATTTTAACTGAGTGTCTGAGTAGCTGCTGCCTGAGGGCAACTTTAACCAGTGCTAGGTGGGAGCAGAGCTGTAGGGCAGCAGTTAATAGGGGCCTGAGCAGTTATTCCAGAGATTTCACTCCTTAATGGCAATGATCAGTCATTTCAGAGCCTGTTGTTTTATTGGTGAAGCAATCACAAGGCCCTTCAGCACTTCCATGCAGGCTGCCATCTTTACCACTGAATAATTTTTATTGGGAGAAGACTTTGACGTCTCTCGCTGTGAACTCAAGACACTGCAGTGGCCTTGGGCATGAGTGTAATTTTTAAGTTCTTTTGTGAAATACAGGAATTCAGTCCTTAGTAGACTCCAGTGATTTACTAATATTTAAGTTATTGGATTGATCCCTTAGTGTTTGGGTAACATTCCCAGTAATAACCAGGAATATGTCCTTCTGGCATGAAACTTTTTAAGCTGTAAAATACATTGAGACTCCAGGCCACAAGTGAACATCTGACCCTTGAGCCCTGGTTTCCTATGTATTTATTTCATATGTCCTGTGTCTCTGCACTGCAGTCATTCCAGCTTCCCACCCCTTCTGTAATCCCCACTGTTAGAGTACATTTTCTGTCCTCCTATGTCTTATGGGCTAAACGAGAACATTTTTTTTGTCTGGTTAAGAACTACGTATGTACAAGATTGGCAAGCTGCCATGCATGTCCAGGTGGCCAAGCTAGTTCATGCATTTTAAATGAACTCAAGGATTGAGTTTGGTCTGTCTTTTCCTCAACTAAAAGAATAAATTAAGAAAAGTGATGTTAATCAACCATCTAACCGTTTGACACAAGTGTAGAAAATTATCCAGGGTATTTCTATTTCTGATTGAAATGCCTATAGGAAGAAAAATTATTAAAGCCAGATTAGTGGATAGCTAGCACAACAGCACAAACTGTGCTGGTTTAGGTTTGCGCAAGGAGGTGGCATCCTATCCCCAGGACCTGTTAAGACGTGTATTGAGAAAGTCTAGAAGATATCACGTGGTGAGGGTTTGAGATTGGGAAATGAGGGCAAAGACCAAAGGGACTGATGTCTTGCATGAGTAAGGATGCAACTTCCTAAAGTAGAGAGGAGAGGACTAGGAAAGAATGATGTGCTCCAGAAGTGTCAGTGTTTTTGAGCTTGAGGACATTAGCAGGTCTTGAGCTCTTTCTACTATATCTCACACTTATAGCATCCCTATGGTATTTGTAGTCTCCTCCTGGCCATCACACTATATGTGACTGCAATTAAACAATTAATATTGCTGATTACTAACCTTCTCACTCTTCTGCCATTCAGTGCAATTCATATGTTCCAACTTCATCTTTTGGTGTCCTGTGCCACAGTTTTGTTAATTCTCCAAAACTCCTTTCACATCCTTGGAAAGAATACAGTCAAACTTTTGGGGCTTATTGAGGGTGTTTTGGCACTGAAATTCTGTGTGCTGTGGCTGTCCCACCTTCAGAAGAATCTCTGGCAGGCAGCCATATTTGACAGCTCTATGGTTTAATGTATATATCAATCTCTTAATAACTGATTTAAGCTTCTAACTCTAACACTGCCCAGTGATGTCAAATAAGAAAACAGCTTTTAACTAGTCATGTTGAATAATATTTGACATTATACTACCATTTTCTTCTACCTTCAGCCTGTCAGCAAAGAACTGTGAGGAAACTTAGCCATATCATTTTAACTTTACTATCAATACAATCCATCTATTTTCCATTTAAATTCCATTTTCTATCAAATCATATGCATATCATAGCATTTTGCAGTTATACCATCACAGTATGTGACTTTGCAATTAAAATTTAAAACACCCTTTGTTTGATCTTTGCTGAGGGAAAAGAAGGTTGATGATGCCGAATTGCAATGATGGAGTCAAGAGTTAATCTAAGAATTTTTTTTCTCAATATTTTAATAACTTTTCTTCAAATCTATCTGATTTCTCTGACTATATATGATCACATGATAAAATAAACATTAAAACGTGATAGAGACTTAATAGAATATGGGTTCTATACTCATGAGTGATGATAAAAAGTAACAAATTTCAATAAATACATGTACTCACAGATATCTAGAAATACAGTCTCATCAGTCCACAGTCATTTCAAACAGCATGCTCTAACTTTTAAATTTAGGGAAATACGATAAGGTCTCACGCTTTCATAAGATTTGGATACTACTTCCTCCCTACAAGTGCTTAGCTTAATAATTACCATATCATTACTGAAATGGCTGCCCTTTCAAGGTCTGTCTTTTTATTAATGTGCTTTTCTGGTAGCTGGCCATTTAAATTTGGCCAGCATGAGCTGTCATGCAGTGCAGTAAGTGGATATTGCAGTTTTCTCCCTCCCATTTATGCAATACTTTTCAGCTAAAGAGCACATGAGATCGAAAGGGATTCCTCAGCAATGAAAAATGAAATGATGGTGTCAGAAGGATTTTCAATTTATCAGAGAAAAGGCATAATGAAATCCAATAGCTGCAAGAGAAGGCAGAGACAGACTTACTAGAAATGGGGTGTGCTGTGAAGGATAGCTGTCTATTGGAAAAGCATATCTAAAAATGCAATGAGATCTATGCTACCTGGAATCTTTATATATAAAAATTGATGACTTTTTAAAATATACATTTTAGCTTCAAGGGGCAATATGAGCTCTTTTAAGTGATATCCTCTGTTCTGTTCAGTAGGTGAAAATGTAAGTGATAACAATAACTGTTTTCTCATTTCCCAGCTGATGAATGTATGTTCTACTGATTCTCAAAACTTTCATTTTTGAACAAAATGAAGAGGGAGTGGGGGGAAACTCTAGTTCCACTATGATATGTATTTATATTTTTAAATATTTTTTAATCCTATCGCTTTTGATCCTTTTTGCCTGCTGAGAAGGAGATAGAGAACACTTCTTCACACAGAAAAAAAAATCTATCGGGAAGAAAAAACCAAAAAGTTGATGACATTTAAAATAAATTTTTATTTAGAGATGGGCAAAGAAAACAAAGTGGTACATCCAATCTGTAACTGTTTTAACTAGTGTTTTATTATATTCTTTTCATAATGAACCAGCACAAACTAATCCTAAACATGTGATGGGTGGCTGACTGGGACCTCTTAAGTACCTAGTCCAGCAACTTCAAAGAGAAGAGATAAATGTTCAATTATATCTAAAGCATGTCAGGAGAAAAGGTGAAAATTCATTAAATACTCACACACCATTTGATGAGGGATGAAGATGGCCTTTCCTACTCCTAGTTCAGGATTTTTGTTGAAATAGCATTTTTGGAAGGAAGGGTTAATAAGGAGATGGGTTTTATCAGTGGTATTTTTCTGCATTTTTCTTTTTCATTGTTTCACATGTCATTCCTCCAGTTGATTGTGACTGTTTGAAGGATTGCTTTATACGTACAAAAATGAGTTATCTGAGTTTGTCTCTCCTTCTTCTGTGTCTAGAGATCTGGTCAAGTCTTTCGCACTTACAGAAATTTCCCATTGATTGTGATCCACAGTCCATGATGGAAGGGAGTGTCATGGGTCTACTGAGGAATTTCTGGGCCAATAATTTTCATGGTACATTTAGAGATTGCTTCCTACAAAAGTTGTATCTATGTATGAATGAACCTGTGATCTTTACCCTCAGTTTTTGATACGTAAACTCATCCACCAGACATATAAGAGAGACCATTGCTGATGACACAGGGCACCTACACTTTTTTTTTTTACTTAATGGCTTTATATTTTGAGCAGAAAAAGATTTTTTTTCAGTTATTTTTGTCCCAGATATACATGGTATCACCATTAATATGTATATGTACTTTTATAAAAGGAAATTCAATGTTAAAATGACACATTTATTGATATAAATGCAACAAGCTGATAGAGGAATTTTTTTTCCTTACTGAAGACCTAATGGAAAATTTAGAATGTGCTTCTGTAAAAATAAGCATTTTGGAATTTGGAGTGATGAGTCATGCCCCTCTCTCCCAGAAAGCGACTGCAGATAAAGGACATATCTTTAATTGCAGCTTGAGATAACACTTTCCAAGTGCTAGGTACAGGGCAGCCAGGCTAACATGGAGCTAATAGCAGGTGGCTGAACCAGCTGGAGTAGAACTGCCACCTGCTGCAACATCCACTATTAATTAACTAACTCATCAGTAATTGCATGGCCTTCTAGCTAAGATCATGTGGAATATCTGTATATTATCTAATGAAATCTGTGCTTCTGAATGATAAATCTGAACTCTCAGGGGGACTGGTTATGACCTAATGCTGAAGACACTGGATGCATGTTTAGAGAGAAGCCAAAATCCAGGAATATGGAATTCACAGAGCCAGATTCAAGCTGTTTTCTTTGGGCACAGTCCCAAGTCAGCTCCCCTTTGGGGTCAGGGGGCAAAATCAATTTTGGCTTGCTGAGAATCCCAGTCTGGAGGCCTGTGCTGAATGCAGCTTCATCTCACTATGAATGATCTACTTCTCCTGAGACAGAAGGTGATTATCAATCACAAAAGGACGTGCTCTGCAGTTCTTTACTGTAAATACTAATCAATAGCGACTCTATTGTTAGCAACCCAGAAACTTCTGTTCTCTTGGCTTCTGTCAGATGGTGAGGTTTTTGTGTTTTTCCTGTACCAGCTACTTAGTTTACACCTCCTTTTGTAATGAGTTTCAGGCATTTTGAAGAGCAACATGAGTCAAAGAAGCAGGGGTTGAAGTACCAGCAACAGGCATGGCTTTGAAGCTGCAAAATAACAGTTTGAAATTAGTTTAGGAGATCTTGCTAATTTCTAATACGGCTCCTTAAATTCTACCTAAAAAATAGGTTGGTCGTTCCTTAAATATTTGTTGATAGAAGGCCAGGGAAGATCTGAAACCCAGCTACTGATGCAACACTCGTAGTGATTGAAGACAGAATGTCTAATACTTTTATCTTGCCAAAAAGGAAGTTTTTTGGCACTTTGAGTAAGTCCAGTCAGTGTTCACCTATTGTATGAGCAACTGAGGTTTCTTCTGTGCAGCACTCATGAAAGAGAAATCCAGGGGAAGGGAATTTTCTCTTCTGTGTCTACTTAGGTGCTCAAGTTCCCTCACTCCTGGGGTCCAGCCCTGGCTAGCTGTGGACCTCGGGGAAGGAACTGGGCTAGGACAAGAGCAAAAGACAAAAGGTGCTCTGACTCCTTGTGGGAAACGGTCCCACAGGTTTAATGCAGGACAAACACCTTGAAATCCAGGAGAAAGAGGGTGGGACCCTTTGTCCCAGGGGTTCTAAGTCCTAAGGGGGAGGTGATGAATGGGGGTCTGTTGACCAATGGGGGCGGACCCAGGGGGAGGGGAGATACAGGGGGCATCAGGTAAAGGAAGGTACAGATACATGGGAAGGTACAATCAAAGGACACCCAGTGCAAAATGAACTAACTACATAGTGGAACACAACACTTGGGCATTAAAATCTCAACGGATACGGATGCAAATTGGGAACTACTCAAGTAAACTATCACTGTAACCCAGTCTGTTTGGATGTTTTAAGACAATATTTATTTTTTACATTGGACCTGCATGATGTAAAGTCAGCATTTTGGGATCCAATTCTACTGCCAATGTAAATCAAGTTCAAGTGCAAGTGGGAGGTTTTTGCTAGGGGCACTTAATGCAACTTTTCTGCTTGGCAATTTCTATGATCTTTTCTGGCTCACAATCAAAAGCAGACATTGTGGTTTCACTGGAATAAATAATGTAACATGCCTGACCAGCTCAGGGAAATGGCAGGTTTCTGCATTTCAGGTTAATCTCAAGCCAGTAATTCATTCTGATTCTTAGCTGCTGTTCTTGCTATGATGCCAAAATACCAGTTCCTAGGCTGATATATTCATACTCTAATTTTCCAGTAATTAGTGTCCTCCTGAAAATGGGTTCTTTTTATTTTCTTTTCAATCACAATGTTTAATTGAAATTCAGAAGGGAAATGCTGCATTATATTTATGGATTGAAAAGTGTGTGGTAGACAATTATCATAATTTTAAAATAAAGCTTGCTTAGAAATAAAAAATAGGTGTTCTGAGTTTGATACTTTGTTTGAATTTGAAATGGAAATTATTGTAAGTATGTAAATAACTTGAGAATGAAATGAAATTAGTTTTCTATTTTTGGCATTAAAAAGCAAGAAAAAATGAAGCTCAGATGTTAAATGTAATTATTTTTAAAAATTAAAAAATAAAGTACTAAACAATTGCAAAAAGTAAAAATTGCAAAAGAAGTTGATCAGGAGAACCTCACAAATCCAGGTCATAGAGAAATCCTACATGAAAGACAGGAATTTTATTTTTATGTTTATTAAAAAGGTCTTTACAGAGGCAAGGACAATGCTGCTCGCTGCAGAACTGGTTTAAAGAGAAGAGAAAAGCAATTGTCTTGATGCAGAGCATTTTAATGCACATTTCTACACCTTTTAGTTCTGATCTCAGTTAAGTTGACGAGCAAGATACTGAGACTGTTCAAAGCCCTTAACATGGGGCAAAGGAACAAGACAATTATTCTGATTTGCGAATGGAATAGGTGTTCAGACAAAACCTGGTGTTTCATATAAAACAGTCCTTTCTTGTTCTCACTAAAAATGAGCTTGTGTGTCTTTCTGTTTCAAGAATGTGCAGCTGTTTTTAACAGCAGCAGTAGCAATACTGATAACATGTTTAAGGTGAGGGAAGGATGATCACTGTGTGGGCTTGGAGTGGATTTTTGTTTGTTTATTTGTTTTAAAATCAGTGCATCTTTCATAAGAAAGAAAATGATAAAAAAATAGAATGTGTGAAATGGCAAAAAGCTGTTTTCTCTGCTCAGGGTAGAATGACAGGACGTGGTCATCAGTAGGAGTTTAGTGGAGATACTTTCAAGCGAAGTAATTTTTGTTCTTACATTGCAATGCCCTGGTATTTCTGTAGTTAAATCATAGATCTAAATGATTTTAATAATTGATGGAAAAAATAATTCTAATTTGGATTTTTTTTCTGAGTGTCAGAATAATAGCAGAATAAGCAATCCCTTCTGGGAACTATTGCAAATCTGAACTCACCAAGATAGATTTTTTAATCTCAAACACCCCCCCCAAATAAACAAAAAACCTCACCCCAGATGGAATAAAAGGGTCCTTTAATCATCCTGTTTTGTGATATTCAACTTCACATGGCCCTGATTAGGTCCAAGATTGCCTTTATTCTCAACATGGCCAAACCTTGATATTTGGTTTTCAGATTTCCATACATTATGGCATCCTTTGTAGCTGTAATTCATAATCCAGCCTTGGATCCTGCCATGTTATGGCATCTCCCACCTTTCACAGGGAAAGGATTTATTTCCCTGAAAAATAAGTATTTTCAGCTTTCCTGGTGATATAACCTTCACGCTGATACTCCCCTAAAATTGAGGAGTAAATATTCCGAGACATGATTTGAAGATCTTTATGGCTGAGGTTGCTTCTGTCTAAAAGAAATCTCCTTCTTTTCTTTTCCAAGATCCACATAGTACCTGGGAAGTAGCAATCTTGGAGTACCTTGTGTTTTATTGTAAAAATGCACTCCACTGCATCTATGCAAAGGGATTCCTTTTACCATCATTTAGACTTGTCTGTTGCTCCTCTCCTTTAGAACACTTTCAACTCTACTTCTCAACAATATGATTAGGCATGTATTATTATGAGACAAAATGTTAATAGAAAAATAAAGGTTGTTTAGACGACATAGGACTAATTTATTCCATTAATTAGAGTGAAATTTTATGCAGTTATTCAAAATAAGTAGACATGCGATTATTCAATCACCTAATAAATTACCATAAAGTCTACTCTAAATCTAGTATCTTGCAATTCCTCTAAGATGAATATTCTGATATCAATGACTTTAATAAATTCCACAAAGGCAACTTCACTTTGGCATAAACACAAACAGTAATAGAGTTAATAGGATGTATGTTTCTATACCAATTAAATTTGACCTTGAGGACCAGAAAGTCAACTGATATGAGGTGGCGTATACTCTTTTTAGGATATTTCATACTATTAAATCCTATGATGATGTAAATGGAGTCCACAGAGAAATAACATTTTTATCTTTGTAAAACCAGGCTGATACATGATTAGTTCCACAAACCTTCCTAAAATTAGTTTAAAAGTTTTCATTCAGAATTTTTGTTTTTACAGAAAAGGACATTGCAAAGTACCTTGGTTAGATAAATTTTCTCAAATTATTTTCTGTTCAAAATGAGATCTTCATAAAATGTATTTTCAAAAATCCCCATTATCATGATTTTTTAAAAAATAATTTGTTTCTGCATAAATGACTTATTTTGATCTCTAAATTAGAAAAAGATATTTCATTCTCTTCTATAGAGCAGCTTCCTCTAATAATTTTATATACAATAATAGAGGGCTTCAACTATTGCAGTCATTAAACATTTATTGCTGTATCAAGTCTTGAAATTGTATGTCAGTAGTTTATGTTATGAAAAAAAATGGAAAAATAATTCTATGTAAGAAGTATTTTTAAATTAGTTCCTTTTTGAAATGTCACATATTAGCAGCAGACTTTTTACAATCTAGGTTTTTCCACAAGTTCCTGAGATGTTATTTTCGTTCTTGGCAATTTGACACAAAAATAAAAGTTTGAAACATTATCTTCAGGAGAAGGCAAGGTTTGGTTATGTTTTGTTTTTTAATCCTCTGATCTTTCTGCAAATCTTTGTAATCTCACAAATCCAATTTGGTTGTCAGTATGAAAAAAATCACATAAATTAAGTGTTTTACACTGCTTAAATCAGGTTCAGGTGGTGGCTGGTTGCTGTTTCCTGTGACAATGGTCCCTTTCCATTCTTCTCTCAAAGATCAGCTCTTGTTTAGCAGAGTCTTGCCTTATCAAACCCACAGCAGCAATGAATGAGTGGCCTTTCCAGAACCTCCTGAGCTCAGGTTTTGTCAACTTCTTCTCCTTCCTGGACAGCTACCAGTACCAGCCTGATTACCCCTGAGTCTGAGAGTTGAGCATCTGTCTCAAAATTAAATGGAAAAAGTCTTTAATATATTACTGAAACATAAATTAATAAACACGTGGCCCAACACTATTGTCTGGTGTTAAATGTTGGTCCAGCTATTTAGCTAATGAAGACACTTAGCTCTTGCAAACTTATTAGTATCAGCTAATTGCTTTCTGGGCTCAAACCCCACAGGCATTCAGTCTGGAAAGCAAGGACTAAGGCAACAACTGGATTTAAACCTGAATGCCTCAGTCTAGTCATTATTTTTATGCTGCATGCCTTCATAACAGTAGGAAGATAGTCAGCAACAGTGGTAGTTAATATACATCCTTCTCATAGTTTTGAAATATGTTTTAATAATCAATACCATTTCAATATTTTCACATGATATTTTGGTAATGATATCATATTTTTCCCTTACTTGTCAAAACGAGTTGTTCTCATATGTTTTATGAATGTGGCATCCTGTTTAAGATGAATAATTATTTAGAAATACTCTTATATAGTATCTTCTCTTGTGCTAATTTAATGAGAAAAACTGATTCTGACTAAATCTGAGCTCTTCAGAGAAAATAACATTTCCTGAAAAAATTGGATTCAGTGACTGGCATCACTTGTGTCGTTATTAATGTTTCACTGGACTAGTATTATCTGTAAAGTAATAAGGGCTTGTCTGTGAATCAATACTGAGGATAGGTCTTCAAGAACAAGTAAGCCTATTCATTTTAAAGTGTATTACTAACCTGAATTAAGATTGTGAAACAATACTATCAAAAAGAATTAAAGCCATTTTAAATTGGTTTAACATAATTCACTTTGGAGGACAACAGAATTAAATTTTGTTGAATTCAGACTTCTTTATTTATTTAACCTGGATTGGCCGGTCCAGAGCAGGTCTCCAGTGACAATGGCTGTTAGATACTCTGTGATTTAAATGAAAATGCAGAGCTGGGGCAACCTGCCCCACGGGTGCTGGAGACCAGGGTCCTCGTTGTCCTCTCTGTCTGATCTTTCCAGGAAGGAGCTCTCTGCCCACACTGGTGTTCTTTTACCTACGTCTGTGGCTCCAGCTATGGAAAACACACGGAGGGAGGTGACCTTCCCAGCAAGACTGTAAAGCTTTCCTTCAGCTCTGTGCTTGGATGACAACTGTGTACATAAGTCTTCCCATAAATTGTGAGATCAGTGGATTTGGGCACTCCCTCAAATTCACCTAATAAATCAGTGAAAGCAGCTTTCCAAGACCCGTGCTCCCTGCTCTAAAAACAGGCTGGATGCCGGCAAAGTAGTTAAGTGTAGACGCTCTGTATGAAAGGGGAGATGGAAACGAAATGTATGTGACAGGAGAGGATGGCAAGTGGGGTCCCAGCCTGCCCCAAGGGTGATGGATAACAGACAGAGATGGATGAGAAGCAGCAGAGCTGTGAATGCTCTTCCTGGCCAGGATAAATAGCTGGCGAGTCGTGTATTGAGGGCAGCTAGAGGAGATGCAGTGATAGGAGGAGTGAATGAAAGATAGATGCACCACCAACCCCTCTCAAATGGCAGTAGAAATTCCACAGGATTTCAGAGCTAAAACCAAAAGATTTTTGAACTTTTTTTTGTAGAAACAATAATTTTGGAGTTGTGTGTGTATATATATCTGTATGTGTGCATATTTTTTATATAAGTATAATCCCCTATATTTTCTTCTGGAACTTTGAAGTTGGTTTCAAATGATAATACCAGAGCTCAATTTTTTTTTTTTTCATTTTTTTCATTTCCCCTCAGCTTTCCTCTCCTCAGAGAAAACAAAAGGGGAGCAGGAAGATACTAAGATTATGAGTGGTGAAGGGACTCCTTTTCCCAAAGCAATTTCATAAAAGCTACAAAAAAACCTGCTAATAGTGTTGAAGTTTATATTTATTCTAGGGGAGAAAAACCTCCAAATAATAAGAACAGCAGGGAGTTAATTCCATTCTAATTCAAATAGATATGGATAAATAAATAAGTCACAATGACAGAGTTTTAGCTATTGGAGGAAACTACCAGAGGAAATTGCAGATTTTGTAGATTTTGAGTCTGCAGACAAGGTTTGTTAGGCAGGGTTTTTGATGATCTGTCCTATAAGCCCTTATTGTTTTGAAATAATTGTTGTTCTGAAAGTAGGAAGTTTTGGAAGGAACATGTCAGGTGCAATCAAAACCCCCTTGGCAGTAGCAAGCAAGTGATCAGGCAGCAAACAGGAATGCTCTTTGTGAATTCTTTACCAGTCAAGGCAATGCCCCAGCCACTGTCCACGAATTTCTTGGACAGAAAATTACTGGGGTGGAGGAAGAGGAGAGTATAAATGCCAGACAGAAATTGAGAGGGATGGGGGAGAGGAATAGCAGGCTGGCTAGCTGCAGAGCAGGAGACATTCAGGGGGAAGAGGTGCTGCATGTGTACCTCTAGAAACTGAGCAGGGAAACAGCCTGGCAGGTGTAGGGAGGCTACAGTACTGTGTGGCACATGCTGAAATTTAATTTTTCACTGTGTTGGGGTTTTTTTTGTTTCTTAAAGCTAGCAACTTTCCTTTGAGACTGGGTGTCTGCTGGTAAAAAATGAGTTTTAGTTAAACATAGGTTAGTTAAACATCATTTTTTTTTCCTTTTGAAGCTCACTGAAGGTAACACAGTAAAAAGTAACATTGTCTGGCATGTTAGATGGGAAGGAAAACTTGATGAACTAATGATCTCTTCTAGCCTCAAATCTATGAATCTATTACCGGCTTGACTTATCAAGATTAAATGTTTGTTTGTCCTCCCTTTGTTTTGCACAGCAAGAGCAGCAAGGGGAATATTCATTGTGTTTGCACTGCTGAGGAAAAAGTGTTATAGAATTACAACCTTACTTATCTTTTAATTTGCTTTGTCCCAGATTTTTTTGGAGCAGTGTCTTACTATAATTGCTATTAATACTGTTCTGAGTAAAAATTGCATAGCTGCAACTTGAATTTGGGAAACTATAACAGCAAAAGCTTGTCAAGTGATTAATGCATGTGTGGGATTTAGGATGGCACATTTTTATAACCTGTCTAGGAAGCACTGACACTGGTGGATAGCAGGCTCTCAAAGAGCAGTCGAAGATGATTATAGATAGGGTCGCCATTGGTTACAATGATGGAAGTATGTGATTAATGACTTGCAACAGTAAAGAAAGACCAGAGATTAAAGTAGGCAAGGCAGTCAGCCTGTGCTGATGGAAGACAGATGGTTTCAGGAGAGGAAATTATTTCTGTAACCCAAAAAATATGGGAGTGAATATGTGTGATTGCAAAGCCGTATAGAATTAGATTTTTTGTGTTGAATGATCTGTGTCACTACTATGGACCTAATGAAAGATCAATGAAGGTAACACAAATAAATGTATCTTATTTAAGAAATTGCACTTTCTGAAAATTAAGCTGGCACTCTGTAGGAATCTAATGTTCACATGATGGAAATCACTATAGTTCAGTGGTATAATATTTGCTCATAGCATTGCAGAATCTGTTTGAGACTTCAGGACTCCTTTAGCATTGACATCCTGGTTTTTTACCCTCCACTTGAAATCAGCATCCACCAAGTAAGTCTCTGAGGGAACTGTAGAACATTATTAACATCAGCATCACAACAAACATACTTTTACATACTTTGTGATTTCATTATCAATGACTGCAATATTCATCATATTTGCTTAGCAAGTGAACTCCCTTCTTGAGTGAAGTCCATTTTTGAGAATGTTGCTTATTCAAGAAGGCTCAAGTTTTGTCTTCATTTCGATAAATGTTTGTGCTTCCCTGACCAAGGCCCCTAAAGACTTTCAAGATCTTTCCTGTTTGGAGGAGTTTCTGATCTATCATTGATAACAGCTTTCTTAGACTAATTGTGTCTTTTATTTCCATTATATCTAACTGGAAATATATGCCTATAGAGAAAAAATTGTGCAGCTCCTGCTCTGATTCCAGGTAGCTTATGACGTTCTTTATTTTTCTTATAAATTTAGGATAGGTGATTGGCAAGCTCCATTCATCCTTGGAAAAGTAGCTTGTGCGTTTCAGTGCGAGAGCTACAAGGGTGTGATAGTTTTGCTAGGAAAGCAATGTGTCAGGGACAATCTTGTCAATTATCCTACAGTCTCACTCTCTCAATATCAAAGGAAATTATTGAGGAAAGGGTGAAACTTGAACACCTCAGGAGTCCTTTGCCTTCTCTAGATCTGATTTTAGCTCAGATAAATTATCGACCATGTGCCAGACATGCTTTGTGGAAATGACAGAAGATAGAAGCCAAGACAGCGATTTCTGCTTGTGCCTTCAACCCTTCACAGTGGTAACAAAGCTCTCTATGTCAACGGGAGATTCCATTTTGTAAAACTGGTGAAACAATTCCATTTTGTGTATGAATTCTGAAATCACTGGAAACCCATTTAGTTGGAAAACAAACATCAGCATTGCTAAAATGTTTTCTGGAATTCAGACTGAGCATGGCTTTTGTTTTGTTTTTGTTGGTTTGTTTTTTTTTTTTAAACTATTACCACTTGTTCTGTGGGGTCATAATTACTTTGCTGTGCTTTAGTAGTTTGATATATTAGATCATAGTATTATCTCTGGTCATCTCCTGCTGAATGTGTGCGTGCTTAATAACTCTTCGTAACCTCTGGTGTTTGTGTAAGGGTTATTTGGTTTTCCATATGACCCAAGAATTTATTGCATTTCCAAATGCCTTTCACTCATGCGCACAGAAATAGTTAACTAGTAAAACTTATGTTGTTGTTTTAATAACAGGGGTTTTTAGAGATGAAAAAAAACCCAACATAGGCCTAACTGTACATGCAGTGACAACCCCAAGGTTAAATCAGGGAGATTACGCCTGAAAGATTGTGTTGAACCATTTTGGATACAAAACCAGATGTGCATTTACCAGTACATGCCCTTTTTCCACTTCCCAGAGCCCATATACCATTTTGAGTAAAAGCATGGTTAAATGGTTTAAAGGATGGAGAAGAGCTGCAGGTATGAAAAATTTTACTTGCTTTAAGTGATAGATCAAAAATTATAGTCGGTACACACCTACGATTTACTTTTTTTTGAGGATCAAGAAAAGGAGGTATTACAGGAGAGAATGCTGAAAGGAGTATAATTTTCAGTACTAAATTACGGCATTCAATTGATGCACAAGAGCTGAAGAAATCCGTTGGCCCATGTTAAAAGAAGTAGTTGCATTCTGCTACTGAAAATATATTGATGTGCCTGTGCTTTGAAGCAAAACCAGGGATGTGCTTTTAGAACTCTCTGTGATATTGGTTTACATATGTTCCATAATTCCTTAGATCTTTAGCAAACAAATCCCACAAAGAAAATGTGTTCCAGTCCAAGGAGTGCAAGAGCTGCAGCCCCCAGGGACGCTGAGACCATGGTGAACATGGGCTTGGGCACACTGGATGAAGAACACAGTCTCTCCAGCACTCTGTAGTGCAAATTTCAGAGGGTGACAAAACAGGCCAGGAGGATCTTTGTGCAGAGGAAGAAAGTGGCAAGATCAGGATTTGAAGTTTACGGCATGGGTTTGAAGAAGGGATATCTGAGACTGTTATTATAATTCTTTATTTTCTGCTTTTAAAATTCTCCCAAGCTTTAGATATTTGGCCAAAGCACTGCACACCTATCAGTGCATCTTCTGCCCCCAGTACTTCTCTTGGATTTGACAGCTCTCCAAGCATATGCAAAGCAGTTTTGTGTGAGTGACAATTCATGAAAGAGTGACAGATTTGCCTTCGTGTGAACTCTTCTGTTGATTAATGTAGGTGTGATCAATCTGATTTTTCTGAAGATCACCGTGTTTATTTAAGTGCGTAGCTCATATTTCTCATACAGGAAATTCAGAGCAGGCACTACTTCCAAAGAACTATTTCATAGCTCATCTTGTCTTAATTTTTTTAAGAACATTTAAACTGTAACAAACATTCTGCACAAAGAAACCCAGCAATTCGTGATCATAGTCTGCCATAAGTCACAAATGCGATGAGACCACTAGCTACTGATGGAAAGGGCCTTACACGATCTGCCATCAGAAAGGATTTTGTGTAGGTATCTACACTGAATTGTGCTTCAAATGGGAAGATTTTCTTTGATCTGACTCTGAGCTTCTCCTAGAGGGGGATTTTATAGAGCTCCGCCAACCTATATATGAAAGAAGTATTTAAATGAGACATTAGAGGAAGTGATTTCATAAAAAAAAATAAATCTTAAGGCACCAGTTATTTGAAGTACAGACCATAATGTAAGTCCAAACCTGCAGCCTTTTGCTTTATTTGCCTGTCCTAAATTCTGGGGTGAACTAGATATATACTCTATTCCAGCTCAGGTCATTAGTAGCCATTTCATCAGCAGGTTTTGTGCTAAAGATTTTAAGAATGTTTCATACTTGTTCAGAGTCCTTTCTTTTTTTTCTCTCAGGCTCGGGAATGATACCAAGGTCTATTTTGTTTGGTTTGGGATGGTTTTTGTTGCTGTTTGGGTTTTTTTGTTTATTTTGTAAAACAGCCACCTCACTAATCTAGCAGTTAATTTTTATCTGAACCAAGAATAATGCCAAAAAATTAGCCAATAAAACAAGATCCAAAACACTCCATTTACCTCCTCTTTCTCATCTGATCTGTTCGCAAGCTAGGATTGTATAATGTATAACAAAAAGAACAATATTATTCTGGTCAGAATAGCAGGCAGAAGTGAAAGGTACTATCTGTCCTTACCCTTACCCAGTTGAAAGAATCTCTCCAGCTCAACCTGTCTTTTTCTCTTTTCAAGTGATACCAGTTGATGTCTGCAAGACTGTTGTACTTCCTGGTGCTAGTGCCTACCTCTGAAAATTTCACCAAGCAGAATTTACAGTCTTCCAGAGAGAGATAAGACCAGCCATCACTGCAATCTTTAGATTATGGTTTAGCTGTTACGCATTCAAAGTTGTTGGTTCTTTGCCAACCAAAACATTAGCACAAACTTTATGCATTAGGTGTTTGCGGCAAAACAATTCAGACTTGAAATGTATAGATCTTCCAAGAGGATGTTTCCCTGATATTTATGTTACTAACCTTTGCAATTTTGTTTTGCTGTTTGAGAGAGTGTAGTCTCTATAAATAACAGAGGTAAAGTTCTAGCCTTGTAATCAGTCAGCTGTTATTTAAAGGAATTGAAAAGTGCTGGTTTCAAATTCAGCCCAAAGTAAGTATCAGTGTCTGACAAAGCTGCAAGATTTCCTGCAAAGCAAGATTTAGTGTCTTTATTTAAGACAGTAATTTCTGGAAAACTCTAGACACAACCAAGCTTAAAAGACCACAAATAATTTGTCGATGAGTTGCAATATTCTCAGGGACCTGTTTCTCTTCTGACTGTGAGTCTATTTGGGCATATCTACAGCACCTTTAATATAATGTCATTGATATGGGAAAAGTGGTAATTTGACCTTTTATTTTATTGAGAAGTATTTCTGACATATCAGTGAAAATGGAATTAACTTTTTCAGTTTAATACAGGCAGATTCATAAAGTTCAGGATGCTGTCACTGGGATCATTTCATGAATGAAACAGAAGAAACTATTAATTACGTTTATATAGAGGTTTTCTTTTCCTTCTTACTATCCTAAGTGCTTAAATGTGGCCTTAGAAGAGGATTTTGTATATATGTGGCAACTGCTGCACCATTTTTGTCAGTGGTATTGTTTCCAGTCAAACAAAACTCCTTTTTTTTTAATCAATCAGAGAGAGAACAGTTATAATTAACCACTTGGGTGTCTCTGATGCCCTGACACTCTGCTCTCCTTCCTTTAGTCAGGTTTGAGGATATTTATCAGGCTCACGTTAAACTCACAGAAAAATGACTTAAATTAATTCCACTTGACCACAACTTCTGGCTCTCACCAGAAATTCTTTGCTTTGTCTCTAACTGTTGCTTTTGCTCTGAGGCAAAACCTAGGAAACCTGTTTTCAGGAGGAAATCAGAACACATGGTATGCATCTAATGGGAAAAAAAAAAGGACTTATTCTATTTTATCCATTATATTCCTGATGAAAATCTTTTGAAAAAGCAGATTGCTGGAAATGCAAACACTTTGACTCTACATTAAAAACATGCATGCTAAAATGCAGATGCTTAATAAAATTACCATGGTAATGGTAATTTAATGGTAATTAAATTACAATGGAGTAATTTAGGTAGGGATGTGCCAGTGGAGATCATGTTGTTCACCCTACTTCAGCTCAAACAGACCAAATTAACTAGGCCAAGTCAGGGCTTTGTCCATCCAAGTTTTGAATATCTCAAGGAATGGGGTCTTCTATTTAATGGCAGACACTGGGTTTGAGTCTCCTTTGCCTTTTGCCTCCTGCAATTCTCAGTGCCTGAGCAAAAGGGACCATGGAATGCTTCAGGACTGAAAGGCATTTTATACATGCACTTTGCAGAGGCCTTAAAATCTGCAGTTAAATCTTAAATCTTCCCTCAATCTCAAAGTTTAGAGACATCTGTGGCATTTCACCACTGTAAGCTCCTCAGGGGAGGCATGGACTGTGGAGTTCCTGTCCATCTTGAAAAATGCTTCTCTTTTTCTTTTCTAAAATTCTTCTTTGAGGAGTTGGTAGTGGCCTCTTGACCTGAAAATATCTTCCACTTCCATTTTAAGACCTATAATCTTTCTTCTAAGAAGCCTAGCTGTAAGGCATCTGCTTTCTCTGATAAAGGATCTACCATTTATTTCATTACCCTGCTGCTCTGTCCTGAAGGTTTGTAATCGTCCTGGTGATGTCAATGCAAATTCCCTCTTGAAAGTCTCAAATTATAGAGATTTGTGGTAAGCAGAGACAAGATGAAATAGTGATCACACTGAAACAGTGTGTATTGCACTGTGGTTCAGGCTTATCAGAAAGCATTTTTGCTGGTTTTAGAGCAATGCTGTAAGACAGTTAATCCATTGGGAAGATGTTAGTTTTCTCTTTGATGCTTGTAAGAATTAAAGGTGCTAAGCACCTTCCAGGATGAAGTGTTTAGAAAAATAACTCTTAATTTACTTTTGTAATGAGTCACCCTTGTTAGCTTTTGAAGAAAACACTTGGTTTTTTGCTGTATGCATATAATGAGTCATGATAATTGGTGTAAGGGATGTCTATATAATACTGCAGTATTTAGAGTTAAATTAAGAGGTACTAAAGTAAAATTCATCATCTAAAAAAGACAGATTGGGAGAATCTAGTCTCACATTTTGAATGAAAAATACTTCACTCATGTTTCATTTTTTGAAATGAAATTAACATTTCACATGTTATATCTGGAGATACAGTTCAGCAGCATCACAATTTCTCCAGTCAGATACTTGCATGACTCTTTTCCTTGACTCTTGCTGCTGGCGGATACACAGTGTGTGGGCTAAAGTAGTGGATTGAGAGGACTGGGGGATCCTACAGCCTGCTCCTGGCAGTCACTTCCCTCCTGCTGCTCATCTGCCCCTCCATGCCCCTTCCCAAAACTGGTTTGTTTATATTTAAGGATGGCATAGCTTTTTGTAGGTTTGCTATAAATCAATATTTCACAATTTCACCTACAGTGCTGATCCTCAAAGAAGTGTCAGGGAGGTGGAATGTGGAATTTTGGAGCAACTGAAGATGGAGTGGGAGTCCAGACTTTGAGGCAGAGTGAGAAAATATTTATTGGGTAGCTTACATTTGTTTCAGTCAATTACCTGGATCCAAGCAAGAGGGAGAATTTGCCATAGTATGGATACATCCTGCTGAGAAAACCTTAGAGGATTTAAGATCCAGGCTTTCTCTTTTATCTGTATCTAAAGTCCACCCCTTCCAATAGCACCGTTGCTGTAAGAGATTGGCTCAGCATAGTCCTGGAGGGCAGAGCCCTACAGCTTGCTTCCACTGTCACCATAACCTGGTGTTCCCAGGTTTTCTCTCCTCCACGTACTCAGACATGTTTGACCTTACTTTGTAAACATAATATGGCAAAAGTCATGAGGATAATGTTGCAGGCTGAAAATAAAATGAATATGTGCAGTACTTCATGCTGTCATTTTTTATTACCTCAAATGTCAGGTCAGTCTTCATTACATACAGGACTAAATGCATCCTTTCTTGCCTTTCTTAGTGGTATTTTCTCCCAGCCCTCTTTGTTCTATATTTCTTATCTCCTGGTTCTCAGCAGCTTTCAGCCTGTTTAGTGCAGTGATATTCCTCTCATTTTATGTAGCTTAGCAGGCCAAATCTATGAGTCACTATTCCTAGCTTTATGGTGCTTAAACTTGTGTCTGTATTGCAACAATGAATTGATAAATTCTGTGATATTATTTCTAATAGGATGAATCAAACCACGATTTTTTTGCAGTTTCCCCAATTTACCCAGTCTCTGATGATTCAGCCTAAAAATGTGCGAGGGATGCATCTTTGCATCTTCTTTTTCAACAGCTTCTCTACATTGATTTTTTAAGTTTCTGTATGCTATATTTCAGTAATTATTTTTCCTGGTTTGTTCTCTTATATTTTATTGGTATCTCCAGTCTTTTAAGCACTTTGGGATGCATAAAGCAGTTCACAAATGCAATTAGAGATAAAACATACACAATGAGATAAAGACATCATAAAGCATTAAAGTAAATCTCAGTGGTCTCGTGACTGGAGCCACGGGAAAACATTAGAAGCTTGTTTCTTCTTCAAAACTTAGCCTGGGCTACAAATCTATTTCATTGAAGATAAATATTTCTGTGCTGAAGTGCTGAGGCTCAGGACAATGGGGTTTACCTTCCAGCTTTACAAAGAGCTTCCTCTTGGGCTCCCACCTGAGCAGGTCACCAAGTGAAATTCTCTATCTGATGGCTATGACAAAGCCCAGAGAAGATGGCAATTAACTCTTCTGCTGCCTCCTTGGTCACACCATACATTTTGTGTCTTGAAGCTATACTATTTTGTAATAGATTGGAGAGTGAGACGTTTCTCTTGGCTACGTAAGAGTGTCTTGTTTTGCCAGTTCTTCTTGAGTGATTTCTGTTTCTAGTATGCACACAGAAAACCCCCAGGCTGAGAGAACAATTTATCCATCTGTCCTTCCTGGCACCTGCCTCCTGAAAATGTCTCCATCCCCCTTCTATCACTTAGAATGAAACTTGTCCTATTAAATACAGGAGATGACTAGATTCTTGTCACTCACTGATTAAACTTCAGTTTCCAATACAAAGGAGTACTCTCCTAGGCTTCTGTGTAAAAGAATCTTGCCATAGGAAACAGATGTAGTGAAATTCTTTATTTGAACACTATTACCAATCTAATCTGAAAATCTAATTCTCTTTAATTAGTTGTTATTTCATATTTATCCTGAATGGCTTGAAAAGGCAAAGCAATAATTCTCACTATCATAGCATATTGCCAGTTAGTGTTTGGGTAGAGGAAATTCTTAGGATTTCCTAGTTGGGAATGTGGACTTGATTTCTTTCACAGAGTGGAATAGGCAGAAATGTCTTTCAATTAATGTGTGCAACTCAGGTTTCTCATATTGCATTATGCAAGAAAGCAAAGCAGCGGGGGAAGAAACAATCAGCCTGATCAATAAAAGACCTTTCTTGTTTAAACCTTTCTGAGGAGCAGAGAGGTTTGTTATTTTCTTATCACTATCCATTCTTTTGCATTGCAGTCCAGCTAGATAGCTTCTTAAAATGAATTATATCCACAGTGATAAATGGAGGAGTTTGTATTGATTTGCTAAAATCACACTGTAATGACATAATTAGTCTACTTATGAATTGTCTCTACTGTGAAGTTAAAAAAAGGACAGTGAAAAAAGAGGTTCCTGCTTGCTCACTGAATACTGAAAAAAAAACCAAACCCAGGCAACACTTCCACTTAATGTTATGACAGAGACTTTGAAAATGCTCATTTTCACATTCTCCATGGTTACTCATACAGATTTCCATTGCAGAGTTCCACCTGTAGAGTTCTTTGACTCTTATCCAAGAAAGCACTTAAATATTTACTGAACATTTCTGGCTGTTGCTTTTTTTGGCACCTAATTCTCACATTCTGTTTGGGTGATTAGACCACCTCCTTATCACAGCACAGGGCTAATGGGTCTACAGGTGTGTTCTGTTGTGCTGGTAGGAAATATTCTGGTTTTTACAGTAAGATTAGCATCTGCTCAGGGTTTAGCATCCCAAAGAACTGAGAGCCAAGCACAGGTGTTAACATTGAAATTGTAGAAACAATGGAACTGCTCACTTTCTTCTCTTGTGCTACACCAGCTCGAACACATTTGCAAAGTGCGTGATAGGAACGTGAATCCTGACTCATGAGTTAATAGTAGGTGACAGCAAGGAAAAGAAGACTGCTTAAAAATAAATTTTAAAAAATAGCAAGAGAAAAGGGAACAAAAGACTGTTTGATCAATTGAGGAAAAGCAGCAAATTGAAATAATGAGGCGAGCTTTTTTGCAAAGTCCTGAAAATGTGTCTTCAGAGTATCCCTTTTGCTTTTTATCTTTATCAAAATAATACTTACCTGGGAGCTGATAAAGGTAACCCTGAAATTTTTAAGTGAAAAACTGAATTCTAAGTAAGCCCTTAGGATTAGTCTTCCTGTAATTCTTGAACCTTGTATTCAAGGTGGTGGTATTTTAACCCTTGTAATCATAGCCTGATAATACAATTTTCTAGCTAAAAAACCACAGTGGAAAATGCACAAAAAATTATAATAAATTTCCATACATAAATACCATCAGTTTTATTATTTGTTGGTTTTTGTGGGTTTTTTGTTCTTTTTTTTTAAATTAATTAACATGTTTAACAGGTCTGAGAATATACAGCTTTTGTTTGTGGCACTGACTGTCATTAAGTGATTTAGGTTGTCAATCTGAACTCTAAAAGATATGCAAGAAAACTCAAGAAATGAAAAACACTCAGTGGTAACTGAAATTAGGACATCAGTGTCTACTGACCCCCCAGTTACTATCAGATTGTGGCATAAAATGCAATTCCACTGTACTCCTCAATTCTCCTTGAAATTCTATCTCCCTCACAGATCTGAGTAAGGAGGAGGGGCTGTATTAAGTACAGAAAGCCAAAACCAATCCATGCACGGACAGACCTATGAGGAAGGGCACATTTCAGAGATGAGAACCTCTGGAGAATTCACCCTCTTCCCTTTCCATGAAAAGACATCAGCTTTGTAAGCCTTTTCTCATGTCTACAGTGATGCCTATTTGTTCATAAAGATAATGAATGTTGCATTCTACATAATCCAAGACAACCATTGGCTTTTCTTAGAACCATCATTGCAAACATTATGATATGGAAGGGGAGAAGTATTTGGGTATTTATGGGTTGTCACTGAGCTGTGTAAAAAGCTTACCAGCAGTCACCCAGCTAAAAGCACAAAACAGTGAGGATGATTCCCTTTTTGCCTCTGCTCAGAGGTGTAAGCCTTAAACCACTACCTAGTTTGGAAGCAAGAAGCTTGTAAGGAGGAGATTCTGATTCCTGATTTTTGTAGGCACGTGGCTGGCAACAGTGTGTCCAAGGTCCTCATAGGCAGGTGATGTTCCTCAGCCCAGTTTGTAATTTCTGGAATTTTCTGCTGGTCTCACAGTTTCTGAGTTGTTGATGTCTCTCAACTATGAACCTCAAAACCTTGTGAGGTTTGCCCATAACAAGGGCAATTTCTTTGCTGTTGTGCGTGATTTTTAGGCAGCATACTGAGAAGTGTTTTAATGAAGACATCACTTTAAAGTAAGCTACTACCATCTGTTCTGCCCCCTAATTACAAATAGGGAAAGGAGAGAGAGAGAGAATAATTTGCAATTGCATCATAGAGACAGCAAGGATAAAGAAGTGGCATAAAGGTGTGCAAGTCTCCAAATGTGGCCTGCATCACTTATGCTGCTTTCGTGATTCATATACAAATGGAAGATGAAACTGTTCCCTTGTGAAAGGAAAAGTTCCCTATGATAGTAATTTGTTTTCAAGATATCTGAAATGACATGTCTGTAACAATGTGTTCTGTTTTGGTGTCAGTTACTTCGTCCTGGGGAAAGCTATAGACGTGAATTGTGTGTGTTTGAGGTAAAATAAATGTTAAAAAAATATGATCTGGTAGGCAGTGGATTTAGATTCCAAAGAATTGAGTTGAATTCCAATTTCTATTTATTTCAAACTAAATAAACAACAATTGGGTGTCTAATTTCAAATATAACTCCAGATTTTCTGTTCTGTGAGCCTTACATGGTACTTGCTCGTAATACAAGAATAACAGCCCCATATTGCATAGGAGCGATGCCAGGATTCAGTCAATTTAATGTTTGTGAGACAGGAAGGCTCTTGCCTGACAGGAAGCATGTAAGATGCACTGAGATACAAGAGATTTGATTTGATTCCCTGCAGCCTTTTCTGCCATGCTCATGGCAGCAGGATGTGCTACTTTTACTTATACCTTTGCAGAAAAGATGGGCTGGGCTGACACAAAAATGCTCCTCAATCCCTCAGTGGTGTCAAAACCACATATCCTTGTTCCCAAAGGTGCTGCCCAGTGTGGTTCACACAGCTGCAGTGGAAAATCTCCTGTGCTTGTAATGTTAATCAGAATCTTCAGACATGAGAGGGGTGGCTAAGCAAGGAAACCATCAGCTGCTTGAAAACACTTTCTTCTCTCTGATTATCTCAGAGGTGTTAGGGCTCAGAATCTCTCTCTCTTTCTCAAGGCACTATGCTGCAGCGCCTGATTGGCAATTATGTGCTGCCTTAAGCTGGGGAAATTATGACCTTCTGAAGCAAATTCCTGCAGGTCCTGCAATGTGTTTATGCATTTTCTTAATCAAATTATTAGAGGATTTATCTGAAAGTGTCTGACTACACTAAAACTGAGCAAGAAAAAAATTCCCATTTGATGCAGGAAAGCAAATTCAAAAACATAGCAAAAAGGAGGCTTGGATGATAGTTAATGAATCCTTCCTGTCAGGAAGGATCAGTTGGTATTTGATCGGTGTGGACAATCAAATACTTGTGTATTCATGGACCTTTTCTAAAATATCTATTGGCAATTAAATGGTAGGAAGCATGGAGAATCAGACCTATAGCTCTTCCTTTTTTTTCCATTTCCCTATGTTCCAGCCTGAATATCTGGCAATGTGTATTTTGTCTCCCATCTGTGAAAGGGTCCATTAAATCCTTAACCAAAATATTGAGAGCGAAAAATGGAGAGAAATTCTCTCTCCATCTTCTTCCCCCAAAAAACCCCAGTAGTAAAAGTGAACAAAACGAGTTGTTCAAAGACATGGGCCATTTACCAGTGTGCAAGTGCAATCAAGTATTTGTCCCACTGAGGGTTCCACCAATATCACTAAACTGTGTTTGAGTAAAAGACATCCAGACTTGCACTAATCAGTGCAATCAAGTATTTGTCCCACTGAGGGTTCCACCAATATCACTAAACTGTGCTTGAATAAAAGAAATCCAGACTTGCACTAACCAGTGCAATCAAGTATTTGTCACACTGAGGGTTCCACCAATATCACTAAACTGTGCTTGAGTAAAAGAAATCCAGATTTGCACTAACCAGTAATAATTTTCTGCAACCATATGGTGCAAGAGGATTTCAGCCACGGTGAATGCTCTCGCATGCTTTTTTCAGTTAATGTCTCAGGCTCAGAAGGGATTGCAAGCCTGGATTTAATCATGTTTCTAAAACTAGTTGAATTCTTAGGTACTATAGGAATGCAAATTACTATTAAATTTGAATCCTGAACATTGAGCTCAGAGGGCAGTGTGCTCTTGATGCCTTTCTCTATATGTAACTGTGGCAGATTAAAGATGGTGCATAAAAATTCTCAGCCAGTACATAGATATATACCATTCAGCTTTTCTTTTAATTATGGAAAAAGCAAACTCTAGGCTGATCTTGTGAAAATGCACTTACCAGGAAGCACTGGAAATCTACCTATACTTGTAATTATGATTTGCGTTCTTGATGACTAAAAGGTCATGCTAGGACAGGGCTGCTCAGGAGACAGGCAGGTGCTGTCCTTCACATTCCTAAAGAGAAAATGTATTTGTATGGCTATGAACTCTCTTCATACACAGATCATTGCTGCTTGGAGCAAAATCAGTGGGCATAGGACATTGTTCTGGGGTTAGGGTGAGCCTGAAGTGCCACACAATGCATTAGGTTGGATGGGATGTCTGGAGCACATCTGGTCCAAGGTCCAAATGTAGCTACACCAAGCTCTCCAGATTTGCATTCAGCAAGAGTGCCCAAAATTTTGGCATGTATTGGGATTGGGGAAAAGGAGAGGAATGATTTCATAGCACTTCTGACACCCTCCTGCAAAGAGATGTGCTCTAAGTCTGCCCCATAGCTCCCCTGAGACCATGTGCTCTCTCTCAGAAGAGAATGCATAGTCTGAATATTAATGTCATTTTGTAACAAAGGTTCCTGATTGAGCTGTGTGAGCAATATTCCTTTACATAGCTGAGAAACCTTCCCAGTCATCTAATTCCCCAAAATGGAGATTGCAAGGTCAACCTGCTCCAAACAGAAAATGAAACTAGTATTGAAAATAAATGTAATGATAAATGATCTTACTACTTCTGTGTTATTATATTTTTCTGCAGTCAGCAGACTATAGTGAAGAAATCACCTTGGATTTACTTTCTGGTCTCTGCAAATACAGAAATTAGTTTGTGAGACAAATACTTGCAAGAGTCTCTAGTGTACAGATAGTGTGTCTCTAATCTAAAATATTTTCACTCATCTACAATGCTCCAATAAAAGAAGGAAAGACATTTTATATCTTTCTGTGTAACAAAATATTTTGATGGTCAGTAGTGAAACTAATAATATAAAACTACTTCAACACTCCAGGTAGTGGTATTAGCAGCTTTTTAGTTCTAATGAGACATCAAATAGAAAGGAAAAAACATTTCCTCAAGTGTACAATAATCACTCTTTTTTGATTGTTTGGATCTATAAATTATGTCACAGAATATAGGGTCCACAGTAGAAAGGAGAGCATTATTACTATTATTATTATTATTACT